>CM021110.1:364851232-365298160 GCA_007115665.2 Sequoiadendron giganteum | reverse complement strand
CGCATTCTCCTTTAGAGAATGGGCTGGAAGAAATCGCTATTGTAACACACTTTCAGTTTTAGAAATTCAGTCAAGAGATTGGGCCATGTACTTGTTTACATTGAATCAATAAAGCTTATGAAGTTTTTCACCTAATCTGTTGTCTGCTTTTGGCACTATCTAAGGGGTCCCACTTAGGGAACTGTCCACACTTTTATTCTACAAGTTAGAGTAGCTGCATTTCCCTTCATAGAAGTTAATGTGACTGTTCCTGCAGTTGACAAAAACATAGAGTTGTCAACTGTTCCTGCAGCCACTAGGAACATAATAGGTTATCTTTCAAGTTTTTCATTTCCAAGCAAGTTAAGCAGTAAAGTTGTTTCCAGTACCTAAATTCCAGTATAAGGAATTTTAGGAATCATGTATGTCTGGAAGGGTGATTAGTGCATATATTGTGCTGTCCCATTTCAAGTTTATGTCCCTGGGTTGATAATTAAATGAGGTTCTTTAGTAGGTTATGATTGCCAGTTGAGATGTTCAATCCTTGAGTAGAGGAATTCATGTTCCTAGTTATTGAGCTGATTAAAGAACACTACATTTTTGGCGCCGTTGTCGGGGATGGTGTCAAACTAAGAACCTATTATAGGCATGCTAGTAAAGAGTTTAAGATTTCATTCTTAGTATTTTTAGTTTAGAATTCTGCATTCCAACATCTCCATAGTTAGTTTACTTTTGCTGTATGCATAGAAGAAGAGACCAATTTGGAAGATTCCTTCCTGGTAGCATAGATATTGAAGAGATTAAACCAAACCTATTCCAAGATGACCCATATCTGGATGTTGGCCAAGACTTAATTACCTCATCTTCTTCCTCTGAACTAAGCTTTAACCTATCTGAAGAGACATAATCAAATAATCCACTTTCTCTTGTAGTTCATCAACCAAGAGCTAATCCAAGGATACAACCAAGAATGGAAAATCCTATTTTTCCATTCCCAATCCTTGACCTACATGACACTAATAACCTCAAGAACATCCCTGCCTCATTACTGCCAAAGTTCTATGGACTTATTACTGAGGACCCTCATACCTTCTTGTTTGAATTTGACATCCTTTGCAGAAGCTATGACTATTCAACCTCAACACACAAGCTGAAATTGTTTCCCTCTACTCTAAAGGAGGTATCCTTGAGATGGTTCATGGGATTGGGAGGCAATGTAGCTAACACTTGGAATGAAATGAAGACTTTGTTCTTGAGTAAATATAAAGAGTATTGTAGAGGAAATAATATGAGAGGGGATGACATCTTCAAAATGTCACAAAAGGAGGATAAAACCTTGGAGGATTATGTGTCAAGATTCTTGTTTAGTGTGTAGAAGAATACTCATCATGAGCTGAATGAGGAAACTCAAAAACTTCTCTTTTTAAGAGGAGTTAATGATACTTGCATGGAGGCCCTTGACCTCATGGCAGGAGGTGATGTCACCCAAAGCGATTGGGATGATATCAAGAAAATCTATCTCAATTACTCCAAAGTAGCTGTGAAGAAGGGAAGGGGGTTTAGACCCTCTTCTATAAAAGGAAGTGGCTTTGGAGTATCTAAAGGGAAGATTACTAATCTCTTGTTTGACTTCAAGAAGGATATCATCAATGATGTAGCCACTCAACTAGATGCAGGCTAAAAGGGAGAAAGAAGAAGCTGAGGCAATATTAGCTAAACATTGCCCCCACTGCCGATAAAGAAAGAAAGATTGCAGATGCAAAGTAGTGGCCAATTTGGAGGTGCAGCAGCTACCTACTGAGTTCAAAACCATCGAGGGAGACGAGGAAGTGTTCTTTATTGCTCAGTGCAGGCCATGGGCCCCAAGATAAGGTATGCCTCAGGACCCTTTGTAAAATTTTGGTTCATATAATAGTCAATGGAAAAACTAGTACCCTCCAAACTATGGGCCATACTCCCAACCTCAGTGGAATAACCCTTGGCCAAATGCCCAGCAAAACCATTGGAAATCCCCATAAGGGAATTGGAAATCACCACAGCAAAATTAGTGGTAGCCTCCGCAAGGAAATTGGCAGCAGGCTAACCAATGGAGAGGAGGCCAACAATGGTCAAATCCACCCACTGGTTTCCTGCAACAACTCCAACAGCAATCCATTATGCCACCTCCTATAGCTAATCAAGGTCAAAATCCAAAGCCAACCCAATTACCTACTCAGGCAGCACCCAATCCAAATAACCAGCAGTAGCAGCAACAACAAGTCTATTTTGTTGATCCTAATCATCAGCCTGCCTATGCTCTCAACCTAAATAATATCAATTTACATTTAGGAACTGTGCTGCCCACACCATCTCCTCCCATAATCTCAGAATTGCTATCTAAGGAGACTGACCAAGAAGAAGATACCAATGACCAAGCCCAACCAAATGAGCCAGTTTAGATTCCAACATTACCTAAGGCATCTGATAAAGAGTTCCCTCCTTTCCCATAAAGGTTGGAAGGTTAAAAAGTAAAAAAATAAGAGGAACCTACCTTTGACATCCTTGACCAGCTAAAGCATATATGTGTGAAAATTCCCTTGTTCCAAGCAATCAAAGAGGTACCTATCTATAGCAAAGCCATCAAGAAGGCATCTTTGAAGAAACCGGGGAGGAAAAAGAAAGATCCTCAAACTATCCACATCATAGGTCAACTCTCTGATTTAATACTAGGGAAGCTTACCATCCCAAAATATTTAGACCCAGGCAGTCTTGTGGTGGAGATCAATATTAATGGGTTGCAGATTAAGAATGCTTTAGTGGATCTTGGTGCAGCTATCAATATCATGACAAAGGACCTGGTTGTAAAACTTAGTATTTCAGACCTAAGGGCTACACCTACAATATTGCAGCTTACTGATAGCTCAACTGTCAAACCTGATGGGGTAGTTGAAGACCTTGTAGTCACCTTGGATTCTTGGGAGTATCCTTCTGACTTTATGGTCTTATCTCCAAAGGCATCATTGGGGGGATACCATGTCATACTAGGAAGGCCTTGGTTGGCTACTGTTGATGCTTACATTGGTTGTAGGTCAGGTAACATGACAATATCTGATGGGTATAGCACAAAGAAGCTTACCCTCTATTCTCCAGCCCAACCACAACCTGATTCTGGAGAGGCTGTTTGGCCAGATTTGGGAGAAGAAGAGGAAGTAAACTCCATGGACAATTTAATGATGATTACTAGAGAGCCTTTCATTGGACAATAAGAAGAAGAAGGTATGTTGTCCAATACCCTACTAAATAACTATGGTACTGAATACTTTCATTGTGAAAAAAATCCATGCTCCTTGCAGACCATTCTTCCTTTGCCTACATTAGTTCATTATCCTACAGCAACTAACTGCTTACACACCTTGCTACCCCACGAGGTAGAAATTCTATTTCTACCTAAATTATCTGTGGTTGTTTTAACCTCCCAAGTTGAGGTAGCCGCAGGAAAAACCTTGAGTATCATTAAAAACCTCACCAGTGAGCAACAAAAATCAATGGTCAAAATGCTTCTTAGTCATAAGTTAGCTTTTGCTTGGGAATATGGTGACATGAAGGGTTTAGAACCAAAACTCTGTACACATCACATATACATTAATAGTGAGTTCAGACCTATCAAGCAGCCTCAAAGAAGAATCAATCTAGCCTTGAGAGAAATTGTTAAAGAAGAATTACAGAAAATGTTAACAGCTGGCTTTATCTACCCAATCTTGGATAGTCAGTGGGTTTTCCCATTGGTTATTGTTCCTAAGAAGGGAGGAAAATGGAGGGTATGTGTAAATTACAGAGAGCTCAACTTGCCAACAAAGAAATATTGCTTTCCTCTTCCATTCATTGATCAAGTTCTAGATAATTTAGCTAGGAAAAAGTACTTCTCATTCTTAGATGGCTTCAATGGGTACAATAAAATCAAGATTGCTCCTGAGGATCAAGAAAAGATTACTTTTACAACCCCTTGGGGGAATTTCGCCTATTCAGTTTTGCCTTTTGGTCTCTGTAATGCACCTGCAACTTTCCAGAGGGCAGTCATAAGTATCTTCTCAGACATCTCATATGATTGCATGGAAATATACATGGATGACTTTACTACTTATGGAGCAACATTTGAGGAAGCTCAAGCCAACTTGAAGAAAGTACTACAGAGATGTGATGATCACAACCTATCGCTGAATAGTCAAAAGTGCTTCATGATGATGCAAGAGGGAATAGTGTTTGGTCACTATATTTCTATTGTAGGAATAAAGGTTGATCCTGCTAAGATTGAGGTCATCTTTAATCTACCCTTTCCTACCAAGCAGAAAGAAGTAAGGAGCTTTCTAGGCCATGCTGGATACTACAGAAGATTCATCAAGGACTTCAACTGAACAACAGGCCCCTTATATGGTTTGCTAAAGAAAGATGCAGATTTTTTTTGGACAGAGGAATGTGAAAAAGCATTCTTTGATTTAAAAGTTTCCCTTACACAGGCACCTATTTTGAAAGGACCTGATTGGTCACTTCCATTTCATATTCATACTGATGCATCATATTATGCCATTGGAGTTGTGTTAGGGTAGAAGGGTGGTTCAACAGAACATGCACTCTACTACGTAAGCAAAAATCTGCAAGGGGCTAAATTAAACTACACTATTACATAAAAAGAAATGTTGGCAATTATCTATGCCCTCAATAAATTCAGGCATTACATCATAGGTTATCAGATATTTGTCCACACTGATCATGCAGCAATCAGGCATCTCATGAAAAAAATTTCAATAGCCGGGAGACTGGCAAGGTGGTTGTTGCTGATGCAGGAATTTGACATTACAATTGTGGACAAGCTAGGTAAAGCCAATGTGGTTACTGATATCCTTTCTAGAATTCAAAGGCAAGATGACTCTGCACTTATTGAAGACTCCTATCCTGATGGGCACCTATTTGCAATCAAGGTTATTCACCCATGGTATGCCGATATAGCAAATTATCTAGCTGCAGGAAGGACTCCTCCTTAATTCTCCCTTAAGGAAAAGAGATTACTAGTAGAGAAAAGTTTTAATTTTTCTTGGATTGTAGATTGCATGTTTTATACAGGGTCAGATCAAGTTATGAGGAGATGTGTACAAGAGGAGGACACTCATGATATACTGCATGCAAGCCATGATGAGTCGTGTGGTAGATATTTTGCTACCAAAAGAACAACAATGAAAATTTTAAATACTGGCTACTATTGGCCAACTTTGCATAGAGATGCAGCAAAATATACCAGGAGATGTGATAGATGCCAAAGGATGGGAAGACCAACTCGATCTGATGAGATGCCTCTATTTCCATAAGTTGTTGTTACACCCTTCGACAAGTGGGGATTGGATTTTGTAGGACCAATTGATCCACCTTCCAATGGTAAGTCCTACATCCTTGTATGCACAGATTATGTGATAAAATGGGTAGAAGCTAAACCTTTCAAACATGCTAGGGATAATAAAGTGGCTGAATTTCTCTGAGGAAATATTCACCAGGTTTGGTGTCCCTAGGGAAATAGTGACAGATCAAGGAGCACAATTCACTTCTACACTTATCACAGCCTTAGTAAATGAATACAATATACGGCACAAGAAATCAACTCCTTATCATCCCCAGGACAATGGCCAAGTTGAGGTCACCAATAGGGACATAGAGGCCATTTTGACTAAAACTGTAGATTTGCATAGGAAGGGCTAGGCTACAAGGTTACCAGAAGCTATATGGGCCTACCATACTACCTGGAAGACTGCTACAGGATATACACCTTTTGAAATGGTGTATGGTAAAACAATTGTGATGCCAATAGAATTTGAACATAAGACTCTAAGAACAGCATTTGAGATGGACATGGATTTAATGAATGCACAAAAGGATAGATTCATGCAGCTCAATGCTCTGGATGAGCTCTAAAAGGATGCTCTGCAACACACTGAGATGATACAAAATTAGAGAATAAGGTGGCATGATAAATACATCAAGGAAAATAAATTCAAAGCAATATATTGGGCTCTACTTTATGACTCCCGATATAAGGACAGTCCAGGAAAATTGCAAACCAGATGTTTGGGTCCATATGAGATAGAGGATGTATTCACTAATGGTGTTGTTCAATTAAGAACCATTGATGAGGTCCGATTCAAGCTACTAGTCAATGGGCATCGCCTAAAGCTCTATGCTAAACCCATTGACAAGGAAACATTTCTGAGACAATTCAAAATTGAGTAGGATAGCAGCGATCCTGCAAACAAAGGAATTGAGCTTAGGCTCAATTTCCTAGGCCATGCATAAAGGTGCATATAAAATCATAATAAAGGGGTTATCTATTAAGATCCCCATTCCATTCCATTCATTCACGTCATCCACAATTTGTACTCACTCTCTTTCTTTCACATCATCCACCTGTCATTCCCATATCATCCATGTTTCTCCGTGTCATGTATTGCAATGAAGAAGGAGGTCACATCAGATAATTGCGACAATTCTCTCCATGTACGCTCCACTTCACTGTAAGATTGTTTAAGTTACTTTATTTATTGTATTTAATTTAGTATTAATTAGCGCAAAAAAATTTCCTATATGGTTTCCATTTCCTTCGATTCATTCATACGATTGAGCACGCTTCTTATGACTTAACTTCCGCCACATCGCCGCCAAAAGCTTGTCCCATCTGTTGTCATGAACCCCCAATATTTGGAAATTGTAATTAATAATCAAACAGTCTTTCCTTCCTGTAATAATGAAAATAAATGTATTCTAATTATCCATGATTACTCTCTCCCTCCAAAAGATTGCATGATTATATTGTTTTCCCTATTTTTTTGTCACTTTTGAAAAGTAGTTCAAAAGTTTTAGTTGAGGGGAAGGGCAAAGTACTGAAGAATTGCAAAAGATTCAATAGTTGGGCTACAGGGATTTCAGTTGAAAAAAAACCAAGTGAGGAAAAGCCAAGGAAATGGGAGGTCAGCCAATTCAGCATGAGCTTATAGACCATAGCATCCTGTTACAGGATGTACTGCATGTGCCACTATTCAGACAATATGAGTGGCTCAATTACTTCCTGAAGCTCAGGACTTTCAATATAGACATTGCAGAAGAATTTATGAGGACATTTTAGGATGGGGAAGCAAAAGTTAAGGCATAACAGTCAATGCGTCAATTGATAGAATTGCTGAGGTAACAAGATTACCTCAAGTCGGAGAACCATTCCCCAGAGGAAGAGATGCAAAAAGTGTCAGGGCTGAGTTCACTCAGCCAAATGAACCTCCTCTACGGGTAGATAAGTAAGGTGCGCAAAGAATGAGTCTGCCGTAGGATTGGGTGTCATGGGTAGGGTATATCATCAAATACATAACCTGTGAAGGTAGGTTTTCAGTCCTGCATTCTCATCACTTTAAAATTTTGTTTCATTTACGCCATGGGTTGTTGATGAATATTCCTGACTTCCTTTACAATTTTCTATCCAACAGTGCTGCTGAATTCAAAAAGGGTAGGGTTAACTCCGTATCTCACCACTGCCTTATCAAATTACTTGTTGAAAAATCCATTCAAGATGCATCAGGAATGATCTGGGAGGAATTCACTGTCCAATTCAACCCTAAAATTCAAAATGTAGGACCTAGGGGTGAACCTCTTACCTTTAAGCAATGAACCTCCCAATCCATAGGCCAAACCTCTGCTGCTATGTCCTCTCCTCATGAATCATTCGACTCACAGGATGATGTTCCTCTTTATGAAAGAACTCCCAAGTCACCAGCACAAGGTTCTAACAAAATTCCTAAGCTGTCTCCCAAGGATAGGAAAGGAAAGTCACCTGTTGTAGTAAGCCCTGGGCTTATAAAAAGGAAGCCAAAGAAGGACTTCTCTGTTCCTGCGGAAAAACCTTCCAAAAGGCATAAAATAGTTCCTCCTTCCATAAGAAGGAGCTCTAGGCTCCAAAACTAGGTGGCCCACCAATCATGTAATACTACTCTTGCCACACCACCTTCAGATCCTTCCAGTCTTGAACTGAGAAATGAGGAACCTATTATTGAGGAGGTTGTGAGTACACCTGAAGGAGCTAGCCTAGATGAGTTGGCTGTCATTGCAAAGCAACTATAGGAAGGTATGGAATGTGATAAGAAGAAGGAAGAACTGGTTGTGTTTTCGCCCAAAGAAAAGCAGCTACAGGAAGGTCAGCAACAGGATGGTGATTTGGGATAGGATAACCTTGAAGAATCACATAATGTAGAGGTAATTGGAGAATAAGAGAAACAAGAAAAGGAGGATGTACTTGAAGAAGTATAGGAGACACCTGCAGTATGCTATAATCATAGACCACCACTCCATGTCACAAACTTTGCTGCAGGAATGACATGCTTTGAAGAGCTTTAGCAACAACAGACTGCTTCTGCACTGGAAATTGAGAGACTACAAAGGATAATCTAGAACAAGAATCTAGAAATTACTAACTTGAATGACACTCTCAACCAGGTAGTAGAGCTTGTTCCACAGCTAATGCAATGTCGAGCACCCTCACCCGTCTATGTAATGTATCTCCAGGAGCTGTATTTGAACTTCCAACTAATTAGAGTCTGGAAAGGTAAGAATCCTTCTTTAAATACTGCTAAAGAATTTTATGAAGCATGCAGGGACTCACCTTTGCATATCAGGAACCTCCTGTGTGAGTTTTATCTGCACAATTTGGTCGTATCCCAAGATAAAGAATGGAATCCCTTATGTTATATCGGTGATATTCATATTAGTGCTTTAATCTCCTGGATCACCAATCAAATCAGCAGAGGGGAACAATTTAATAGCCATATGCATCATACAGTAAATACGCCATTGTCTATGAGAAATGAATCTAGAAATGGAATGGGTATTTACTTTGACTGGAAGAAATTGTGGAGGGATGAAAGAGCCAGGCCTCTGATTGAACCTCTAAGACAAGAGGTATTTTCTCAATATTCTTAAATCATAAACAGTGATTTCAATGCTGCAACCCTACACATTCAGAACAAATGGGAGCATCTTTCATTTCAATTGAAGAAAGCAGAACCACATGCTCCCAACACCTTGTATGCAGCAACCAAAAGAGCAAAGAGGTACATGAGGAATTCCAGAACAAAGCGAGAGAATTGGTTGCCATTGGTTATGCAGTCGCCTATTCTCCTATGGCCATTATTGGCTATACAAGGGGACAACACTTACAATAGAAGTTCTGAAGATAATAGATGGCAAAGGCTGGAGGTAATGCGAGCTCACTTCTGGAGTGTCCAGAATGGAAAATGTGGACAACAACTGAGTGTAGATCTGAGAGAGTTTTCTAGAAGAAGGAATGCTAGACTTGTTGAATGGTCCAACAAGTAGTTGGTTGAGGGGAGTGATGAGCCAAGTCTTTGGCACATTTTGATCATACTTTTATAAATACTTTTATGTTTTTATAATGCTAAAACAACCATTTAGTCTGATTATGGGATAGGATATAGACCTTTTTATGACTTAAATATGATGAGTATATTATGATAAGAAGTCCCATGATTATTACCTTTAATGTTTTATTAGTCTGATAAATACTTTATGACTTTTTATGATCATAAAACCTTCCTACAGCCTCCGCTACCAAAACTTCCTTCAGCCATATCTGAAACAATGTTTGCCTTAGTTTAATACTTAATGAATGAATGAATAAAGTAATGGATTGTCTTAAAGGATGAACGTGTTGAGCTAACCTTCTTCCTCAAGAAAAGATGGCGATATATTTTGTAGGTACCACGATTGGAGGAAGGGAATTCAATTTCCACTTGAAGAATTGAAGACCAAATCCATGAAGACTGGTTCAACCACAAAAGATGAGGAGATAGTTTCAACTCATCCATCATATAGGGAGAGTGTTCCATAAATCTAGGCTAGGCGTCTTAGTGGAGCATGAATCCAAGATGATGGCGCTTTAAGACTGCTAAACCGATTTGACTTAGTTCTTCCATTGTCATTCACCTCTTTACTTAAGTTGGTTAAATGTAATAAATGCCTCCCGTTTTATAAGGGAAGGTTGGTTAGTAGTTAGGATCAATTTTTAATAAATATCCCATTCTCCTTCAGAGAATGGGCTGGAAGAAATCGCTATTGTAACACACTTTCAATTTCAGAAATTCAGTCAAGAGATTGTGCCATGTACTTGTTTACATTGAATCAATAAAGATTATGAAGTTTTTCACCTAATCTCTTGTTTGCTTTTGGCACTACCTAAGGGGGCCCACTTAGGGAACTATCCACACTTTTATTCTGCAAGTTAGAGTAGCTACATTTCCCTTCATAGAAGTTAATGTGACTGTTCCTGCAGCTGACAGAAACACAGAGCTGTCAACTGTTCTTACAACCACTAGGAATAGAATAGGTTATCTTTCAAGTTTTTCATTTCCAAGCAAGTAAAGTAGTAAAGTTGTTTCCAGTACCTAAATTCCAGTATAAGGCATTTTAGGAATCATGTATGTCTGGAAGGGTGATTAGTGCATATATTGTGTTGTCCCATTTCAAGTTTACATCTTTGGGTTGATAATTAAATGAGGTTCTTTAGTAGGTTATGATTGCCAATTGAGATGTTCAATCCCTGAGTAGAGGAATTCATGTTCCTAGTTATTGAGCTGATTAAAGAACACTGCACTAGAATTAAAAGATTGATTCAACATCATGATAAATAAAGGTAATCTACAATAAAAAAATTAATTCAAATATATATCAATATATATATATATCAAGTAATAAGATTTCAAAGCTGTCTAAGAGTATATATGTAAATATAATCAAAAATGTGAAAGTTGTCTAAGAGTTTCCAACTCTTTCAAATACATCATGATAAATAAGATCCATGAACAACATATTCAAAATATTGCATAAAATAGTGAGCGAAGATGACTAACAACTAGTACATGATAAATGTGTTCAACTATGTCATTTTTTGTGAATACTTTAGTGGCCACCGTGTGAAGGTTCCCTCTTTCTCTTTCAGATGAACAACTCCATCTATTTTGTCTTCATAAACAAGGGGTATGTTACTTGTGACCTTTAAAATGTTTACATTTGCATCCCTTGTTCCTTTCAAGTTGACTCCATGTATAATAGATAGGGAGTGAATCCGCCCAATACCCACAGTATCACCATCTAATGGATCCAACACCTTAACTATATCCCCTTCTTTGAGTTCATCAATACATTTCTACAAAAAAATAAAAAATAACACATTATATTAAAATAATTGATTACCCTTGTTTGCATAATAAAACATAGGTATTGATTACACTTGTTTGCATAATAAAACAACCATTACTTACTTAAATAGTACTTGCATGTGTGTGTTAAAATAATTACAAAAGGAAAATTTCAAAAATAATTGCAATGATACATCATGAATGTTTTACCTTGAAAATTACCTTAGAAATCTCACATTTTTGCTATCAAAAGGCCTGATAGTCTAGATGAATATTATCATACATAGGGTATAAAGTCAACCAAAAAGAGAATGGGGGGGAGGGATTAAAGTAAGAATAGATTCCAAGAACCATTCATCAATCTAATTTACTAAAAAACCAACACTCATAGCATTTCTTACAATGTTACTATTATCTTCATGCTAATCAGATACAAAGGCCACAAATATAAACACTACATTACCATGCAACTTTTTTGGGCATATGGTTTAAATTATGTTAACTTGAATCCTGCAAGGTCAGTAAAAAAGGATGCACAAGGCAGCCAAAAATAAATCCAAAGCATGATGTTCAACTTATATTATATTTGATCTATAACAATCCTTGGAAGATATGTTGAATTTTTATGATGTTCAAAAGTTGCACTTCATCCATGTTCCTAATGAACTTGCATAAAGGCTTCCAACAAATTTTTATGCATGAATAACATAAACTAATAAACTTGTACAATTTTCTCTTTAGATTATAGAAACTACATGCTACTCAATCAATATCTCATTTAGACAAATAAAAACATGTAAGATTTATTATTCAATACCATAGATCATAGAAAATACGATAAAATTTGTTCACTGAGGTCATCACAGAACTCACCGTGTTTGGAGAAGCAAGCTACTTTCCACTCAACATACTAGTAGGTGATCTATTTACAAACCCATTCTCATCAGCCTACTTGTGCATACACATCAACAATTTAAATATCAACAAGCATTCCATATTAACTATTGTTCAGTAACCTTATTACAAACCTGCCTTATAACATAGAAAAAAAGAGAAAATTACAAAATGAACATTTTTGCCAAGGTGTGAGGAGTCAAAAACTAGGAAAAGAGAATTTCTTATCCAAAACCTGTGGATGATAGTTAATTTTTGTTGAAAATTTCAATTCAGCTTATAAACTCGAAGTGAACATTTTGACAAAATGATTCGACTAGGTATAGGGTTGGTTTCCATCCACACATAAGGATGCATAAGGCAGCCAAAAATAAATCCAAAGCATGACGTTCAACTTATATTATATTTGATCTATAAAAATCCTTGGAAGATATGTTGAGTTTTTCTAATGTTCAAAAGTTGCACTTCATCCATGTTCCTAATGAACTTGCATAAAGGCTTCCAAGAAATTTTTATGCATGACTAACATAAACTAATAAACTTGTACAATTTTCTCTTTAGATTACAAGAGCTACATTCTGCTCAATAAATATATCATTTAGACAAATAAAAAAATGTAAGATTTATTATTCAATACCATAGATCACAAAAAATACGATAAAATGTGTTCACTGAGGTTATCATAGAACTCACCGTGTTTGGAGAAGCAAGCTTCTTTCCACTCAACATACTAGCAGCTGATATTTTTACAAACCCATTCTCATCAGCCTACTTGTGCATACACATCAACAATTTAAATATCAACAAGAATTCCATATTAACTATTGTTCAGTAACCTTATTACAAACTTGCCTTATAACATAGAAAACAAGAGAAAATTATAAAATGGACATTTCTGCCAAGGTGTGAGGTGTCAAAAATCAGGAAAAAAGAATTTCTTACTGAAAACCTATGGATGATACTTAATTTTTTTTCAAAATTTCAATTCAGCTTATAAACTCGAAGTTAACATTTTGACAAAATGATTTGACCAGGTATAGGGTTGGTCTCCATCCACACATAAGGAGATTACTAAAAAAGGATGCACAAGGCAACCAAAAATAAATCCAAAGCATGATGTTCAACTTATATTATATTTGATCTATAACAATCCTTGGAAGATATGTTGAGTTTTTATGATGCTCAAAAGTTGCACTTCATCCATGTTCCTACTGAACTTACATAAAGGCTTCCAAAAATTTTTTATGCATGAATAACATAAACTAATAAACTTGTAAAATTTTCTCTTTAGATTACAATAGCTACATGCAACTCAATTAATATCTCATTTAGACAAATAAAAAATTGTAAGATTTAATATTCAATACCATAGAACATAAAATACGTTAAAATGTGGTCACCGAGGTCATCACAAAACTCACTGTGTTTGGAGAAGCAAGCTTCTTTCCACTCAGCATACTAGCAGTTGATATTTTTACAAACCCATTCTCATCAGCCTGCTTGTGCATACACATCAACAATTTAAATATCAACAAGCATTCCATATTAACTATTGTTCAGTAGAATATATCCAAGAATCTTTATACTAAAATTCAATGAGCACGAAAGTAAGTGATTACACCAACTATGTCATTTAAGGTTCAAGTAGCTACATATGAAAAGAATAATAAATAAAGGCCTCCAATAAAATTATACGAGGGTCTTAAATTTATTACCTTAAAATTTGAGTGGGAAAATATCAAAGCTAAGAAAATGTTTCCAAAAATACCAAAGATAAACTAAAACTATTATACAATTCATTTATTGCAACACATTGAACACCTCACAAATTAAATTGTAAGAATGCAAAATAAGCAGATTTTAAAACTATTGTCTTTGGGTATCTAAAAAGGCTATAATTTTACCACACTATCATTTTGTGAAAAAAATAACAATGAATGATACAATGGAATTTGAGTGTTTTAACAATGATTGTGTTGCTTATCTCATTTGCAACAGGATAATAATTTCATTGATGGGCAAGAAATAAGGATCCGAGCAAAAGCTCTTCCACTTGGAATGTAACTACATAATGTTTGATTAAAATAAAATTTTGTTGGATGAAATGTGGTTCTTGGAGAAACAACATTGGATCATAGGAGTGTGCATCACTGAATCAAGAATCAATTGTTGTATATCATGTATGGCTGTCAAAAATAGAGTAAAAAAATCATGGAACGGATTCAACCAACCAAATTTCCAAATAAAGTTGAAAATTAGAGCATTCATTCCCAAAATGTCACCCTTTATTTATACAAATGCCACCTATTTTGTAACTGGACTAGTATATGCAAGCCCATAAAAAACTCCAAACAAAAAAAACTAACACTAGATAGCATAAAAAAATCGAAAATACATAATTTATTTTAAATTTCACTCCCTCCCCTCACCCCCTCCCCAAAATATCTAAGAAATTCCTATTTTATGATGAGAAAAATTTCATTCCATGATTGGTACTGCTAATGAAAACAAAACCAGAAAATGTTTGAAAAATGCTCCCTAGTTATGAAGCTATGAAGAAAAACATAATGTTGTTGAAGATTAACCCTTGTTTTTTAGTTTTAAAAGTGATTAATAAGAGTGTACCTTTCCTTTCTGGGCAATACATACACTGCAAGCCTATTAGTGGGTATGGTATGGCAGATTCATGATTCTTGTATAGACTTGGCCAAATATTCAAGTGGGCTCTTTTTGATAAGATTTGTACCTTAGGAGTACAAGTAGAGCCATGTAACCATGTTAAAGGTAATATAAAATTGAAATTTTTCCCAAATACGTTTCATATAAAGGTATCACATGGAAGTATAGATCTTGGTGGTCATACCCAAACCATGGATTTCATGTCTCAAAAAGCTTCAGAGTATGTGTTATACCCGTGTCATGTAACACGCTAATAAAGCTCATCCTCACTAACTTTCTCATAACTACTATATCAATTTAAATTGATGATTAGAAGAAATTAAATAAAACCAAGATATCATGGTTGTTAAACATTTTATCTTATGGTGATACTTTCCTCACAAATAAGCCGCTACACAAGTATTCTATAAAATATGATTTTTTCCTGTGTTAGTGGGAGGAATTGGTCAGAGAGTAAATTTTGCTTGATGAGAGCTGGAGAGGAGTGGGTGAGGAGGGGAAATTAGATTTGGTTGGTGGGAAAACCTTTTGGCAGTATACAGAACATCCTGTAGTCTAATACATGTTCTTTTATTAAAAAATATGTTGTTTTTTTTAATGGATTATGTCCATTTACTAAATCTTCATCAATCCACTATAAGATTTTATTGTAGTTGGTGATGAGCTGCTTAAATTGGCTTAATTACACACATACTTTGTGCTGGGATACAAAGTAATCATGGCCAAAAAACTCTTCTCAAGAATACTGAAATAGTTGCCTAAGATTATAATGGCTTTGTACCAAGTTATAACAATGGCTCCCACTTTTATAAAGAAGATGCTGCAACAGAAAAAAGGTTCTTGCAATAGAAACAACTATGAAAGCACAGCTAAATGAAATTTCCACTAGCACTGTTGTAAAATCAACAACAATATAACAATATATGACAAATACAGAAATGCCATCGAGAGCACAAAGCATAACAACCAAGCACCAAATGTGAACTAGAGACCTCCAGGGAAATCTATACAGACAATCTCACTCTGTTCTTCTTATAGTTTGATTTTAAGTAAATACCCTTGCACCAACAGGGTCCTCAAAACAAGAATTCAAATGGATTTAATAACTTTCTCACTGCCCCTGCTCCTTACAGTATCCCTACAAAGAAATTAAATGGAATTGGAATGACTCTAACACCCATTCCCACACCATTTGATATTGATAGATATTAATGATTTTGGTTATTGTAGAAGGCACCATACAACATTAGGGACTGTTGTACCTCAATTTTATTTGATCACAACACATATTGGCAAACATATATGTTACAACATTACAAAAAGGATTCTAAGTAAACTAGAGGGTATAGTGCTTGGCATAATTATTTTCAATATTTTATGCAAAAAATTATATGGCTGACAACGATGCTTAAAATTCACTCATTTCACATACCAAACATTTTAGATTTAAAAGCAATCATAAATGAATCTAATATACAATACTGGTTGTGACCTATGCTCAAACTCAAAGCAGCCCAAATTAAAAAATAATCTATGTCATGTTGCTGAAACTTCAAATAAGATGAACTGATAAGTACTTTAAAATGAAACATTTTTGTACACTAAATAATTCCTATATCTTTTGTGCTTCTCTTCCACTTGAAGGGTTTTAGAATCAAGGAAAATTAGTGTTTCATAGCACTCACCTCAAGTTCAACACCACTAGTACTATAAATATCATGCACATACTCCTTTAATTCAGCATAATCATTCTCAACATTGTCTTGAAGTTGTGTAGCTTTGTTGAGCGCTCTATTGAGAGGGTCTTTTCTTTTTCATTCTGCTTTCATATAATTGTTCTGCAAATATAAAAACATATAGAGTAAGACAATTATGAAGAGCTCAGCAAAGAAAAAACAATAATAAGAGAAAATACAAAGGAATCATAATGCAAACATAGGCGTACATCAAAAATTGATTATTTGCAACTGAACAACTAAAGGTTTTTCCCTATCATTAATAAGCAACCAAGGAAAATACTAGAACCAAAAACAATATTGTGTATATTATAATATGTGCACATATTGACAAACATATATGTTACATCATTACAAATAGGATTCTAAGTAAACTAGAGGGTATAGTGCTTGGCATAATTATTTTCAATATTTTATGCAAAAAATTACATGGCTAACAACGATGCTTAAAATGCACTCATTTCACATGCCAAACATTTTAGATTTAAAAGCAATCATAAATGAATCAGATATACAATCTTGGTTGTGACCTATGTTCAAACCCAAAGCAACAAAAAATAAAAAATAATCTATGTCATGTTGTTGAAACTTCAAATAAGATGAACGAATAAGTACTTTAAAATGAAACATTTTGGTACACTAAAGAATTCCTATATCTTTTGTGCTTCTCTTCCACTTGAAGGGTTTTAGAATCAAGGAAAAGTAACATTTCATAGCACTCACCTCAAGTTCAACACCACTAGTACTATAAATATCATGCACATACTCCTTTAATTTGGCATAATCATTGTCAACATTGTCTTGAAGTTGTGTAGCTTTGCTGAGAGCTCTATTGACAGGGTCTTTTCTTTTCCATTCTTCTTTCATATAATTTTTGTGCAACTATAAAAATATATAGAGTAAGACAATTATGAAGAGCTTAGTAAAGAAAAAACAACAATAAGAGAAAGAGTATGCACAAAAATGATATAGTTGAGAATCAAAATATTGAGGGATAGCCTCTTACCTGATCTAAATCCGTGGAATTATGGTCATTCCATGTAGAAACTATAGGCTTAACGGAGGCAGCCAACTATGAAACTTTCTCGGTGAGACCATGTAAGCAACTCATTATATGTTGGTACTCTTCATTTGAGTTGACATGATTTGGAGAGGCTCTTACTGGTCATTCAACAAATGGTTGTGAAATCTCTATTGACAAACTAGATTTCCACTTCATACTACTCTTAGATTTAGTATGATCTATTGTTGCCATATAATTGACAATATCTTCTACACCTCCTTCTCTATTATTGTTTTCCACATAAAATACAATGTCAATTTCAACATATAGTCAGATCAATAAAAAATTGAAATAAATAACACAATGTAAATTGAACAAAAAATCCATACACTTACTCCAAATTTTTCCATTTTGGCCTGCAACCTGCCTCGGCCAAATGTATATTCAGCCCTCATATTATCTCTTTCTCTCTTGCCTCTATTACTCTTTGTCAAATATTCTTCAGAATGCATACTTTCTTTCAATATCTCCCACTATTTGGGAGATAGAGTGGAGTCTAACCTCTCATTTCCCTCCATGATTATTTTTCTGCAATTGTATCTAAAATTGTTCATTAGAAGTCTCATCTTGTGCTTGTAATATTTTCTAGATATTTGTCCACCAATAGTGTCAAAGGCATTTTCCATTTTTTGTATAACATATTCCACATTTCGTGGATCTTGCTATGCAAAATTTGATTTTCAAATATCCAAATGGGCCCTACATCTTACACCCAACTCGAAGGCCCACCTTGCAGCATTTTTCCCAATGGGTTCACCATATCTTGATACCTCAACCAAGAATGATTTCTTCCCTTCTAATATTCTTTATTTTGCATTCCTCTCTATAGATCTATATAAATCTTGACTCAATATTTGTCTTTTAACAAAAGCAAGCACATCTTCTATTGAACCACTACTAATATTTCTAGCGGATCCACTAATTCCATCAAAAGTTGTAGATACAATAGGTGCACTTTGAGGCACATCAGATGCAAGCAGACTCTCTTCATGACTTTCATTAACCGGAAATTCATGCCCCTTGGCAACATCAAGTGTGGCATGAGTAGGTAGATCAGTACTGGTTTCCGTGGATTTCACTTCAAATACATCCTTTTTGCATTGACTTCTATGAGCTGGCAGCACTGTATCTTTACTTTCTTTTTGTTTTTTCTCTACATTTTCTCTGCACTCATTGTCTTGCTTGTAAAACAAAAAAAATATCATATCAGGTCTTATATACATAAAGCTCTTGCCTATAAAATTTCATTAAACAATATTAAATAAATAATATACTACTTATTGGATTTACAACTTGCTTGTTTGTCAAACCAAGACGTGATAAATATTCATTATTCTTGGCCACACGTTCTTCACAAAAGTGCTCATAATCTGTCACTAAAATTTCAACATTATGATCACTATCATCCAATTTGCACCTTAAATTCTTTTTCTTCATTTCCTGATGTCCAAAAAACTAATAATGTATAAATTAGCAACTTGATACAAATATAATTAACCATAACAAAATTTGCATTAAATACAAGTTCATGATTACTTTTAATTAGTAAATTAATGGTAAGGTTATATGCACCCTTTATTGCAGTGCAGGTTGAGCTTGGACTATATGCTTCATATTGTAAACATGGGTTGACTTTTAATTTACCTTGTCATCGTAACACTGCAACCTCACATCTATGCTATATTAATAGCCAATGATTTTACAGTGGAGATATTTGAGTTGGGGGTGAATTTTTTTATCACTATTGTCGATGTTGTTGTTGTAGCAGATTTCAATGAATTTCTCCCCAATGTTCCTTCCCATCAATTCTCTCTCCAGGATTCTTGTATTCATGAGTAGATAGTGGTGGTCACATTGGTATTATTTAGTGTAAATTACCATAGTTTCTTGGCATTTGCATTACTTAAGAGCCAACGAGAATTGCATGTCATCATAGTATTTTATTTGAAGGCTACCATGGTTTAAAGCAATCTAAAAAGGAATAATATCGACCCCACCATGATGTCCAAACCATACAGTCCTAACCACATAATCAATAAATAAAATAAAAAATAAAAAATCAGTATTCTATAGTTTGGTGAATGGTACTTGCCCATGAGCTACATTTTTGCATGCCTCTTTTTCAAGAATGTGGCAACTGCATATGAAAGGGTGTAATGTTTTTAAGATTCCGTGTGCTAACATGTAGCATTACTCTCAAAGAATCTTTATTAGGAAGATGATGGAAAATTGAAATCAAGACAATTAGAAATAGTAGTGTCTCAAGAATCTTGGTAGTGTTCAAAGAGCCATGGAAGTGTTTCATAGGCATGAAAATGTGAAATTGTCCTTGGAAGAACAAGGATGGCTACTTTGGATTGAAAATATCTTTCAAGCATATATATGTGTTGTACACTTAGAAAAATGTCCAACTACTGGGGTGTGAAAGTGTGTTTCAAGCATATAAATGTATTGTACACTTTTTAATATGTGTAACTATCATCACTTGTACCACTTGCTACATTATATATCTCTTAAATGTCTCTGGCTCTATCCAAGATAAATTTGGAGATGTCTAGAGAGATGTAACTCACACCTGAACTTGTCTCCCATATCCAAAATTTGTCATAAGGATAAAGAGATGTGTCTCTTAATTACTAAGTACTTTTTCAAGGTCAGTTATGTCCAACGTTTTTGTCTCAAGTTTTAATAGTGCTCTCTTGTAGGAGTTTGTTCATTGATCTTCTGCAACACTTAGTAGAAAAGAGTGTACAAACTAGTCTACGTTCTTAAGTATGTGATATATTGGAGCTGTATAGTTTGTAATTTGGCCACTATAACCAGGGTTAATGTATTTTTATTGTAGCACATTCTGCTTGCAAGTGTTTACTTGTTCAAAGTCATTGTACAAATATAGGGGAGTATGGTTTTCACTGGTATGATTGGTGTAAGAGATACTTATCATTTCACATTTAAAAATAGTTTTTTGTAGCTATGAATTAAGTTGCTACTCCTTGAAATTGGTGTAAAAGGCAACTGATGCTACAAGTATTTTGGGAGGTCAAGCTTCATACAGTGGATGGCTTGGTGAAGGAGTGGGCATAGTGTGCACCAAATGGATATTACTTCATTCATGTATATGCCAAAGTAAGTAGCTCATTGATGGACAGACAATTATGCAAAAAGTAATTGTAATGACAAATTTGGTAGAATTCACTAGAGTTCTCCCTGACAGTCTTTAAAGGCATGGTTACTAGGGAATCACTAACTCAAGAAGGAATGTTGGATAAATTAAAAGGTAGACCTTTTTGAATGCTTGAGTTCATTTATTCCTATCACAAGGATGATGTTAGAGATGTCTCATGAGTTAAATGATTTCTTTGAGTCTTGGAGTCACTGGTTGGTGTTTGGGTAACCATGAGGATATTGGCCTTGAAGTAAAAATTTAAGAATCTGATAAAGAACAAAATTAAGGTCCAGTATATTTGGGTTGTTTATGTCTAAATGGAGATATTAAAGGTGAACAAAGGTGATGCAGAACACAGAGGATTCTCAAATCTCAAACTCTTACTATTGAGGACATATTTCAGAACAATGGGTTCAAGATCCCACAAACTTTTCAAATTTCCCAACAAATCTTCACAAATCAATGAATCAACATGGCACAATATTGGTTCTCCAACTTCTCAAACTGACTAAAAACAAAACTCAATCAATTTATTATTGTCCTTTCAACTAGGACTCAAAAATTCTTCACAAAATATTGTTTACAAGGAACCAAACTAAGAACACAACTCATAACCAAAAAATTATTCCACAAAAAACCTTATACAACATTTATAATGCTGGCCCAAACCCTTTCTCCAACATACACAACTCTATCTTAAGTATTTTCAAAAGTGGACTGTCCTAATTCACAACTAGGCCAAATTAGACCCCTTCAATATATAACTCCCCATTTCCAAGCCCATTCATCCTTAAAAATACCACAAGAAGATATAAATATTCTTGCACTACTTGATTAGACTTTCTCTAAACCTTTATACATGGTAATTCAACAAGCTCCTACTTAGAACCGTCATTTTTTTATTCCATAATATGACTGTCACAAGGATGCCATGAAAGATAAGTACACAAAATAACACCACACCACAAAACCTTTTCTGAGAGGGATCTAATTACATAAAAAAAACCCATTATAATGCTTTCACCCAAGTAGAGTTCCTCCCACTTCATCAGAACACAGAATAATCATTGATCATTGTGAAACTATGACTTTCACCAGTTTGTCTTCATTAGACAGTCAATAAGAAATGGCCACAAACATATAAATATAAAAATCCTTGATTAGAGGTGACTCAAACTACCCTTAATAGCCTTGAGAATCAAATGGGGTTCAAGAAAACTCATTCACCATCATCGAATATCTCAAAACAACTCTATACATAGACATTTTCCAGATTTTAAGCGAAATTACATACCTAAGGCTTCATTTTTCCCTATGATAACCATTATATTTTGGTCTGAGGCTCTATAATATGAAGGAATATATAAAAAAAGTCTCCCTACCAAGATTTAGATTGTTCCACTGACTGAAATGGGAGAAAATTTATTTTGTAACCTCACTGTTTACCCTAGCAAGGGTTTTGACAATTTTCACAAAAAATTCAATATCTTGCTCAAGGAATAACTAAAATGCATGAAATTTGTGCCAAATGAAATTTTATTGAATTCCATGATATTTACAAGTAATTTTTCACGTTTTATAGTCCGTACACTCCGTACATATGTCTAGAAACATAGATTTTCGGTAGAAATTACTTAAAATCAAAGATTTCCTTTGTTATATCTTCTCATTCCAATCACCCTCGAAGTTACAATGCATATAAAAGCCTTTTTAAAGGAAAAAAAACTCACTTTCAATATTCTAATTGCCTCTAAATGACCTAAAATCCCAAATGTCCCTTCAACTTCCTAATACAACCTTTACATAATTATGCAATTTAATCAATATTTGTTGAAAACTTTACATTTTCCACATTTGTTTGCAAAACATGACTCTAATGACCTGAAGGACCCTAATATAATATTGGAACACCAAAATTTAATCAACCTATCAAGTTTTACATGATGGAGTCAAAATATTGCAAAGGTGCTCCTAGACCAAAAGGTTTGGTAAAGGGATAGGATCATGATTTGATCATTTGTTGTCTTTTTTCCTTGTGAAAGCAAGTTACTGATGCAAGACCAGGTTGGCAAACAACAGGTTTGTACAAGATTTCAAGATTGGGTCTTGATTGATCACTCAAAACACCCTCAAAGACTCTTCAATGCAATAATTTTCCAAAGACTACAAACCAACTCTGAGACTCTAGACCTTCACATGGATTTATTAAGGAATCTAACAAGATTAGATGAAATAGATAAACATTATTTTATCACTCATCAAGCTTGAAACCAGGTTAAAGTTGGTTTCTATCATATGCTTATCAGTTCCTTGGAGGTCTTCATAAGGGAACTATCATACACAACTCTTGATTCTGGCCATAAATTTTGACTGTGATTGGATTTTTGGATACCCTTTATAGGGTTCTAAATCATACCTTAGAACTAATATATGTTCCTTTGAAAAAATAGACTCCACCATGACTGTCCCGTTCCAATTCTAGGCCTAATTGGAATGATGTACACAAGGGATTATTGGTTTTCTTATCTCCCCACTCAAAATCACTTGCCCAATGCTTAGAACATGTTATATTTGACCTTCACATGATTATTAGATCATTAAAATTATGTTCTGAAATGTTTTTTATAAAACCATAAACCAAAATTCTCTTGACTACCCTGTCCCTAGACTGAGACACAGATTTACAATCAGAAAATGAAATCTTACTCTCTTAACCCTCACCCTTACAACATACAACTTTTTAATATGTTAACATATACTAGTAACCATCGATCCACCAATTTTTAGGATGTTTCCACAGTTAGAGTGGAAGAAATTCAACTTTAGTCCTCACTGTTTACCCTAGGTCAAGGTATTGGCAATTTTCAGAGAATTCACAATATCTAACTCCAAACAGTACCAAAATGCATGAAACAAAAAGGAGATGGAAGGTGATTGGATGTACCATCACTTAAAAACATTCACACATGTCTTCCTTCTTGTACAGGTCTGTACACAGCCTGAACACAATGATTTTCTGTGAGAATATGCAGAACCTAATGCTCTTATTCATTCAAAAATTGATATACAATCACCCACACCTTCTCAACTGTATACACAACCTTTTAAATACATTTACAACATGAATTATCAAATTCCAACTGCTTTCAATGAATGAGACTACTCTAACTACCTTATGAACTTTGGTATTCCCTCCATGTGCATTTTTCACTTTTACAAATACATAATTTTGACATCTTTACATTATTTTGCAAGTTTAACCCCCTAGGACTCCCAATGCATTGAATATGGTCTCAAAGGACCTTATTGAATTCAAAATTACTCAAAAACATAAGACACATAATCACTTAACCTTCTTTTGCATGAGTTGTCTCTGGTGCCCCTACACCAGTTACAATGAAGGGAAAATAGATGCATGATTGGATGGATTCAAATTTTTCAATCAGGTTTATGTTTTGTTCTTGTTCAAATGATGATGGTTAAGAGGTTTTTGAGTCTGATAAAAATATGGATTGCTTATGTATTTTTTTGGCTTGTTGATGCATTGTGATTGATTAAAGAATTTGTTGGATCTTGTTGGGTAAAGAAGTGAAATTGATGAAAAGTTTTAGTGAACAAAGTTGCTTGATCAATTTGATCTTCTCCTGATTCAATTGGAGTTTGATTTACCCTAATGAAACAAGGTTGTTGATGGTTTTGGTATGATGCTCTACATCATCTCCAAATGTTTTAATTGTACACTTAAAGAGATTTATGCAAGATTTGCAGGGTTGTTTAAGCAAACTGAGTGGCCATGTTGCATTCCAAGACAAGCTTGATTTAAGCCCTTATCTTGATCCCAAGTGTATTGAAAAAGAAAGCTCCATATATAGCTTGACTGGAGTTGTGGAACATTTGGGTAATATGAGAGGTGGTCACTATGTTGCTTATGTGAGGTCCTCAAGATGAAAAGCAACAAGATATTGTGGTGCAGGAGCACCTTGATCATGAAATGCCTTCAAAAGGCTAATTTGTCAAATTTATGTGTTCAAGCCTAAAATGATGTTTCAAGGCTATATAAAGACTAATTTGAATATATTAAAGCCATGTAATAGGTTTAAGGTAGTTAAAGAGATGAAAAAATAAAAAACTTGTGATATTGTCAAATATGTGAAAAAGAGCAAGAAAATAAAGAAAATCAAGGGATAGGTCGTTGGATTTCAAAAGGAAGTTGCCTTAACTATTTGAAACATCTATAAAGAATTTGTGAAAGCAAGGAAAACCGTAGGTTTTGTAATCTTGAAGATCTGAGATCAATAAAAGTACCATGTTTCAATAAATTTTTGAGTTTCTTCTTGATTTCATTCACTTGTACGATTGGTGTAGTAGTTTAGGACTTTAAATCTTATAGTTTTTTATAGATCAGAGAGTAAGCTTTCATTTAAATCCAATTAGGAGGGAATCCACCAAAAATATCATCAGTTTCAATGCATTTAGTGAGGTTCGGTTTGCAACCCTCAAATAGGGTTGCGAGAGTCCTCTAAAGGAAAGCTGGTCATTCCACCGATGTAGGACTAGTTAGATCGGTGGAGTGGATTTTATTTAATTCTTTCAATTAGAATGTGTGCTTAATGTATAGGGGAAGGTGATATTTTGGGTTGTATGCTGCTATTTCACAGGAAAAAAAGAGTTTTCCCAATAGAAGTGAATGGCTCCAAGGTGGCAATCGATATAAAGGCATGCATGAAGGTGGGTGATGAGTTTATAAAGCTTATGCAGGCTATTTCCATGGTTTTTGTGGTGGTGGCAGGAGTATTTAAGGTTTGTAAGTACCTTATTCAACAAACCCTCCTTTGTAGGACTTGATTTGTGCATAAAATAGGGGTTTTTTTGGAACAGTGATTTATGGAGCCTTTCTATCGCTAAAAATGTTTGATTCTTCAGTTTTGTGACATGATGAATGACTATTTTCAGTCCTTTGGTATTTTGGTGATAAACTGTGAGCACTTTATTGGTAATTTAGGCCTAAATTAGTAGCCATTTCTAGCGAACAATTCAAGAATCTGGTAATTTCTTTATGACAAGCTACTGCCAACTTTTGATATGTTATGATGTCTTAAAAATGGCTCCTGAATGTACATTGGGAATGTGGATATACAAAATGAATGAAAATTATTCACTCGATTTAAGGGTTTATTGACCTACTAAGAGTATGTTGGTTTGATTGCTCAAAATAGTGAATCTGTTGGAATAGTGAAAGGAAAGGTTATAAACATTTTGAAATTGCTTTGTTGATGTTGCTACATATGACTCCATGTTTGGATAGGGTCTAGGAGACATATTTGATGTTTTTGGAGTTGTGAGAAAAGATAATAATATATGCATGAATGATGAATTGACTGCAAAAAGAATAGTAAGTTAAAAATGGACAAAGTTGTGTGGGTTATTTCTTTTAAAACATGATGAAATTGATGTCTTGAAGGACTGATAATTGGTTATAGCAAAAAGGTGTGGATTGTTGTTGATGTGCCTTGTAAGGTAAGTGGAACAATGAGTGAATTGGTGCATGTTAGATTGCTAAAATGGAAGACTTTGATAATACAATGCATTGTGAGTGTGACAAGGTTCTTTCTAGTTAAAATTATGTTGTATACAGTGGTTTGATGGTTTGGTATTGGGCTAATAATAGTGATGCATGGTTTAGTTTTCTTGTTGGCTTGGAGGATGAGTATATTGGTGATTGCTTGGTGTACTAATGATGTAATTTGCTGAGCTTGAGAACTTGATGAGTTTTGTAAAGATGGTGAATGAGTTTTGATTTTGATGTAAATTTATAATTTGATCTTCTCCTGATTCAATTGGGGATTGAAATTCCCTAATGAAATGAGGTTGTTGATGGTTTTGGTATGATGCTCTGCATCATATTGCTAATGATGATTGTACAGATCAAAGTAGATGGTATTACATCATCGATGTACATGTGAGCAAGTCATCCTTATCAAATGTTCTTGGAAGTGAAGCATACTTGTTTTTTTATTAGAAATTATAGCATTGGAATGAATGATTTTTATGCCTGATGTTTGGCATGCTTATTTTTATTCTTAGGTTTGTTGCTGCACTTCAAAATGGAGAAATCAATTAACAAACAAGTTTAAAAGAAAAGTGTTTTTTTGTTTGATTGAGAGGCACACAAATCTCTTTTTGAAATATGCTCTTTTTCCATGTGGTTCTGAATTCACTACTACAATTGATTACAAGGTCACTTCTATGTGTGCATTTATACAAATGTGGTGTAGGAGCACCCAGATCATGTAATGCCTTCAAAAGGCTAGTTGGTCAAATTTACGTGTTCAAGGAAAAAATAAGGTGGAAATGATTTGTAAAGGATAATTTTAATGTATTAAAGTCATGCACTAATTCACTAGGTGTTCACTTAAGTATATTTTCAAAATATTGTCAAAAGGTGGAAAAAGTTGTCAAAATGTAATTATGCAAAAAAAGAGCATAAATCAGGAATATTAAGAGTTAAGAGGTAGTTGCATTCGATGAAGAAAGAGTAAAAGAATTTGTGCCTTGGTAACCATATATAGAAGCATTTTTAAGGTGAACAAATGGCCATCTAAGGTAATTTTGAAGAGTATCTAATAATATAGTAACCTATTTTCAGTGATCAATATTTTTTGTGTGATTTTTCCAATCTTTTGATTCTGTGAAGCACCTAGTAACTTTATTTCTTGTTTGATATGGATTTATAAGGATTGGAACTCTTCATAAAATGTGGTTTTGAAGGATCAATTGGAATCTAAGAGTCATTTGCAGGCTTTTATCTTATGACTGTTGGTATTTCTTAAAGACTGGGTTAGAGAGTCTAGAGGGTAATAAATGGGTAATCCACCGAATTAGATAATGTAGAATGGTGGAGTAGGTTATAATAGGTTTTATTTAGAATTTTTTAAGTGATTTGTGTGTTGGAGGTATAGGGGAAAGTCTGAGTTGAGAATGGGTAACTATTTTCTTAGTAATTTATGAGTTTTCTTCATGTAAAATGATGGCTCCATGTTAAATATTGATGGGATGAGCACTTAAGAAGGTATGGAGATTGTTTATAAGGATTGTACAGAATTATATAAATGTATTTGAAGAAGTGGTAGAACCCTATAAGGTTTGGAGTATAGTTCCTCTATAAACCCTCATGCACTTAAGCATTGTCAAGCCTAAAATCAGGGGTTTCATGGTTTAGTGTTTGGTTGGGTTTATCAATCCCTAAAAATGATTAAATCTGTAGGTATGTGACCTAAATCAATGCTTCCAAGGGTTTTAGGTGTTTTCAAGTTGAT
Source organism: Sequoiadendron giganteum (assembly GCA_007115665.2). Classification (NCBI taxonomy): domain Eukaryota; kingdom Viridiplantae; phylum Streptophyta; class Pinopsida; order Cupressales; family Cupressaceae; genus Sequoiadendron; species Sequoiadendron giganteum. The sequence goes on along the minus strand of CM021110.1, from coordinate 365,270,114 downwards.
ACAAAGGTAGTTTCTTTGGAAAACTATCTTATTTGGTGCACTTTGGCTACAGACAGGTTATTGTTTCCCTTATACTTTCCAAAACAAGTCTATGTGCTTTTGAAGTATGTCAATATATGGAATAGTTGGTTCCTAAAAAGGTAAGGAGTGTGTGGGGATTAAATAAGGATCTGAGGGTATACCTGATTTAGTGACTGGTAAAACTTACTAGCCAAAATAGTCAGTTGACTGCTAGGAAGGGTGAATTTGTTGAACTAGGGTTAAGAGTGATTGAAGTTGGTTTGAACCTGTCTAAATGTAATTGGTAAAGGTTCCTAGATGCTTGGAAGAAGTTTGGGAGATTAACTGTTTGAAACTATTGATTTGAGCAAAGTGGTTTCTATGTGCAAATGGTAATTTGAATGCATGAAATTGGAATTTCTGACAAAATAGAGTTAAGGGCAGTATGAGTTGGTTTTTTCTTGATAAAAGATGATTTTTTAAGGTGTTCATAAGGTTGGTATGGGTTTTTTTTCTTATTTCCATCAAAGGTGACTTTGTATTGTGTGTCTCTTGTGGTGTGTTGGTGCAAAGTTGGGTGAATTCAATGAATTGTGAAATCAAAGTTTGTTGATCAGGTTTTGTTCTAAATCAGTCAAAGTAATGATGGATAAATGGTATTTGAAATTTGATAATGGTCTGGTTGATTTGGCTTATAGATTCCTTGTGATTTGCAAGTGAAATGTAATAATTCTGGTTGAAAAGATAAAGCAATTTAGATGCTTGTTCAATTTGATCTTCTCCTGATTCTATTTGGGATTGGAATCCCTAGAAGAATGAGTGTTTGGTTATGATGCTCTGGATCAAAATGAGAAAGTGTTGGAATGCTGGGAAAATAGATTATTAACCATGTGAGCTCTTATGTCTGTTGAGTGCATTTTCAAGTGGATTGTTGGGAAGATGGAAATTGAGCCTAGTGAGGATTTTTTTAATGTCTTGAAGAATGCATTTTCAAAAATCAAACCTCATAAGAGTAGATTTGGATTGTACCTATAGATGTAATGGCTGATCAATACCTGGATGAGTTATTAAGTACTTGTATCATTGAGAAAAATATTTACAAAATGTATTCTTTGCATGTAAAATATAGAGTCAAATCAAATTTAAGATAAAAAAAAATTAAAAAAATAGTGAAAAATATCTTTATTTTTTCTTTTGTAAACCTAATAATTCCTTCTCTAGTAGGGATTAAGTTTACACATCCACCATTTCAGGACAACTCTTTTAGGTTGTGCATAGGAGACTCGAACTTGGACATAGCTTTTACAAGATCATTCAAAAACCGATTGTCCACAATCCTAGAAAAGACTTGCATACCCACAAAATAACAGTAGAATAAATATATGTCGCAAGTATTGTTTTCAAGGGAAAAATCCAAAAAAAAAGAAAAAATAATTAATCAAAAACCCTTAGCCCTTCATCCGAAAGAATTTGTGGGTAGACTGAAACAATTTTTTAGGGTGTTTTTAAGTTCTCTGAATTTCAAACTTCATGGATTAAATTTAGTGAACCCTATGAATTAGGTCTCTACTGATGGAAACAACTAAAGGATATTCTTACTACCATTTTCAAGTCATCTTTATTTCCCAAAGAAAACTAAGAAATGTGTTGGACATAGTAGGGTGCTTGTCATGTTCTTGTCTTGTTTCCCATGTTACACAAATGAAACATGCAGTGTCGTTTACAAAGTTAAAATATGGTACACAACAATAGAATACCAATGTGGTCATTTCACATACCATAGCTAAAGGAAATCCAAGTCATACCTGTGTCATGCATACAACTTTTGTAGGTATTTCTAGAGGTCCAAAAGCCCCAACTTGAAGTACAAGCTTCTACAGATATACCAAAAGAATTATTTGCTTACCATACATGAATAATAAACATAGAATCATAATAGAAAATGAATCCAAATCTATTTTCTCACTATAAAGATGATTCCCCAGTCTTACCTATAAACCTATGTGTTGTTGAGCCTAAGCTAAGACATTGTCTTGGTCTGGTTTTGGTTGACCACTATTATGAGAAAGAAATAAGATGGCCTCAGTTAGATTGTCAAAAGTACAGGTTAAAAAAAAATAATATAGATTCAACTGTATTATATCCACATGCATATCAATACCCAGTTGTAGCACAACGAACAGTCAAAGTTTCATCTCCCAATTTAGGGAAGCACATGCAATGTCTATCTCAACTGGATTCTAATATTTTTGATAAAATTAATTAACATCTTGAATATGACAAGAAATAATGATGCTTGTATCAGAGTACTAAAAATTCCATTTCAAATAAAATTTGTTCAAAATTTACAAAAATATCAACATGTAGAAAGGCTCACCTGGTAGATGCAAAACCCATAACCTTTTAATTCTTGGTATCTCTATCTTTACATTCACCTATACATTCACCTGCATTCAATGTAAAATTTTAGATCTTTTTCGTCTTGTCTACTATGATATCAGAAACGGACTTGAAAATAAATGTGAAAAATTTGAAGGTTCTTATTTAAATTCACCATTCTCATAACTGAAATGCTTGTGTATTCACAATCACACCACCATATAATGAAATAATTAGGAATGAATTTATAGTTGTCATCAGTAGGTGGAAACTTAGTTTGAGAACACTAATTGTATCGAATCTATTGAGATAAACAATGAAAATAGACTATTAATAGACTATTACCTGTTTGCTTGCAGACATCCCACAAGTTGAATAAATTGGCGACTAGGGCATAATATTTTCTACAGATGTTGATCACTAAATAGCCAATATAGTAATCACTTCCCACCACACCCATTGTAAATTTTCCTGCCAGAAGAACCTGCATCCGAGTGCAATGTCGCAGCTATAGCAACAGATGCGAGAGCCAAGTCAAAGCCATCAAAAATATGGGAAAAAACATTAGTTTCAGTTTTAGTTTCAGGAAAAGGTGTGGGAAAATAAATTATAGTTTTAGGGAATAGGTATTTTTTCTATATTGTGTTAACTTGAGATAGTATAAAATTAAAAAAATAACTTAAATATGTTTAATTTCTATTGTCTTAATTTGAGATAATGTAAAATAAAAAATATAACTTAAATATGTTTAAAATAAAACTAGCAATTGCACCTTGTTGTGCAATGGGTACACCGAAGAGGTGTAGATAGTCATTAAGAGAAAATTTGGGTCTATTTTTTGCATTCATCAAATGGTAGGGTCTTTATCAAATGATATTGTTTGTGTGAAAAAATTCTCAATGTATTGTGAAGATTTCAATTTTTGTTTTTGCAAGTTTGTTTAAATGTTCGAAAGGATATTTTCTTTTCTTGGTACAAATAAGGACTAACAAAGTAGAAAATTTTGAAACATTCTAGATCATTGAAGAAACCTGCAATATTCAAAAAGAAAATGCACTCTATGATGGATGTTAAAGGTGCAATAAAGGAACCTAGACAATTGCCTTCGAAGGTGGGAACATAAACAAAAACACCAAGTGTAAATTCAATACAATTATCTGATCCAAGAAATGAAATGAGTAAGATGTGATCTAGATTTGATAGGCTTGTTATTTGGTTCTTTGCAACACAGTATTGACAATGCAGTAATGACAAATGGTGTGCAGAGTAATAAGAAAAAGGCTCCTTCGATAATTTCTAGCGAAGTTAGAAATGATGAGCTTCAAAAGTGAATAATTCCACGTCCTACAAGTGTGAAAAAACCACTTACTTCAAACACTCCAATGCAAAAGCCTCGCTAGATCAAAGAAAGATTTCAATGTTTGTAAAGCCAATACCAAGACTTGTGAACAAATTTTAAGCAAGATCAGTATAAGTGAGGCTAGTGCCAAAACCCAGACTTCTAAAAGTACTAGATAAAATTCACTTGTCCCCTATTTAAAGGTACACAACCAAAACTCACTCACTTCTATTAACATATGTATAATTTTACTCTCTGCTATCTTATTTTAGTTAATTTACATACTCAAATTTTATATTAAAAATGCCGCCTACATTTAATTCATTTTAGTGATTCAACTCACATTAGATATTTTAAAGGAGATGATTTTTATTTTTGAAAGTCTATTCTGGAAACAAATTTTATGTAAGAAATGTATTTTCATATGGGTAAAAAATCATTTAAAAAAATTGACATTCATAATTAAACATACTTATTCAAATTATACAACATATTTGTATGACATAGACTATTAAATATTACAAATTTATATTTTAAAAAATTAATTTAAATTTACAAATTATGGATAACTCCTTTTTCAATAAGTATTAAGTTAGGTAGAATATAAATGAACAAGAAGATCCAATTTGTATATATAGACATTAAAATGTTAATATTAAAATTTATAATAAGATTTTAAGAAATCAATTTTTTTTATCATTACAAATATACATGAAAACAATTCATATATATTTATTCAAATTTACTATTTATATAATTTACTTTCATATTTATTTGTATATAAACTTGTTTTACCCAAATTAAACGATTATAATTATATTTTAGAAATAGGTATTAATCATTGTACAATATTAATCTTGATATTTAGTCATTTTTATTTGTCTAACATTAGTCATTTATTTAGTCATTTAGTTGTGATTTTACAGGATGACCAAATTAGTTACTTATAAATGACCAAATTAGTCATTTATTTGTCAAATTCTACTAGTGTTAGTCATGTGACTAGAATTTTTATTCACGTAGTCATTTATTTGCCAAATTCTACTAGTCCTTGAAAGTTCATAGGTATGTCAATCGTTAGTTCTGAGTTGGTCAAACCCTAGCCCCATGTACCTTGGTCTTGCAGAAATAATAACAGGTTCTCTCCTTCCATTTTTGGCTTTTCCAAGGCCACTTGTGCCATCAAAACCTAGTGCCTTGCATATGTCATAGCCTTTTCCATAGAGATGCACTGGTAGTGGAGGTAATCCTTTTGGGTCTTTGAAGATCCAGTTAGCTATGTCAATAATGACTTCATTACCCATATCTCCCCATAGTGTGAATATTGTTTTTGGTGGAACCTTGAAAATTGTTTTAGGCTCGACTGCGAAACACAGTCTACCATAGAATTTAGGTGGCTTAGGTATTCTAGTGATACAGTAAGCCATATTTAGTTTGAATTCTCCACAGTCAAGGTCCTGGATCTGAAGTTCATTGCTTGGTAGGGAGGCCGAGGAGGATGGTGCGGTGAAAGTCGATGGAATGGATGATTTGATGAGTGCAAACGGGTCAATATATTTTGAAGAGGTGGAATCTGAGGCTTCTCGATTGATGGGTACCTGGTGTTCAATAGTGGCTCTCAGATTGGTATAGTATTGAAATAGATCAAGATCTCCTGGGATAGTAATTTCACTACCATCAAAAGGGAACTTCAATCATTGGTGGTATGTGGAAGGAATGGCCTTGAAGGCATGAATCCATGGGCGACCAAGTAAGATATTGTAATGTATGTCACAATCCAGGACCTGGCAAGTTGTATCTATAATAACTGGTCCCACACGAATTGGAATTATGATGACGCCTTTGGAAGCACATTCTTCATCATCATACACGTTGATGACAATGCTCTTGGTAGTATCCACACATGCATCAGAGAAGCCAAGAGCTTTAACCAATTTTAAAGAGCATATGTTCAATCCTGCTCTTCCATCTACTAAGACTCATCTAACCTTATGTTTATGGACAAAAACCTCGATATGAAGGGCATCATTATGAGATGGTTTGGGTGAGGAATAGTCAATGTCCGAAAAGGTAATTTGGTGGGGTGAAGTCAAATATCTGACCATAGTATCGAAATGATTGACATCAATGTTCTTTGGGATGGAAGACTCTTGCAGGACTTTATCCAAGATGGCCTTATGTGTGGGTGATATGCAGATCAATTCAAGGATGGAGATTTGAGAAGGTGTTTTGTTCAATTGCTCGATAAGGTTGAACTTTGGCCTATGTTTTGATGGCTTGGCAAACGGACCAGGTATGGTAATTTTAGGCTAATGAGCAGAGGGACCGAGGATGGTGACCTTGCCTTTACATGTGGTGACACTGCATTCTAGGGACTTTTTGATGGTAATGGTATTGACACACTTATATTCATCAATAGTGCAAAGATTGTTAATGATGGTACCACCAAAACAATTGAAGGTAGGACGAACGTGAATGGCTTGATTATTGTTATTCTTTGTGTTGGACAAGGAGGTGTTACCAGAACCATGATCCTGCAGTGGGTTCTTGTGGATTGTATGATCTGAATTAGATGCAGATGGTTGACCTCCTAACTCAATGGTATGGTTTTCAATTAGGTCTTCCACTAGATTTCGTAACTGATGACAAGAGGAATTTTTGTGCCCTTTGACACGGCGGTAATCACAAAATGCATTATCATCCCACCATGATGGCTTGAACTGACTAAGATCATATGTTTAGGTTCTTCCAAAGTTATGACACCATTTTGGATAAGTTTCTTTAAGAAAATTTTGATAGGCTCACCCAAGGGGGTGTATGTGCATTTTTGAAATTGTCATGGTTGCCTTTGATTAGATTGAACATGATTATTTGGAATAGCATTGGTAGTTGGTGTCACTGTAGTCACAGGTGCATTTTTATTTTGAACTCCTTTGATGGTGAGTACATGACCTATTACATTAACGGTTTTTGCATCAACCACACCATCATTGGTGATGTGTTTATTTTTAACCCAGTATTTGGTTTTGTCATTGGAAGCACTTGGGTTACTGTTTGTGGTGGTGTTGATTGTTTTTCCACCATATTTTAATTCGCCTTTTGTGATCAAGGATTTTTCAAGTTGAACACCTTTCTCAACAAGGCCAACAAAGGTGGTACAACAATGGACTTGTAAGCCATATCTTAGCTGTCCTAAGAGATTTTGTACAAACATGGTGACTTTCTCCTTTTCAGGTATTTCTACTGAACATCTGCTTGCCAAGGTTGTCCATCTTTGAAAGAATGGGATAAAAGTCTCTCCTACATCCTCTTGGGTAAATCTGCATAAGGAGGCAATGTCAATATCTATTTCAATGTTATACGCGTAGTTTTCAACAAACTTGTTTTCCAATTCATCCCATTTTTTGATTCCTTTAGGCAATAATGAGAACCACTCCAATGCATGGCCTGAGAGACTTCTAGAGAAGAGTTTCATGATACAGGTTTGTTCATATGCAATGTCCATGCAACTGGTGGTGAATTATCTTATGTGTTCAATGGGGTTTGTCTTGCCTTTGTATTTAGGGAAATGTGGCACCACATATCCATGAGGAAATGGTGGCATATACAAGGTTGTGTCAAATGGATGTGGACATAAGTCATGTGACATGTAAGACTTTTTGTTTGACTATTGCAAGGTCTCCACTTGTGTTTGAAGAGCAACAAGTTGGAGTGTGAGTGCCTCCATAATTGGGTTGTTGGTAGCATCACACATGTTGGTGATAGGTATGGATTGGGTGCCCACCTATTGTGATGAGATGTGTTGGTTTGGGATTTGTTGTTGGTTAGAAAAATGAGTGTTCTGATTTGGTTGTTGGCCTTGAGCATGTTGATGCCCAAATGGAATGGAATATTGGGTGCCTTGATTTCCTTTCCCAAATAGGTAATTATGGCCTTGAGGAATGTTGGTATTGACCTGTGAGGAATTTGGGACATTAGGTTGGGTGCCTTGAATGACAACTCTTCATTTATTCATCCAAAAAGGGTTTGATGAGTTGGTTTCCATAGCATTTAAAGAACCTAATTAGAGGTTTTCTGATTTACTCATGAAACTAGATGAAGTTCCAAAGAGGTTTGAGGTAGTTGCACCCATTGTTGATCCAAATGTTTGTGAAGGAATAGTGGATGTTTATTGGGGGATGGATTGCGATGTGGTGTTGGTTTGGATAGATGATCCCCCAATAGATGTTGTTTTGATCATAGTGGATGCATTGGTTGTGGTGGTAGCATGACCAAGGGAGGTAGTATTAATGGTGTTAATGACATTTTGTGAAGAGGCTCGCATGGAAGTATTGTGTGATTGGGGATTAGGAGATGTTTCTCTAATAGTGTTGAGGTCAAATCATTTTGGTAACCTATCCCCTTGGTCAAGGAGCATGGATAGATATCTGGTTGAGCTGTTTAGAACAAATTCTTCCACAAAAGAGGCCACTTCTAGGTTTTGGGAAGCAGCTTGTATGTCTTCTTCAAAGACTTCCCCATTTTGGTCCCTATGGACAAATTGTTCAAAAGGATTGTGTGAAGAGGATGGAATGGACATCTCACTGAAAGGATTAATGAATGAATTCCCCATGTTGGTATTTGTATTTATGTCATTCATGTTATTGGGGAAATTGTTGGTATTGACATTCATGTCATTTGAAAAGTTGAAAAGGTTGGTGTCTTGACCAAAAGAACACATGAGTCTTCTTTTTCTCTATAGTCTAGTTTCAACCATAAAAAGTTTTTCTCAACTTTAGGGATGATGGAAGATGATCTAAATATGCAAATGTTATGACACTATATTTTTTTGGGTTTTTTTTGGAATAAATTAATGCTATGCAATGATGGTGAGTGGTAATGCAAATGAGACTAAAAGGAAACTAAAGGTATGTAAATGCAAAGGATACTACTGCGAATGGGATGAGACTAAAAGTGAAAAGACTAATGGTATGCAAATGCAAAGGATTCTAAGATGAACTCACTAATGGTAAATCTAAGGAGATGTACATTTGACCACACAAAAATTTGGCAATGCTCCAGGTTTGGAATATCAATTGACTATAAAAGGAAAAAGGAGGACAAAGTGAAATTTCCACACTAGACTAATGAGTGGGAAATAATTCACAAAAGGTATTGACTAAAGACAAAAGGTTGATTGAGTCCAATGATAACCTAATTTTAAATGCAAAGGTTTGACAAAGGTTGATAAGGAGTCTACTCCTAAAATTTGTAAAAATGAGTGTCCAAGAGGATGGTAAAGTCTAACAATGCAACTAATGAAATGCAATGGAGTCCTATGGTGACCTAATAATGCTACCTATAGTGCAATAATGAGGGAAGTTGAGCAATTCAATATCTAGTTTGACATAAATAGTAGAGAGAGACATGTTGGAATCTTGTAAGGACAAAATTGAGTCTCAGTTTTGGTAGTGAAAATATATTTTTTTTGGAAACTGGCAAATGTGTCACAACAGATGCATTGCAAAAGAGAAAATGCATCACAAGAAAGGCAATTGCGGTGTTGTAGAAGTCAATTGTGGTTTGAAATTATGATTGCAGTGTTTGGTAAAGCAATTGTGATGAGATATAGTCAATTGTAGCATTTTAAATTGAAAATGCATTGCAACAGAGCTATTGCGACACAAGAATTAGCAATTGCGGTCTGAAATAGCAGTTACGGTTCATAATAGTGATTGCGACATTTGATAAAGAAATATCGGCAAGAGACAGTCAATTATGGAATTTTAAGTTGCACATGTATTGCAATAGATCGATTGCGACTCAAAATTTAGCACTTGTAGTCTAAAATAGCAGATGCATCGTAGAAAGTGGTTTGAAAATTTCTGGCAGATTGCAAGGAATTTGTTTTAGTTTGATAGTGTTGTTTCAAATTTTGGGATTGATGTTCATTTGTTCAATTTGTCTGAATACACTTGGAAAAAACATGATGTAGTATGAAAGTGAAAAACAACCACATAGAAAACATTTACAAAATCCTATGACTGCAAAGATAGTATTCTTTTGGATCCTACGTGGATTTTACTCCAACCGCATATTCTTAGCAGATGAATTTAGAAGCTTGGCCCCACAGGCTACCCCTTATAGTGAACTCACTTCTTAGGGAAACCAGGATTCCAACCTCCATGAAACTCCCATGGTAGATTGATCATCTCTACATAAAATTGTGTAGGTGTGGGTGCCTTAGCAACGATCATTGCTGCACCAAAGAATAGAAGGTTTTTGGTCACTAAAAACAAGGGTTTTAATTCAGGCACCCATTCGAGTGGTCATACATGGGGTACAAGATTAAGCTCCATTAAGGAGGCACTCCAGTCTAAATAGGTTAAGCTCAATAGGGTTTTGGGGAGTACTACTTGGTTTGTATGACATATCTACACTCATAATCCTAGGCTTTCCCTTAGGATTCACATTTGTATACCGGTCCGGAGTAGCTTAGCTAAAGAGCTTCATTGTTGGTTTGAGTCGCTTTGGGGTGAGTAATTTTTCCCACCAAAGTAGGCCCAGTTTCTAAGGCTAACAAAAGTGAGCAAATATATTCGTAGTTCAATCAATCTTTGTTGAAAAACAAAGAGAGAGCACACCAATATGTTTGACTCACACTCACATGGTTGTTCTTTTTAAACCCAAATTGAAATATGAAGATGTGACAATTAACTAAATCAAAAAACACAATAGACACGCATTCATTTTAAATTTTTGTAGTGTTATCAAGCAAAGGGTTTATTTTAACCATTTGTAGTATGAGCTACCTAACAGTTCATTTTAAACCCATGAAAGTGTGATTGTTCTTTTAAACTCACGCAAATGCATGATTGTTCATTTTAACTATGAGTGAAATGAAAATTTGTGAGATTAAATTCAATGAACAATCAATGAAATTGAGTTAGAGTCCCGCTTGACACATGCTATCACAAAAAGATTAGTATCCCAAAAAATCTCTAATCTAGAAGCAAAAAACAAAAGGACACTGAAAAAAGACAAAACAAAAAAAAATTATTACCAGTCATTTGCATCGCAACAGAGCAAATACGGCTTGATACGGTAGATGCATTGTTATATGTGGCATATGCGGCTTGATGTGTCTTTTGTGGTTTGGGTTCTCTCAAATGTGCCTCGAGATGGTAGTTGTGTCACTCGAGAGTCAAATGTGTCACAACAGAGTAGTTGTGTCACTCTCACAAGCAGATGTGGTGTAACAGAGTATTTCTGTCACAGAGACTGTCAATTGTGTCATTATGTATACCGTACGTACAAAAAATGACAGAAACCATATTATAACCTGCAAAAACGTGTTAAAAAAATGTCGGTTTCACCAATGTAACTGAGGATTTTTCTGCAAGATTAGATGTTAGCAACACACATGCATATTATATAAAACCCACAATAGACAATGAAATGCATAGGAAATAAATAAAGAACAAAATGAAATGAGCTCACCTAGTCATTCATCCTCCATGGCTGACTTCCATTGTACCTTCTAGCTTGCTGAAATGTGAAGTGTGCCCTCAGATTTTGATGAGCAACTCTATACTATGGACTAGACCTAAGCAAAGTGTTGAAGTATTCCTTAAATGCCTATGCAAAAGAAACTAAATCCTATTTGCAATTATTAAAAGTAGCTAAATGACAAATTCTAAAGATTAAGAGATGCAAGATTCAAGATTATTCAAGATATTCAAGATGTTCAAGATGTCGAAAATGAGGACAAAATTGACATTTTATAGAAAATACAATTTTGGATGGATGGATGAGATTAAAGATTGAGAAATGCCCTAAAATAAATGGTCAAGATTCAAAATTGAAACTCTCAATTAGGGTTAGGGTAAGATTCTCAAATGAGTGGACAAGAAATTAAATCAAGGATGGAGAATAAATGTAACAACGAGATGAAAATTAGTAAAATCAAGAAGATAAAAAATGAACAAGAAGATGAGATTTGGAAAATCAAGAATTTTAGTAATTAATTGATTTATAGAAGAATATTACCATTTTGAATTAAAATTAATTCAAAATATGGATTTAGTGTGATAATAAATAATTGATTTTAAGATTATTTACTAAAAGAAGTGGCAGTTAACCATGTGAGGCCATTTTAAATAAATTGTTTTACTTAAAATGAGGGAAATGTCAAATAAGGCAATTAAATAATTAAAGATAATTATTTAATTTGGAGAAGGTGATTGATTAATTAAATAAATTAATAAATCTTATTAATTATAAAAAGACTTGAGAATTAGTGACATATTAAATAAATAAATAAAATATATTTATTTATTAATTAAGAAGACATAGATGGCAAAGATTAATTAAATAAATTGAGAAATTTATTTAATTATGAGAAGACATTAGATAATTAATGACATATTAAATAAATAAATAAAATCTATTTATTTAACAATCATGAAGAATAAAAAGACATGAATAAGTTAAATAATTATGAATTATTTAATTAATAGTCGAAGCTGGACAAAAGACATAATTCAAATGTAATAATTATGCTAGGACGAAAGTGGTAAAATAGAGCTTGTAGGCCTAGGTCATTTTTATGTGTCTACACCTACAAAGGTGGTGAGCTTTATCCAACTAACTTAAGTTTAGTCTTCCCAAGAAGGAGTTAGTGTGAATCTTTGTCACAAACTCCCATCTTGATTTGGACCATAACCTACATCTCCATTGTGTTACTACCTTTGCAGAGTTTATTGAGAAAGATACCACCATTGATAAATCCCTCATTGTTAAAGGGCTTATGAAAATCTTCAAAGATGATAAGGACAAAAAATTTGGGGATAAGTCCTGCTATTGGAATAGGAATAATAATGTTTTTAATGATGGTGTCACTGACACTAAACATATCCAAGTAGCTAATACTTCTGAGAGGCCACAAAATTACCCTCAATCGTCACCAGTTACTAATGCTATATTTGTGCCACAAGGTGCACCACATCCTCCTCAATTTAATCATTCAAATCAAGGGAACACCAAAAATACATTTACTCCTTTGGGAGAATCCCTAGATGTGGTCTTCAAGAGGCTAGTTCAAGCTAATGCAGTTACATATATTGTCACGAAACCTTTTGATGAGTCAAATCCGAAGCTTAATTGGTATAGGGAGAATGAGTACTGTGATTACCATAGGATCAAGGGCCATTCCACAAATAGATGTCAAGGTCTTAATGGCTACATCCAATATCTTATTGATCAAGGAGATATTGTGGTGGAGGCAAACCAGTCTACCTCATCTAATGCCAACATTAGGTCTAATAATAACAATCAAAACAACAAAATAAATAATATTAGTTATAACAAGATGCCATATAATTATGACAATATTGTTACGTGCATTACCCAATTAGACCCATGTGTCTCTATGCTTCGAGTAAAAGGTAAAGATCCTCAATGTGATGTGACCACCCATAGAACCCACATATTAGTTCTAGGACCTTCTAATCCATCCCAACCAGCACATGTAAGCTCACAATATAATATCCTTGACCATTTAGGAAAGACTCCTGCACATACATCTATCTTGGATTTACTAAGGTCTTCCCCTACCCATCAAGAGATTGTTGATGGTGTTTTCTGCATAGCAAAAACTCAAATAGAATATGGTATTCTATCTCTCTTGAAAGGTTGATCTCTATGAGAAAAGAGATAACCCCAAGGTCTCTCAGGTGTCAGGTCATGACTATGCAGTGAAACAACTCAATGATAAATGTGAAAATGCTAGTAATCACAAAGGGACCTTACAAAACAAATACTGGAAATTCTAAACTTGTCAGATTTTGCAATAGAATGATACTTGAATTCCTAGATTTAACCAAAGTTCAAAGAAATAAAAAAAGATAAAGGGTTTTAGAAATCCTAAGACTAATATTACTCCTAAAATAAACAATACTAATGTTGAAATGCTTGGAACAGACCAATCCCTTAAAACTACTTTATGCTTAACCCAAGCTATACCTGCAATCTCACAAAAATAGTGCAATCTTCTAAGGAATTAAAGATTTTCAGATCATGGATGTTCATTCAATCAAACTCGATAAATGCCCACAATTGAACTAAGCACATAAATATTAGGTATAGGTTGACTTTGCATAGTGAACCCACAATCAAGAAGCTACCCAAAGTATGAATCAGGGATTGCTACAATACTCCAAGCATTAAATCACAAGCATTGTTGAATCATTTAACTCTAAATCTAGAATGCATTCAGATATTCCCAAGTAATTTCAAAGATAGAATAAGAACCATGCAAGACAAATCAATCCAAAGAAGCCACCAATAATAGCACAATGCCTTCACTTGTCTTGAATCACCAATAATAGCAACAATTCTAATGTTTTTTGTTACAACACTTGCTTGAAAAATAAAACTAACTCTTAATTCTAACTTCCTACTCTATTGCTTAACCTGCTTCAAAATCTAATTGTCTAACTTCTAACCAACTATCTAACCCTTTTCAAAAAAATTCTAACTTCATTTCTAACCTCTTTCTAACCTCTTACAAATGAGGCAAAGTTCCATACATATAGAGATTACGTCATGTGCTAGCCCAAGCTAGGGTTACAAAGAAGGTCAGCTACCAACCATATTGGCCTAGATAGCCCCCAATAAATCACTACCCTACAATGAATGCATGAGGTGCCCTCCTCGGATCGAGCTGGGATTTCTACAATCCTAATTCAGATAGAATGAACCTTGTAGGTCTCATCTGCCATTAATGCCTCACCCACACGAAACATAAGAACGGTAACGTGCATGCGATGTAAGTTTGAATATGGGCCACTGATCAAAATCTGAGTTGGGCATCACGAACGACTCTAATCGAGTCAAACCAATTTCAATTTTCCATGTCACATCCACCTCAAATGAATGGCCAATCAATAAAACGTTCGTGCATGGATGGGTTTGGTCTGCCCACAGCCACAAAGTGTACCTAACCGTATCCCGTGGATCTCATAATATCTTCAAAGTACACCCATCCTTCCTTCGGCCCTAACAACAAAAACTTGTCTAATCCAGTCTGCATTCAAAAGGGCCACAATTAATATTCATTATAGCTTTGAAATCCAAGTTATTCCATTAGAATCCCCAAGGAAAGGAAACTACGCACAAGCCCAGGCAGAAGCAGAACCAAACCAAGTGGAGGTAGAATAAAACATAAACCAAAACAAAACAGGCAGAGGTGCAACCAAAAAAAAAATAGAACCAAAACAAAACAAGTGGAGGTGGAACCAAAATAGGTGGAGGAAAAACCAAAACAAAAACATAAACCAAAACAAAATAGGTGGAGGCAGAACCAAAAAAAATAGAAATGCAAACAAAATAGGTGGAGGTGGAACCAAAACAGGTAGAGCCAGAACCAAAACAAAATAGAAACAGAAACAAAACAGGTGGAGGCAAAACCAAAATAGGCAGAGCCAGAACCAAAAGAAAATAGAAACGGAAACAAAACAGGTGGAGGTGAAACCAAAACTAGATGGGACCCTTTGCAAAGTACCGAGTTCATTCCCCACCCTAGTTCTAGTTCTGATGAAGGAAAAAAGAAAACAAAGAAGACCCAAGGAAGGAAACCAACCCAAAGGTCGAACAACAAAGAAAACAAGGACATAGAAAGCAAAGCCGGAACCGAAACTGAAATGGGAACCGGACTAAGAAATTTTTAAGGTTCAAAGTTTAGTTTCATCCCATGCCCTGCCTCTAACGAACGAAAGAAAAAGGAAAACCAAGGAAAACCTAAGGGAAGAAACCAACCCAAAGGCTGAAAACAAGCAAAACAACCAAGAAAATAAGAACATAGGAAGCGGAGCTAGAGCTAGAACCAGAACTGAAACATGAACCTTGCAAAGGTTTTGATTTTAGTTCACATCCTGATTCTACCTTTGAAGAAAGGAAAACAACAAAGGAAAAAGGAATACCAATACAGACCTATGGGGAAGAAACCAACCCAAAGGCCGAATAATAATGAAACAACAAAGACATGGAGGCAGATTAGGAATGGGAACGGAAACCGAACCGTGAACATTTTTAAGGTTCAGAGTTCAGTTTCATCCCATGCCCCACCTCCGATGAATGAAAGAAAAAGGAAAACCAAGGAAAACCTAAGGGAATAAACCAACCCAAAGGCCGGAAACAAGAAAAACAATGAAGAAAACAAGAAGGAAAGAAGCAGAGGTGGAACTGGAACTGGAATGAAAACTGGACTAATAACTTTTTTAAGATTCAAAATTTAGTTTCATCCCAAGCCCGCCTTCGAAAAAGCAAAGGAAACAAGGTCTTAAGAACAACTCCTAAGACCCGAACAAAACACCAAGGACAAACAAAGGGAAAGGGAACCCATTTCCAGAGAGGACATCCACGAGACTCCTTAACCACTAAGAACTCAAACAAGGGAACCTTACAACCAATACTAACATTTAAGAATAGTGCAATTAACCCAGTCCTAGGAGCAAAGGACCACAACACCAAAGACTAAAATATCAATATTTTCAAAGACAAGCTCAAAAGGCACGGTCACAAAAAATATCCAAAAGACTAGGAAAAAAAAGGGGGGGTCCCTACTTTCAGTGGGGCATGTGTGCAAAACTACACAACAGAGATCCTCACTAAATATTTACAAGATACTCATGTACCAAATGATATAGATCCCACTCAATTTCAAGCTCTTGTGGGACATTTTTCATCTATCTATCAGTTGGGATTTAGTCAACATGATATGCCACCCATTGATCTTTATCATATTTGCACCCTTCACATTCAAGTCCTTCTCATGGAGCATAAGGTTAAGATGGGCTTGGTGGATAATGAATCTACCCTTAATTTATGCACTTTGAAATTCATAAAATAGGTGGGGTATACTCACACTAACTTAGACAACCAAGTGATCACAATTAAAGCCTATGATAATGCAAAAAGAGATTCAAAAGGTATCATCTATCTCTCCATTCAGGTTCGTTTGGTTGTGCAATATACCACTTGTCATGTCCTTGATTTGGGCTTACCATACAACCTTCTCCTTGGTTTACCATGCGTTCATGCCATGAAAGCCATCCCATCCACTTATCATCAATGTCTAAGGTTCCCACATAGTGGGGTTCAAATCACTATTCATGTTGACCCCTAACCTTTTGAGTAATTTCATGCTCTTGAGACATCTTTCCTGCATTCACACCATTATTTGAGAATATAAATGGGGACTCCTCAGGCATCACCCTCCATTCCATAATCCAAACCATCTTCTAATACATCCTCCACTACATCTTCCACATTTGACTCCACCATCACCAAATTCTAGATCATTGACAAGGGTTGTGGGCAATACGAGATGTGTATTGTGCTTAATGTGGGAAAAATGCCTCCCTCTCCCTGCACTTATGGCTAGTTGTTTGATTCCCTACAAAAGGAAGAACCAATAACTAAAACCATCAGCTCGAAGAATGTGTTTTTCACTATGTTTTAGTCTCTAGGTGCCTTACAAGATCAGATGGATGAGGACATCGGCCAATGGGTTTACAGAGAAGAAACTCAGCCTTCACCTCCCTTCTTGAATAATTCCAAGAAGTTTATCCCCATGTTTCCAAGTTATCAAAAAAGTATAATTATCAAGGGGAGGGCTCAGTGTTGATGAACATGGAATGAGAAAGCCTATTGAAACACCTACATGTCCTAAACACGTAGGTCTTAGCTATGATAAGAAACAGAAGGGATCCACGACATCCACTAGTACTTCAAACAATGTTAACTTGAAAATTGATTTTCTTAATGGCATACCTAAAGAGGAGGCCATCATACTTTCTTACAATTATTTGGATCTTCCTACCCTCTTTGAATCCACATCTATTTTCTCCATTATCCTTTCATTCCATCACCCTGACCTTATTGATTGAGACCTACAAGGGAGTGCACCAATTGATATATTTCCCTAAGAGGAGGAATATGTGCATTTAATGGGATTGGTTGAAGACCATGGAGTCTAATTTAGTGAGGATGAACACCGTAACCGCAAAATAAAAAATAAACAAAATAAAAAATTTCATCTAATGAAAACCCTTTGATGCACTTCTTAACTTGACAAAAGTAAAAAAAAGGGTGTATCCTCTGGCGAAAACCTTGATGAGGCACTAGAAGATGGAGATGTTCATCTTCCCCTTATAGGGACTCACTTTATTGAGAAATATTTGATCCTGATTGAAGAGACAATAGAGATCAATTTGGGAACAAAAGAAGAGTTGAAAATCACCTACATGGCTAAATATTTGTTTGAAGAGGAATATTAGGTCATTTCCAATCTGTTGAAAGAAGGAATCATTAATTTTGCATGGTCATATTCAGACATGCCTAGATTAGATCCTACTATAGTAGTCTCCCACTTTGATGTGCATCCAAATGAAAATCTAATAAAATAAAAGCTCCAAAAAGTGTATACGTAAGTAGCTCCTCTTGTTAAGGTAGAACTAGAAAAATATTGGTAGCTTGGTTTTTAAGGCCAATTTACTATTTAGATTAGATATCCAATATAGTACCTATAGCCAAGCTTGTTGGGGGCATTAGAATCTGCATATATTTTAGGGACTTGAACAAGGCTTTTCCAAAGGATGACTTTCCCTTACCCGATATTGACATGTTAGTGGATCTCACAATAGGACATTCCATGCTATCCCTTATGGATGGATTCTTAGGGTATAACCAAATTAAGATTGCACCAAAAGACCAGGATAAGACTGCATTCACTACTCCTTTGGGTACATTCTGCTACAATGTCATGCCATTTGGTCTTAAGAATGTGGAGGCAAAATATCAATGTGTAATGAAAGTTATCTTCCATGATCTTATCCATATTATAATGGAAGACTGTGTTGATGATCTCTTGGGAAAGTCAAAAACTAGAGAGGATCACCCGAAAGTCTTCAAACAGATTTTTGATCGATTGGAATAGTATCATATACAATTAAATCCTAAGAAGTGTGTCTTCAGCATCACATATGACAAGGTGTTAGGCTTCATCATGTCCAAAATAGGTATTAATTGTGATCCTAAAAAGTTTAAAGCTATAATGGAAATGCTTCAACATAGGAATCCCAAACAATTAAGGAGCTTACAAGGGAATTTGTAGTCAATTAGGTGCTCCATTACCCAACTTGCAGACAAGTGTCAACCATTTACTCATCTCTTATGCAAATATACAATCTTCACATGGGATCCTCAAAGCCAACAAGGCTTTGATAAAATCAAATAATATCTTGCAAATTCTCCTATCTTGATGCCCCCCATTCTAGTTAAACCATTGTTATTATATATTTTAGCTACTGTAGTTGCAATAGAGGCATTATTGGCACAACATGATGAGTCTTCAAAATAAAGAGCCATTTATTATATCAGTAAAACATTAGTGGGATATGAGATCAATTATTCTCCCATGGAAAAATATTGTATGCAGTTGTTTTTAGTTCCCAAAAGCTATGACATTGCATGCTCAACCATCCAATCACACTAATATCTCAAGCTGACCCACTTAAATATGTGTTATCAAGAATATCATTGACTATCCACATGGATAATTTTTTTAAGCTCCTTATTGAATTCAACATTGAGTATGTAGACCATAAAGAAATTAAGGAGAAAGTTATTGTAAATTAGTTGGCTGATGCCTCTCTTGTGGATGCTTATCCTTTAGTGGAAGAATTTCCTAATGAATCAATCTTCATTGTTTCATAATTAGATATCTGGACACTTTATTTTGATGGTTCCCACACACAAAATGGGTTAGGTGGTGGTGTCCTCTTTTGTCACTCCTCAAGGTGACTATATCCCAAAGTTCTTCAGATTGGATTTTCCATGTATGAATAATATTGTTGAATATGAAGCTTTCATTACAGGTCTTAGAATTGTAGTCCTAGTGCAAGAGCACCCATGGGTCTAATGGACCTAGAATGATTTTTCTATGTTTTGGTTTTGTTTTTGTGTTGGAAGAAGGTCTTGTGGACCATTTCAAGTATTTTTAATAGGTCTTCTAGGTGTTTGGTTGATTTTTGGTCTTGGTGATCAACTCTTTGTATAAACAAGGACTCCATCCTCCTTTTGTAAGTCTAGTTCACCTTAGAAAATTAAGAAATAAGGATGATTTGGTGTAGATTTACACTTGAGGGGAGTCACCTTGATTAATTTAGTGGTATTGGATTCCTTTCATATAATTTGGAGGCCTCTTTATAGGCAAGTTGAGGAAAGTTGGTCAAATTGCCTTAATTAGGCATTTATGTGTTTAAATGAAGTTTAATTGTGTTTCCAACTGGCCAACTGATTCAAATGGAAGTTGGAGGAAATTGGAAGGAGTTAGAAGGCTTCAAATATTCCTCTCTTGGTCGATGAAATTTTTTTGAACAATTTTGGAAGGAGTTTCTAATAAGAAGTTGCAGTTTTCTGTGTTTTCCATTAAGAAATGGTTGATCCCGTATGTTGTACGGCATGTACATGTTGTGCCACACTCCAAGACTATAATAGTTGGATAGATAATTGAATAAAATTTATTTTTGCATTGGTGTGGATAATTTTCATTGATAATTGAGTGAGATATCTCCATTTTACTCTCGGGTGGTCTGAAAACCCTTGAAACTAGGGTTTTGAGCAAAATATGGATGCATCTTCCATTCCCACATTGTAGAATTTAAAAATATTGGTGGGATAGAAGGTATAAGGGTTTAAGATTATTTCCTAGATTTCTTGGAGAATGGTAGGCACTTTGAAGTCAAATGGTGCAATGTTTTGGCTTGACATCTCTATGTGGCAAGCCTATTTGACAAGAAACAAAGTGGGTTTTTGCTTGATTTTGAAGAATCTATTTGAAGGTCACTTAGTAATGATGATAATAGGTGTGGAAAACCTATAGGAGTTTTTTTTTGGGCCTTAGGGTGAATGGGAGAGCCTAGTTAATCAAGACCCAGGTGTAGGTCTGTGAATTAGGCCTCTTGGAGCAGCGGTAAAGAGGGCCATTATGAGTTATGCCTTAACAGTCAAGAGGAAAGGTTTTGGAACTTTGTAGGGGTCCATGTGGGGTGTTTGAATCCATAGGTTTTATTTCTTGATAGTATTCCTTGTGGATCTTACATTGACTATCCTACTGGGTAAAGGCTACTAGCCTTAAGGGAGAAAAGCACCTAATTCATCATCGTTTGTGGAAGCTTGTTGAAATCTAAGTGCTAGAAAGTTGTTACACCTTATTCTGATCCAAAAATACATGATTCAATGTTTCTAAGGTCTATAAGAGGTCTGAGTTGTGAACCCTAGGTGTGAGAGGGCTGATCTCTTAAGGATTAATCGAGTTTGAGGCTCCATGTAAGAGTATTTCATAGAAGCATTTAAGTTGAGTGTCTTTGCCATCATAGTTGGGCATTTGTTGTCCCTGCCACTCTACATCTTAGTGGTATCAGAGCTTGATTATAGGTAATTGTTAAAGGGAAGACATCATGCCTCCAAAACAACCTAGACTGGTGGTTGCAAAAGAGTTGAAAGCCTTGAGACAAGAGATGGAAGCCTTAAAGGAAATGCATAGAAGGAGAGGAGTGGCCATAGTAGAAGAGAGTTCCTCTAAAGAATATGCAGAGGGTGATGGACCTATAGAAGGTGGAGAGAACCCTCAGGGGGAAGGGATACCCCCTCATGAGACAAGAATCCTTAAAGCATTGCAAGCATCAAAAGGAGATTCCTTTGAAGTGAAGATTGACCTATTGGTGTATAGTGGAAATATGGATGTGGAAGAAGTGTTGGAATGGGTAGAGGCATTGAAAAACTATTTTGAATACAAATAAATGGAAGAGAACAAGAAGGTGAAATTTTCCAAAACAAAGTTGAAGGGATTTGCCTTGACATGGTGGAATTTCATCCAAGGAGAAAGGGTAAAGATGGGTAAGTCCATGATCAACTCATGGGATAGGGTGGTGCATAGGTTGAAGGAACAATTCCTTCCTGCTGATTATGAGGTGCAGGAGTTCAAAAAGAGGCAGAATCTAAAGAAAAAAGACATGGATGTTTCATCCTACATTGAACAATTCTTCAAGTTGAGCATGAGATGTGATCATGTGGAGAGTGAGAATGAAAGAGTGGCTAGGTATATCAATGTCCTAAGGCTCAACATACAAGATGAGATCATTTTTTTTGTCCCCAAGACCATGGAGGATTGCATAGAAATCACACATAAGGCTGAAGAGAAGAGAAGAAGGAAATAAGAGCAGCAAAATAGAGGAAGAGGCAAGAATTTTAGAGGTAGAGGCAGCTTTGGGGGCAAAAATCAGTCCCAAAAACATCAAGAGGAGTCTAATCCTAATGAATCAAGTGGAGACTCAAGTAATAGAGGGGGATTCAAGGGTAGGCAACTTAATGGTAGAGGTAGATTTAATGGATGGAGAGGTTCCAATCAGTTTTCAAGGAGATGTTACACTTGTAACCAGTGTGGGCATCCATCCTTCAAATGCCCTAAACAGAAAGGATCAAGCTCTCATGGTGGAGTGAGGAGGAATCAATTAGTACATGAAGATGAAGAAAGTGTGACCTCACCTACAGTAAACCTCACATAAGAAATTGGAGAGACCTTGATGATTAGGAGAGCTTTTCTCAAGGCACCAATCCCTAAAGAACCCCCACAAAGGAAGGAACTCTTCAAAATCAATTGCAAGTTACAAGGTAAGGTGTGTAATATAGTAGTGGATTTAGGATCAACTAATAATCATGCTTCAATTAAGATGATAGAAAAATTGAATTTGAAAAGGATTTCTCACCCTAACCCATACAAAGTTTCATGGCTTAGTAAAGGACAAAAGGTCTTTGTGAATGAGAAAGTATGGGTATAATTCAACATTGGGTCATACAAGGACAAGATCCTATGTTAAATCATCCCTATGGATGTGTGCCACTTGATTCTTGGGAGGCCTTAGTAGTTTTATAAGAAGGCCAAGCATGATGGGGAGAAGAATACATACTCCATTGTGAAGGATGGGGTGACTTACAACCTCACACCTCTCATAGAAGAAGACAAGGCAAAGCATGAGGGGCCTAGTGTTTTGATGGTGGGTGAAAAGGAATTCATGAAGACCTTGAAGGGAGGAGGTGGAAGAGGATTCTTCTTGATTATGAAGCCAAAGAGTGAAGTAGATCTACCCACAAAGAAGGAGAAAGATGCACCTAGAGAGGTCCAAGAGTTGTTGGAAAGCTACAAGGATATAACGGTAAATGAAATACCTAGTTCCCTACCTCCCATTAGGGATATAAGACACTATATTGATCTGATTCCAAGGGCTACATTTCCAAATAAGGCTACATATAAGATGACACCAACTCAAAATGAGGAGATTGCAAGACAAGTGCAAGATTTGTTAGATAAGGGGCTACTGAGAAAGACTTTGAGCCTATGGGTTGTTCCTAATATCCTAGCACTGAGGAAGGATGAGAATTGGAGGGTTTTCACTGACTCAATAGCCATTAATAGGATCACTATCAGATATAGGTTCCCAATGACAAGAATGGAGGACCTTATGGATCACCTAGCAAGGGGATCCTGCTTTTCCAAGATTGATTTGAAAATCAGTTATCATCAGATAAGGATCAAAGAGGGTGATGAATGGAAGACAAATTCTAAGACCAATGAGGGCCTCTATGAATGGTTGGTGATTCCCTTTGGGTTGTCAAATTCCCCTAGCACCTTTATGTGCCTTATGAATGAGGTATTGACACCTTTCATTGGAAAGTTTATTGTGGTTTATCTAGATGATATTTTTGTGTTTAGCAGGTCTAAAGAAGAACATTTAAAGCACCTTAACAAGGTATTGAAGAGGTTACAAGAGGATAATTTTCTAATCAACATGGAAAAGTGTGAATTTATGAAAGGAGAACTAGTGTACCTTGGATTTGTCATCTCCAAGGGATGTTTGAATATGGATCCTTCAAAGGTGGATTCTATTCTTACTTGGACAACACCAAAATCCATGGGAGATGTGAGAAGCTTTCATGGACTTGCAAGCTTTTATAGAAAGTTCATCAAGAACTTTACTCAAATTTGTGCACCCATCTTGGACACCATCAAAGGAGGTAACAAGGGTAAGTTTTCTTGGACCAATGAGGCTGATAAAGGGTTTGAATATCTGAAAAAGAGAGTAGCACAACAACCTATACTTGTACTCCCTAATTTTTATAAGGTTTTTACAATTGAATGTGATTCTAGTAACCAAGCAATAGGGGCTGTCTTGAGCCAAGAAGGCAGTCCAATTGCATTTTTCAGTGAGAGGATGAATGAAGCAAAGATGAAGTACTCTTCCTATGATTTGGAATTGTATGCTATGGTCCAAGCCCTCAAAAATTGGAGGCACTACTTGTTACCTAAAGAATTTTTTGTTTATACTGATAATCATGCTTTGAGTTTCTTGAATGGATAGGATAAACTCAATCATAGGCACATGAAGTGGGTGGAGTCTTTATAAGCCTATACATTCACAATAAAGCATAAGAAGGGCCAAGAAAACAAGGTGGTAGATGCTCTCAATAGAAAGGTACTTGTGGTGCAAGAGATTCAACTCCAAAGCATGGGGGTTGATGCATTTAAAGATATGTATCATGAAGATGCAGATTTTAAGGAGGTATACAACATTTGTGATCAGAATTTGAATAATTTTCACGGTTAATACTTTTATTTTCTATTGAAAAATTGTTTTCTCTTTAAAGGAAGCCAATTGTGTGTGCCTAAATTCTCAATGAGGGAGAATATTATAAAGGAGAAACACAGTGGGAGTCTTGGAGGTCATTTTAGCCTTGATAAGACCTTGGAACAAGTAAGGAGGTACTACTATTGGCCAATGCTGCAAGTGGATGTGAGAAATTTTATGGAAGGATGCAAAATCTGCCAAAGAGTAAAGGGAACTTCATCAAATTCAGGGCTCTATCAACCACTTCCCATTCCCAATAGGCCTTGTGAGAGTGTAAGTATGGATTTTGTATTGGGCCTGCATAGGACCCAAAGAGGTTTTGATAGTGTTTTTGTGGTGGTTCATAGGTTTAGTAAGATGGCTCATTTTATTCCTTGTAAATGCACCAATGAGGCATCTAGTATAGTAGGTCTCTTCTTTAAGGAGGTTGTTAGAATACATGGATTTACCTTAAGCATTGTTTCTCATAGAGATTCTAAATTCATAGGTCACTTTTGGAGGACCTTGTGGATGGAACTTGGCACAAATATGTCCTTTAGCTCTGCATACCATCCACAAATGGAGGGACAAACTGAAGTGGTGAATAGATCATTGGGAAATCTCTTGAGATGTCTTACCAAGGAACATGGACAAGTTTGGGATCTGATTTTACCTCAGGCTGAATTTGCATACAATGATTCCATGAATAGGAGCATTGGTAGGAGCCCTTTTGAAGTGGTATATGGCATACATCCTAGAGGGGTTTATGAATTGAGATATCTACAAGGAGTTGATAGGAGAAGTCTTCAAGGAGATAACTTTGTTGTTACAATCAGGGATATCCATCAACAAGTGAAGGAAACTCTACAAAAGAAAGTTGAGAAGTACAAAGAAAGAGCAGATTTGAAGAAGAGGGATGTTCAATACAAGGTTGGATATTTTGTGATGGTTCACTTGAAGAAGGAGAGACTTCCAAAGGGAAATTATACTAAACTCATGATGAAAAAGATAGGACCTTGCAAGGTGGTCCACAAATTTTTCCAAAATGCTTATGAAATAGAGCTACCTCCTAGGGTGGCAATCTCTCCTATCTTTAATGTTTCTAACTTGTATCCTTTCAAATATTTTATGAATTCAGGGGATGCATCAGGTCCAACACCAATGGAAGATGAATATTGGGTTAAGGAATTACCCCCAAGCCAACCTATGACTCTTGAATGCATCCTAGACACAAAGGAGACAAAGAGGAATAGAGGGAAGGTCTATAAGGAGTACTTGGTTAAGTTTCAAGCTCTACCTAAAGAGGATGCCACTTGGATGTCTAAAACTGAAATTAAACAACATTGAACTACTGTAGTAGACCTGATCTCAAAAAGGACTTGAGATCTTTTTCTTGCTTGGGAGTATGGTACAGGAGAACCCATGGGTCTAATGGACCTAGAATTATTTTTCTATATTTTGGTTTTTTTTTTTGTGTTGGAATAAGGTCTTATGGACCATTTCAAGGCTTTTTAATAGGTCTTCTAGGTGTTTGGTTGATTTTTGGTCTTGGTGACCAACTCTTTGTATAAACAAGGACTCAATCCTCCTTTGGTAAGTCTAGTTCACCTTAGAAAATTAAGAAATAAGGATTCTTTGGTGTAGCTTGAAACTTGAGGGGAGCCAAATTGCTTAATTTAGTGGGCTTGGATTCCTTTCATATAATTTGTAGGCCCCTTTTTAGGCGAGTTGAGGAAAGTTGGTCGAATTGCCTTAATTAGACATTTATATGTTTAAATGAAGTCTAATTGTGTTTCCAATGGCCAACTGATTCAAATGGAATTTGGAAGAAATTAGATGGATTTAGAAGGCTTCAAATATACCTCTCTTGGTTGAGGAAAGGTTTTTGAACAAGTTTGGAAGGAGTTTCTAATAAGAAGTTGCAGTTTTCTATGTTTTTCATTAAGAAATTGTTGATCCCGTACGTTGTATGGCCTATACGTGTTGTGCCACACTCCAAGCATATAATTTTAGGATATATAATTGAATAAAATTTCTTTTCACGTTAGATTGGTGATTTTTCATTGAGAATTGAGTGAGATATCTCCATTTTACTCATGAGTGGTGTGAAGACCCTTAAAACCAGGGTTTTGAGCAAAATATGGATGCATCTTCCATTCCCATGCTGAAGAATTGCCAAATATTGGTGGTATGGAAGATATAAGGGTTTATTGTTATTTCCTAGAGTTCTTGGATAATGGTAGGCACTTTTGAGTCAAATGGTGTAATGTTTTGGCTTGACATCTCTATGTGGCAAGCGTATTTGACAAGAAAAAAAGTGAGTTTTTGCTTGATTTTGAAGAATCTATTTGAAGGGAACTTAGGAATGATGATAATAGGTTTTGAAAACCTGTAGGAGTTTTTTTTTGGGCCTTAGGGTGAATGGGAGAGCCTAGGTAATCAAGACCTAGGTTTAGGTCTGTGAATTAGGCCTCTTGGAGCAGCGATAAAGAGGGCCATTGTGAGTTATACCTTAACAGTCAAGAGGAAAGGTTTTGGAAATTTGTAGGGGTCCATGTGGGGTGTTTGAATCCATAGGTTTTTTGTCTTGACATTCTGCCTTGTGGATATTACATTTAATTTCCTATCAGGTAAAGGCTACTAGCCTTAAGGGAGAAAAGTGCCTAATTCACCATAGTTTGTGGAAGCTTGTTGAAACCTAAGTGCTAGGAAGTTGTTACACCTTATTCTGATCCAAAAAGACATGATTCAATTTTTCTAAGGTCTATAAGAGGTCTTAGTTGTGAACCCTAGGTGTGAGAGGGTTGATCTCTTAAGGAGCAATGGAGTTTAAGGCTCCATGTAAGAGTATTTGATAGAAGCATTTAAGTTGAGTGTCTTTGCCATTATAGTTGAGTATTTGTTGCGCTTGCCACTCTGCATCAATTCCAAAGGAATATAACACATCTTCATGTTTATGGAGACTCTCAATTCATAATCAAACGTTTCAATGATGAGTTTCAAACTAAGGATGATAAGATTCTCCTTTATAAATGTATGGTTGATGACTTTAAGAAATACTTTGGTCATATCCAGTTTGAACAAGTCCCTAGATTGAAAAAAAAAATTGTTGATGCAATGGCCACAATTGGTTCCCTTATTGACATTCTTAGAGATCAAAAAAATTGTGAGTTCTTGGTTGAGCAATTGTTAATCCTTGTGTATGACATTCCAAACAATGAGATGGCGTGCAACATTGTAGGTCCCCAATCTCCCAGGTACCATGATATTTACACCTACATCCATGACAAAATTCTCCCACTTAATATAACTCACAATCAATGTAAACCCTTCATCCAACACACTTCCCATTACTCCATCGTAGGTGGTATGAAGACACTCTTCTTCAATGTCTAAGTGAATTGGAATCTCACATTGCATTAAATGAAGTGCATAGTTATGTTTGCAGGGCCCATACTAATGAGACAGCCTTGGAAAAAAATCCTCTCAAAAATGGATATTATTGCCAACTATGGAACACAATGCTTATTAGTTTGTTAAAAAATGTGTACAATGTTAGCAACATGTGGATTTGATCCATGCTCTCGCAGATGATCTATAACCCATCATTGTGTTGTGGCCTTTTTCATAGTGGGGTCTTGACTTGATCAAAAATATCTATCCTCCATCATCTGATGGTCATACCTTCATAATCATAGCCACTGAATATTTCACTAAATGGGTTGAATCAATTCCACTTTCCCAAATCACTGGCATCCAAATATTCAAATTCACCCTTTACCATTTTTTTTGTAGATATGGTATCCCTTCCACCATCATTATCGATAACAAAAAAACTTTCAAAAACCATTATATGTGACACCTATGTGAAACATACCACATCCAACACCATTTGTCAACACTCTTTTACCCCCAAGGTAATGGACAAGCTGAAGCTACCAACAAAACTCTCATCAAAATACTTAAGAAGGTTTTCAATAATAGCGGTCGTGACTAGCACTTCCATCTTAATCCTTTCCTTTGGGCTTACTGAACATCCATATGCACCCCCATTGGTGTAGGTCCATATTCCCTTGTCTATGATACTGACACCATCTTTCCGATAGAAGTCGAGATCCCATCACTTTGTATCTCTATGAAGAATTAGATCAGTGATGAAGACTCTCATGTTGCCCATTTGATTTAACTGGAGCTCCTAGATGAGAAGTGTCTTAGGTTTTATAATCATCTTTAGGCTTATCAACATCAGCTTAGGATGAGCTATAATAAGAAGGTTTGTCCTCATTATTTTCAGGTTGGTGATCTAGTCCTTAGGGAAAATCAACTCACCTAACAAGATCGAGAGAAGACAGGAAAATTTGAAGCTAATTGGTTGGGTCCATATGTCATTACTATAAAATATGGTTCTAGAGCATATCGACTTTCTACACCTAAGGGGTAGCCCTTGGAGGAATCCATCAACATAATTCATCTGAAACAATTTTACACCTAAGTCAATTGGGTTGCCCCACCTAGAAAATACAAAACAAAGTAAAAATTTGAGAGAAATATGAAAATTCAAAATATGCCAAAAAAATCCAAAAATAGTAAAGAGAAATAATGTGTCTTATGGTGAAATCACCCTTGGTGGAACCTTGGATGAGTATGATTGGTGAAAACCTATCAACATGCACCATTCATAGAGGGCTTAATCATTATCTACAATATGTCCCACTTTCTTATGTGTTTGCATCTCCGTCCATCCATCCTATCCTAGCATCTTATCATATCCATCATCTATCAACATCCTATCATCCACCACTTGGTGTATTTTGATTAAGAATTAGAAATTTTAGATTTTCTATCCTAAATCTTGTTTTCATCACTTATACATTGGAGTCATGTTGTTGGTTTTGTGTCACCATCCTGGATCCTTCATCATGTATTTTATCATTAGGTCTCATGTCATCCTTTGTCCCTTTTTTTGAACTACATTGCCTCTACAATTTCGCATAGGAAAGGATATCTTTTATGAGACCCTAAGGCTTTGGTCCATCCTTTTGTTTCCATCCATCTAAGTTTTCATCATCCTCTTTCCACTTTATCCATCATCCATCATCGGTCATCAGTCTTTTATCAAACTATGAGGTCTCTAAACTTTCATGTAGGAAAGGCTAATATTTTGATCAGCTCCCAAGATGCTAGGTCTATCCTTAGGGTGTGTCTTGGTTGGGTGTCATGTTTTCAAATATGTCATTATCTAGCTAGTTCTCGACAAAAAAAATCCATTGGTCCCATGAGATTCAATCCATTTTGAGTGTCCTGAGTCATGTTGATCAACTAATCTACCCCCATCCATGCCCTTAATAGGATTTATCCTTCCTTAAATTAGACAGCATCAATCTCATCCACCTATTGGTCCTATGGAAAAGGATGTTTGAAATATATTGTGATCTTTTGGTACTTATACATATTTTTCATCATTTGAGCTTCATATTATGCCTTGTCAGGGTTTCCATGATCCATCATATCATGGTGTGCTTTGACTGGTAGACATAGGACCATATCTTGATTTTCTACATGATCTTATCTTTGTGGTTTTCCTGTTTATTACCCACCAAGATCCTTGTGGTCTTGTGTTAAATTGGGGCATCCTTTGTGCTTGTTGTTATTCCAACATCAATCCTTTCCAAATCTCATATGACTTTGGGGTGTTGGGATAACCTTCTTGTTTATTGTATCAGTCCTATGCATTAGACACTAATTGACCCTGGTTCCTCATACCCTGGCATATTGTGTCCTATGTTATAGTAAAATTAATTACTCCTAATATGATAGAATGGAATTAGATTTTCATTTAATTCATTCTCCTATTGCATCACATTTATCCCCATCCATTCTCCCCTAGCCTCTAGTTATTGATTTTTGGTTCTGCAAATGTTATCCCCCCAACCTATTCTTCCTATTAGGGTTCCTATAGTTTTTGACACGTGCACTATATCACCCATAATGGTCCCTTTCACCTTGCATTTCCATTATCACTTAGGTCCATTTCATAATAATTTCATAATCATTTCATTATTCATTGCATTTATCCATTTCATTATCCATTGCAATTATTCATTTTATTATAATTTCCTTACATTGCATTATCTATTTCGTTATCATTTTATCATATTATGTTATCCATTTCATTATCATCTCATTACATTGCATTATCTATTTCATTATCAATCCATTAGGTTTTTTTACCATCTCATTTTGCATTATCATATCATTTTAATTTGTTTCAATTAATATAGATTTTTTATTCTAAGATTTTATTTCATCATAATGCATTCATATAGTCCATCCATAACATTATGCATATCATAATCCACATTCATTTCATATCATACGTTCATAATAAAAAATTATAATGCCATCCATGAAAACCCACATAATACATAAACAAATGTTATAATCCCATATGCATACATAATAATAATCATATCACATCCTACATCACCAATCATTAGTATCATGTACATATCATGCATCATGAATCATAAACCATCACATCATGCATCACAAAGTGTTAGACATAATACATATCACCCATACCATATATGTCATCATGAATACATTTACCATCATAATAATTACATACATCCATCATAATCATAATCATAACCATAATCATAATCATACATATATGCATAAAAAATATTAAAATATCACATACACATCATACATAGCGATCGTAATCCATTGTATCATATATATATCAACATATAAATTCCACATCATCCAAAATAAATGTCCATAATGCCCATAAAGTCCGTATCCATAGTCCATATAGTATCCATCACATAATGAAATACATGTATAGAGGAGTCATAATATACAAATACATATAGGTACATCTAACACATCATGGTGTTTTGAATCAAGAAATAATAAATGAATCTACCAAAGAATCTATATAAAATAATAAACATCTCATCTTTGCATCTCTGTACACTCTCCGTTGGGGCATCTACCAAAATTGGGACCCTGTGTATACGACCTATCCCCCTACCCCCTAGCTACTACTACCTACATCTGACCTTTGGGCTGAATCTGCCTTGTGTCCTCTATCATGTGGGGGGTGTCTCCCTATAGTCACTATAGCCTCTAGTCTGGGTAGGTCTTGAGCAGGAAGGTGCTAGCCTTTGTATACCTGCCCATACATATGATGGCACGCTTTGCATTTGATCGGGCATGGCTATATAATATGCCCCCATCTAGTATCCCACCTTTTTCCTTGCATCATCTAAACTGACCACTTGTACCTGGGCCTCATCCCTCTCCAACCTATACCTAGCCTATTTCTACTACAACATCCTCCTCTCCATATCCCAAGTGTCCTATGTTAATCTCATCCTAGTAACCTCCACCTCAACCTGTCCTACTATGCCCACAACTTCATCCCTCTCTGCCTATAGTATCTACATCTAGGCCTCTACCTACCCTTCCTACCATACCACATCCTCTCTCTCTACATGGCCTCAAATAGGCCATGGTATCTCTCCAACTATACTCCTACCCACTCCCCTAATCCTAACACCTCATCCCTCTCCCCGTGGGCATCCTCCAATAAACCCTATAGCCTCTCTACCTCCTAACGCAACCCATCCATCTCCACCACTACTCCACCCTCTCCTCCCCACAATCTCTCCACCTCAGCTTACAATCACTCCCTCTCTTCCTTAGAATACTTCAACCTATTCTATAAAATGCCAATTTATTCATAAGCACTTGTCATTCTGATGGTTGATTCCTTTTGTGGGTAGTGCCTAGTACACCAATAGTGCCCTCTCTACTACCTCTAGAACATCTACATCCATCTCCACCCTACCCTCCTTATGCACTACCTCATCCTCTCCCCTCTTTCCATCCAATATCCTCCTCCTCTAGGGCCTCACCTCTACATCTCCCTCATCCTCAAACCCCACTACTAGCTCAATGGGTTGTATTGGGGTGATCCTCACCAGAAGCCTCCCATACCACCATGTCGCATACCTATCAGTGACTTCGGGATCATCTGCCCCTCTCCTCCATCCCCATATCATCTCGCCCAACTACTCCCACTCTTGTCTCACCTTGGTGGATGGAACTGTCTACCCCCATCTCATATCTCAAGTGATCTACCTAAACCTCACCTCTAGTAACAGGATGTCCTGTCAGATGCCAAACTATTTGGTTACCCGATCTAGCTTATATAGCTCAATAATAAATGGATCTCGACTGATCAAATAGAAATAAGTGAACATAAAGGTCCTATACCATTTTCCATCTACTCTCTAGTCCCTAAAATCCTTATCCATGTAGGGTCTCCACACTATCTAGCATATAGTCAGATCATCAAAAACCCACCTTCAGTGCTCTAGGCTTGCCACTTGTGTGTAATGTAGCATCCCTACATAATCAAATGCTACTAGAAATACCTCTACCTATTGATGGGGTATCAAAATTTCTAGTCGGTGATCTTGATGTGCTCCCATGCCCACACCTATAACAAGATGACATGGGTAATGTTGACTCCTCTGTAGAAAACCATATGCATGTCCTTGTTTAGTTGAGCCAATATGTAGAGACCCCATGCAAGCTCCCTTAGTCTCCTCTTAATAATATTTTGAACAACCACAATCATCTTGAGGGTAAAAAATATACCACTCCTATCTAGGAGGAGGATTTTGCTAATCAAGGCACACAAAAATAATGATAGTGGTGGGGAAGTCCCAATACAACAATCTATGTCTAGTGGCATCTCCTGGTAGGGAAGGTTGGTAGTCCTGAACACATCCCATAAGATTTTCTCTAATGGATCTCTCCATACTCCACTCACTATGTGGCCCCAAATCAACAATCACAATATCCTCCAAACATCCTCTAGTGTAACTATCATCTCCCCAATCAGGAGGAGAAAAGTGAATTTCTCAAAGCTCCACCTCTCCATCAATGCAGTTAGCAGCAGTCATTGTGCTTGAATCACCGGGAATGCCACCATGTGTAGTAGTCCCACCAAATCTAATGTCTCATGATCACTTAGAGTGAACCCCTCGGTGTTGAGAGTGGCCAAGTTCCTCTCTTGTCTTTGTAGTGTGTCTATAATCTCCATCCATACAAGTCTTTTGCCATATTTTTCTCTTACCATTTCCTTCTAACCTTTCATTTACTTTTTTTCCCATCTGGGTGGATTCACCTCTATGCAATGTGCATTCACCCATCCCCTCTGTCTACATGTTCACCCATTTGCTTATCATTTTTGCCCCTATTTTCCCCAACCCTCTCACTCTATCACTCTATCGCTCTATCACTCTTCACCACGTGTGCATAATGGAAACCAAGTGAATAGTAACTTTTCAAATTTACTATTTATAGGTTTTAGCTTTTTGACCCCAATTGGCCTTGCTAATTTTGGGGTATTTTAAACCTTTTTACCATTTTTTAATTATTTTGCCACAATTCTTCTTTGGGCTACCATTCACACCCTGTTTGTTCATTTTCCTTCATTCAAAATCCATTCTTCATGGTTTTTCATCCTCTATGGCATGGTACCCTCGGTTTCTCCATATCGAGAAGTTGCCCAAGGCCCCTTTTCTTCCCCATCCACCCTCTCAAGGGGTCATACCTCACCATATTTCTGCATTCCTCCTCCTTATCTATTTCCTTGCGATACTGAGGCATCTACTAGAGTCCTCTTCTTCTATCAAGTCATTTGCACTTTATTTTTCTTTGAAACATCGTTATTCTAAAAATATTTTGAAGAGGGGAAAAATGTAGACACCAAAATTTGACTGAACCATATGGTCAAATTCACTCTTATATTCCTCTATCTCATGTCCATAAGAAGTATTAATTAAATAACTTAGTATTTGATTAATATTCCATCCTATTTTTACTGTCCTCTAAGGTGTTTAATTAATTAATTAAATACCTTACCCATCTTCCTCTCTAAATTAAATAAATAACCCAATTTATTTAATTTATTCACCTTTCCTAAATGAATTAAATCTAATTTTTAATTCATTCTTTTTTTCGCTCTCCTTGTCTCATCCTCCTACATTTTCCTTAATCTTGATTAGTCCAGTTAACCTCAAATTAAGGTGTGCACATTCCTAATCATCATTAGGGTCACATCCCTCATAAAATGCAAGTGGCTCACTAATCAGGATTAGTTCACCTAATCCCTCATTTGCACAACCTAAATCAGCGATTAGACATAACCTAATCAACATGCCATTTATGGAATCTATCCTTGGTCAACCCTATTAATGAATTTATCCTTTTGGTGAAGTCATCCCCATCCCCTTTGGAATTTTAAATTCCAATTTATTCTTCCTATGCATTTCGAGTAATTTTTAATTCCTCACATCCTCCTATAAGGAATTTTTTATTCCTTTTTCAATCCCCATGAGGATCTTTGAGGAATTTTTAATTCCTCTCCTACCCTCTCATTGTACAAATGGACAAGAAACTCCTTTATGAGGAGATCTTTTCTATTCCCAAGGTATTTTCAAGTACCTCAATGTGGATGCCACCTCATTGCCACTTCATCATATCCTCTCCACATCCTCATCCACATGTCCTCATGGGATGAGTTGAGATTTCTCAAGACATATCAACCCTTGATCTCATTCCCTAGGATTAATATTGGCCCTCCATTCTTTTGGAGGCTTTTTCCCTGAAACCAATGAAAATTGTTTCATGCAATCCTCACACACTTAGTAAATTGAAGCACTCACTTAGCCCTATTGTTACCTCTATTATTTTAGCACCATTTGAGCCACCATATTACATCCAATCCATCAACCATGACTTCCATTGCATTCATCATTACACTCCCCATATTTTAAGCATCATTTTAAGCCATTTTATCAAGAAAGGAACACACATAACAAAGAATCAAGGGCCAACCAATGAAAAACTTAAACAAGGTAACATTTGTGTCTTTATTATTCATTTTTTTTGAGTTAAGCTAGGCCAATATTGATTGTAGGTTTTTTATTTTATTTCATGCATTTCACTTGTTTGTTTTGCATTTTTAAGTTAGGATTTCAATTGCACACATTTTTGGCATGCCAGGTGGAACCCATGTTATAGGTCCATGAAGTTTTCTATTGTTTTTATTTTGTAGGTTCAAATTTTTGTAGCACTATAGAGGAAAATCCACCCAACAAGTGAATCTACCTAACTCTAGGGGAAAACCTACCACTCCAGAGAATAAGTAAACTTGCATCTCGTATCTGAGATCTAGAATTACGAAGGTGAATATGCTTTGGTCTGTATGAATAGGCGAACTTGCTAAAAACATAGGAAAAATAATGAAGGTCATAGAGGTGATTGTGCATACACCCTTCCACTCAAAGGGAGATCCTACAATCCATACAAAAGTGAATCTATCCTACATAGGGGCGAACCTGCGGTAATCTATAAAGTTAAAATTTCCAATTTGCACTTCCATTTGATTCTAGGTTTGGGTACTAATATTTGTGTGGTCTCACAATATGCCCCAAGATTGTAAGACTTGGGGACCCAAGTGAAAACTAATGCTTATGGTAGGTGCTAGCTAGTTGAAGAGGTCACCGAAAGTTAAAGTCAAAGGAAATTTTTGGAGTACTTCATGATTCGAGTGTATCGGGTACTGAGTATCAGAGGGCCAGAAATGTAAAAATATTAATGCAAGGTTTTTGGTGAAGTGTTCTGGCTCGGGAGTACAGGTCTAGAAAACTGTGAAGGTTCTGATGGAATCTGGGGTTCAGAAAAATCTTTTGGGTAAAAGCTGAAGTATCGGGTACCAGGTAATAATGTTAAGTTAAAACTTAAAAGTTTAAGTTTTCTTGAGGGTCCGAAGGTTTGATAACTTGACTAAAAATGATAATTATGTGAGAATATGACTTTAAAAGCATGATATTTATGATGTGTTTAAAATGATGATTTATTAGTGATGGTTTTATTTTCATGAGTCTTATGAATGTTTTAAAAGGGATTTAATGTGTTGAATTTGTGCTTGCAGGAGGAAAAGATTGTAATGCAACATTCAAGTATGGATGGTCAAGAAAATTTGGAAAATGAGTAGAATGATATCTAAATCAGTAAATATTTTCTAGGAGTTTATGCGAAGGAGGAGCTTGAGTTTTCATAATACTGGGAATCCTGGTATTATGTATGTGGTGAAGTAATGGACCAACCTTCTGTGTGACTCATTCCTTGGAGTATTCAACTTGAGGCAGAACTAGAGTGTAGGAACAAGATGTTAAAGCAATCATTATGAATATATGGGAAGTTCCTACATCCTATTCAGATTCAAGTTATTATCATGGTGATAATACAAAGATGAAGATCCCAAAAGATATTAACATGTTGAAGAAGGTTAACATCCATTGAATTTTTCAGCAATTCTCTTGTAGTTGTCATATTCCAAGTGCCTTGTTGTGATTTGTCCCTTGGATTTCCTCTCATGTATCTGTCTAATCTCCCTTGTATCTTGTTCTTATAAAAGTTGGGATATGTTTCATTTTAAGTTAATTTGAAAATTTGTGGATGTCAAAGAACCAAAAATTCTTTAAGTTTTGTTCTTTTTTCTATTTTCCATTCCATTCCATATTAAAAAATTGTATGCACATAGAAGTTAATCAATATCAAAGATAATTTAAAATCTATCACCTAGTATGAAATCTTATTTAGTTGGTTGTTTGTTCAGCTTGACAAAACTATATGTTGTGTCATTTAAGGGTGCATATAGAACCTAACTGATGTCCAAATAAACCTCCCTTTCTTTAAAATATCACCTCATTATATTCCTAGTTGTGAAGCAATTTTGGAAAGTATAGAGTGGTTTTATTTGATTTGGTTAATTCTTGAGGCATGCGTAGATAATACCTAGGAGAAATTTTACTTTTTAGTATTTTTGATGCTTTATTTTAGAATAGAAGTTTAAATTTCATACAATGTTTCCAAAAAGATATAATGAATGGAAATTCTATTGAAAATATTTCAATTCCATAATATTGATTAATTATTAAAGCTATATTTACTTAAGTGAAAGCAAAGCTATTTAAAATTCATGAAATTTGATTGCAAATCTATTGATTTCATGAAATTGTTTGATGACTAGACCGAGAATATCTTTTACTTATCCTTATGATTCCTTTGAGGATTGGAGATAACCATTTAGCCCTCATGATTAACAACATTATCACAATGAACCTTGATGTGAACCTAGTGTGGTCAAGACCTGACATAAACGAGCCTTGGGATTAAGCTAAGTTACCCTAAGATTTAGGTTGTCCTAGCTCAGTCTTTCAAGTAAAGATTGGTTCCCACAATCTATCTGTAAGGATTTATCTATGCTATTGGTGTGCGACTAACATCATAATCAACACTAATTAGCTAAAAAAAATTGTCTATGAGTGTGGGGTTTTTACTAATGATTTACAAAGTTTTTTCATGCTTAATGAAGACCAAAGGTGAAATTACTAACATATTTTTTGCAGGATGAGTGGTCGAAGACATTAGCATAGTTTGTTTTCCCTAAATAATCTAGGCCCATTTCATTTTATTAAAGGATCAATTAAAACTTATTTGCCATGTTTGGAGGACACTTTGGATGTATTCTCTCCCCATGCACCCTACGGTGAGCTTGGGGATAAAAAATCATAGTTAACTTAGATCCAATTATGTCTACCTAGGAGTGTTATCTTGTGTGTATGCTCTTCCCTTGTGCCTCATGTGAGCCTGGGGATCAAAAAAACCTAGGATCTTCTGCTCTTTAGGAGACCTACTTAGTATTTCATCACCCAGGGGATGATCTCAACCACATTTTAATGATGGGGTATATAAATGGGGTAAAACTAAAGTTGTACCCCAATCCAATAATGTCGTGTTTGGAAAAGCACTAATACTAGGGTGATTCGTAGTTAGGTGTGAAGGGTTGGTTTGAGTTTCTAGCACTTCATTTGGGCTCCTAATAAAAGCTTGTGATAGGATGGTGTTCATTTTTGTGTGTCATGCACCCTCCTGGTGTATTGAGGACTCCCTTAGTCACATGTTTAGCCTAGTTTAAGACCCATGTTTTAACTGCGGCTTAGTGTAGTGCAAGGATTGTGGGTGGCACACCAAAGTTACTCACCACATACTCCCTTAGGTTCAGATCGAAATCCTTATGGTGAACTTGAATATTTTAGAAGGAGAGAGAGAAGGTGACCCCATGGTGTCTGTTGATGACCCTACACCATTAGATCTCTAGCTATCTGCCTTCATGAGAGAGGATGCTTCCACCTAATTTCATGGAGTATTAAACCCTCAAGGTGGTGGGCCTACATCAAGTTTGTAAACCATTACCACTAATTCTAGGGCTATTCATGTGCTTGGAATGTCTATTTTGTGTGATACCAATGAGTGCCTTTAGTATGAGTCAATCTTTGCCCACTTTCTACTTGATTTATATTTTTGGTCCTTTTTTCGGAGACCATCCTTTCCCCAGAGGTGAATTTGCTTCCTATAGAGGTGATTTTTCACTATGGATGGGTAATATTTCCCTGCGAGGGGAGAATTTGCATCTCTATCTAGTCCAGTCAGTCAACCCTGATAGGAAAATTTCTTTCCCATAGAGGTGAATCCGCTTGTCTCATCCCTTGGGAAATCCAACTCTCCAAAGGGCTGAATCCGCTTGAGTCTTCCCTAAAACCCATCCACTAGAAATTTGAACCTGTCTCTTACAGAGATGAATCTATGTTTGAGTCTATACCCTTCCATCCATACAATTGAGGAGATAGGCGAACATGTGTCCTACATAGGTATTTCCACATTGCATCCATACATTTCAGGTCATAGGTGATCTTGCATCCTAGATAGGTGAACTTTATTTCTCGAGAGGCAATCCCACTATCACCCATATGTACTTACTCTTGTTTAGGTGATCGCACATTCTGTTTGGGTGATCCCACAAAATGATTTGTACAAATAAAGATATAGGCAAACTTGGGAACCCTAGAGAGGTGATCCTACTACACGTAGGGGTGAATATACAACACCTTAGATAGGTGAACCCATCATCCAAAGAGGTGAATTCACTACACATAGATGTGAATCTTCTTTCCATACAAAAACTTAAGTTTGAATCCATTTGACCATTGAAATCCTACCTCATTCTAAGTATATTTCTATCATCATCTAATTTCTAATAATTACCATTTTTGTGCATCTAAATTTTTTGAAATTCATCCAGTCATTGATTTAATTTGATAGGTTCACCTTAGGACATCCTTAGATAGCATATCAATCATCAGTCCATCAATCTAGTTCCCCTAGACATCAATTTAGGAGCCTTTTATCCAATTAGGCTAGGTAACTGACCCTAATCAATGTCATCCATACTCACACAAGAGCATCATCCATCTTGAGTTAGTAATCATTTATAGGCACATCAATCTACTTCCATCTAGAGATGGGTTTGTGCCATAATCATCCTTTTATCATTTAATCTAGTCATCATCATCCTGCATCATCTAGATGAGCTCTTGAATCTAGTTGGGTGTTAATCCTATCATGTAATACAATCGATCGATCCAATCAACAATCCATAATTATCCTATCGACTATCCAATCAATCGATCCATAATCCTAGAAATCCTTGAATTCATCAACTAGGTCATCATCACTTAGGTACATCTTAGAGATTCATGTTATCGTCATCTTTTGGTCATCTGCATTTTTATGCCCATTAGCACATGATCATAGGAAAAGAGACTCATGGAACTATAGTGGTCCCAATATTTTCAACCAAAAAATCCTCTGAATCCACCCACTAATGGTGAGTCCAAACAATCTAGCACAAAAATTCACCCTCACCCTTTTGTTGAGGAAGGCATGGTTAACCAAAATGTAACTATTGATGAATATCTTAGCGATCTTACTAATGTTCAAATGACTAATTATCTCCTTGCTGAGAATGGAGATAAGATCCTTTCCACATTGCTTATGAGGGTTACTAAGCCACCACCTATATTTGATCTATCATAATATGTCAACATCACACCCCCTCCATCAGAGGATCCACAAAGATCTCAGGTTAATCTAGGATCATCAGTCCCTCAGGTTCCTTAGGTTACCCCATAGGACACATGGTATCAAACCAGATTCAAAAATGATGTATTTTATC
This sequence comes from Sequoiadendron giganteum, assembly GCA_007115665.2. Classification (NCBI taxonomy): domain Eukaryota; kingdom Viridiplantae; phylum Streptophyta; class Pinopsida; order Cupressales; family Cupressaceae; genus Sequoiadendron; species Sequoiadendron giganteum. The sequence continues at coordinate 365,229,526 of CM021110.1, read as the reverse complement.
ATGTCCTAATTTTAGTCATGAGTGTAACACCTAAATTTAATAATCCTCAATGCCTTGGACCTAACAATCTGCAAGGTCCTATAGATCCTCAAGGTCTTGGTCCTATTAATTTTCAAGGCCCTACCCCACACCATCCATGCCACCTAGTCCATCGAATCAACCAATTCAATCATCAGGGAAGACCAAGGGAAATACGTTTAATCCTTTTACTATTTAACCTCCTCATATACCCCTCGTCTACACGTGTCTCTTAAAGATACCACCACCACCATTTAATCCTAGTCATTCTTGCACACAACCATCATCTTATCATCTATCCCAATCACCATCTTAGTATCATCTTATCAGGGTAATCTGCAACCTCCACATTAGCCTCAAGGAAATCCTCAACCTCCACATCAACTGTAAATCACTCCACAACCACAACAACCACCTTACCACCAACTTTAGAAACAACCACCATCACAACCTCTACACCAACTGCAAATCACTCCAAAACCACAAAAAACCCCTCTACAGTCCCAAGGAAACCCTGCAACACAATACCTATACTAATCGCAACCCCCACTACATTATTTCTCACCCCATTATCACCAAATTCCTCCAAAAAACACTTATTATTAGCTACCTCCTCCACTAGGCACACCTAGGGAAAAACCTACCACATCTAACCCCAATCCTAAATATTATTACTACAATACCCAGCAATCCCAACAAAAACCATCTTACATTAACCCTCGATAGCCCCCAAAAAACACCTACCATCAACAACCTAATCCACAACAACCTTCATACATCAAAGAGAAAATTAACAGAGATAATGGGTTGGAAGATGTATTGTTGTCCATTTGGTACAAGGTGCACAACACACCTCATTCAGAGTTTACCTACCTTGCATGCAAATATGCAATCAACCAGGCCAAATTTTTTTTAGATTAGTTGAATACCTACAAAGAAGAATCATCTCCAATAGAATTTGTGTATAATGAATCAGAAGGACCCTTGATAGCTAATTAATTGGAAAATTATACAATAATAAATGTTGAAACAATTGATAAAGATGTTGAAGACAAGAAGGAAGGAGATAAAATCCTTAGGAGAATAGGAATAGATGATGAAATAGAACCCGTAGCAAGAGATGTTATCACTCTGGAAGATGGTCAAACATCTGAAAATGAAAATTCAGACAAGTTGGGTCAACCCCAAGTTAAGACAGTTGTCAATCCAATTTCCTCTACAAATGTTAATGGAGATTCGATATTGGTAGGATATGATGAATTTATGGTGGGACTCATGAAATACTAGTCAGGTCTATAGTATAAAATATGTTTGGAGGAATTGTTAGCAGGATAGTGTAGAATTTATATTGTCAAAGTTATCCAATGTAGAGTTCCTTACTATCATTATGGAAAACATGACAAGAATATAAGGACATGAACCGAATGATTTCTCAGGTGAACAAGATTCACAAACATATTTTGGCATAACAATAGATAAGGCACAATACAACCCAAATGATGATACAACATATCTAATTATTGAGCCATCAATTGGCAATCAAGAGTCCTTTTCTCAGGATGATCTACACATGCTTGATGATCAACCTCATGAAATGTGCTTAAAAGGAAGTCACAAACCTTCTTTCATTCCTCTAAAGATAGAGGAGTCAATTTCTAACTTCTTTACATTTGGGGTTAATCTGCAGAGTTATGATAACAAATGACAAGGGGATATTTCAGCAATCAATAGTGATGAAGACACATTATTTGAACCTCTGGGTGATGAAACAACTAGAGCACTATATGAGACAGAGGATACCCTTTCAGCATATAAAAATGGCAAACATGAAGCAATGGATGAATATTCTGATGTGCAACAACACACAGATGTTAAGGATCAAACCAATGAACCTCATCAACTTCTACACCTGAACCACATGAACCAAAAGTCTAGAGTAAGGAAGTATTGGAGGATGCTACCATGAGCAATGTGTCATGCCAATTATGGGCTATAATAGGGAGTTTTCCTGCCTTGTCTTGTTCCAATTTTCCTTCACATCCCAATGACTTTAGCAGGACAAATTCATCCATATCATCTTTTCTTAATATGGAATCTCATCAAACTAAATGTGGCATGCATGATGTTTATGAAGATGTCATAATTTTTTTTGAGGGTAGCAGTCAAGTGGACACATGGGATATAGATGATCAACATATCATTGTGAATCTACTTGAAGGGTAGTCAACAAAGGTTTTTGAATACAATGATATTATTCGAGTAGATTTATCATATCAAGCTTTTGTAACTATGAAATTAGGTAAAATGTTCCATGGATTTAAAAAACTTAATCTTTCACATGGTATATTGCCTAAGTGTTGTGACTGTAATCTATGAAACAATGATGCAAGGGGAATGATACACCACCAACTACATTCCCCTGAAGTAGATAATGCAAGGTCAGATGATACTACACACACTCTAAGTACTTAAATATTGTTTCCCTCGTAGGAGGACAACCAAGTTGTGTCTTTCTTTCTTCTTGTTCATAGTCCCATCTATTATTTCAATTATGGATATCAAAGGATTAAAGCTTGTTTTTTTATTGATCACAGACCTCATGAATCACCTCAACTATTGGTTTTTAATGATTATGTCATTGAATTTGATTCTGAGGATGTTAAAACTCATTATTTTGAATACAAGGATGAATTTGTACGGCTTAGAACTATAACCATCACCATGTTCTTTATGCATGCACTAAAGAGTCATATTGGGATGGTTGTCAACTCTCCTTGTTTGAACATGGTTTATTTTGAGTCTCTTTGTATATATTTTGGTTTGAATAAATGTAGTTTCTCTTTTTCTTTGCTTTCCTACTTTGGTTAATTTAGGTTGGCTTTTGTTTTGCTTCTCTAGCTCAAGGTCTCCTTGTTTTCTTCTAGGAATGTTCATGTGTGCAAAAAATATTTCATTATATGGAATTTTTTTGAGTATTTTTTGAGAAAATCTAATCATGTTTTTAGAATGGAAGGTGAAGGTCCTCTGTTAGCATCAATTGGTCTAAATGCTTGATTCAAAGAAGATAAGTCATTGGTTTGATCTGATTTTGAAGTATTTTTAAATCTTATACTTTTACACATTTTAAGAATCTTGAGGTTACTATTGGTTTCTATGTGAAGTCGTGTTAAGTGAAAAATCTTAGAATTATTCTTTAGCACCACTATAATTTTTAGCCTTGAGTCTGAGCTTCACTGCTCGTGAGTTGAAATGAATAGAAAAAGAATGAAAAATCAAAATAAACAAGAAGAAAGAAAGAAAAGAAAAAGAAAAATAGATTAAAAAGATAAAATTAGTGAAATTCAACTTTCAGGAGGATTCAAATAACTCTACTAGGGCTATGTATGCCTTGCTTGCATGAGAGATATGTTTGAGAGAATCACAATAGAAAACTCATCGGGCCTATAGATGCCTCATTGACAGTGAGGCAATGTCCAAGTTTCTTTTGAGGTAGAATAATTCACATAGCTTAGCATGAAAAATCATAGGTTCTTGTAGTTTCTTAAGGAGGGAAATTAATACATTTGCACACACTTGGATTTTCAGCATACATAAGGTTGGATTGACTAGTGGTTTTCATCCTTTCATCAAGTATCTCAATTCTTTTCGTCTAATGTGGAGGTCAGAACCAAAGATTCTGGATTTGTGGTTCTTATTTGTCATCAAAATGCTCTAGAGAATTTCCCCAACAAAGTTTCCATTTGTTGTGCATTTTGCAAAAATGCCTCGCTGAAAGTAGGGACCCCCTCTTTTTTCTTTTCCCTCTTTGAATACTCACTTCTACTTTGGGTTTGGTCACATTTGGTTCTTGTTGGGTTTGCATGAGTTTTCCCTTTGGATAGTCATTGTGTTTTGCATTTTGGGTTTCAGAGTCATTTGCCTTGTTTGTGTGATAATTCACTTGTGAATTTAACCTATAATCCTTTAGCCTTGGACATTGCCTAATGGTTTCTTTGCATGCTAAGTCAATTTGCACTAAAACTCTAGGTTTTATCCTTTTGTAGAAATTTTGTGCGGGTATGCCATCGATCGACACTGGACCCCTTAGCTTCTACAGTCACATTTTCCACATTTCTTAAAATGGGAAAAATCATCAAGTATTAGGTCTAGGCACTCTTCCTACCCATTCTCCCATGTGTTTTAATTGATAAAACACAAATTTACTAAGTGCTAAGGCTTTGCAAAAAAATTGTGTAGGTATGTCATCGACTGGAATCATATCCCCTAGCTTCCGCATTGCTCTAGCTTGAAAACCTCTAGCTTTCACAGTCGCATTTTCTAAAACTCAAGAAATGGGTGAAAACTTTAAGTGTTGAAAATTTAGTGCCTTTAATATCCAATTCTCCACATGCCTAAATAAGTTGGATCCAAAAAGACTAAGTTTTTAGGCATTGCAGAAAGTTGGTTGCAAAAGGTCGGCTACATGATGTCATTCTATCCATGTCATTTTTATGGCGTGGACTTGTCCAGCTTCTGGATTGCTCTGGCCCATAAGTCTTTATCTTTTGCATTGCTCTAACCCATAATTCTTTGCCTTATACTTTGCTTTGGCCTCCAATTCTTTGGCTTCCACATTGCTCTGACCTGCAGTGGTTCAATTCCCTAAAAAGTGGAAAATTCACTCACTAGCATTGAACCCTCCAGCTTCTGCATTGCTCCGACCCTCCAAAGTGAAATCCCCTCAAAGGTCCATTTCCTAAAAAGGAAATTTTCTCAAAAAATAAAGTTTCCCAAAATGGAAATTTTCTTGAAAAGGAAATTTTCAAAAAATGGAAATTTTCCCAAAATGGAAAATATCTTAAAATGGATTTTTTTTCAAAAATAGAAATTTTCTTTGATGGACTATAAATTGATATATTTTAATATTTTAAATAAGGAAAATTTATCATTTCTGGAGGTTTAAATTATGATATTTTATGACACAGGTGCTTTTCAAGATGCTTGAAGGGATAAAGGATCAATTCATTAAAGGACCAAAATATGAAACTTGCCATATATTGGAGGGAGGAGTAAATGAATTGTGTGTTCAAGATGAGCTTACATATGGATTCGTGCAAGGTGTTATTCACTATGACAAATATCAATATTCAATGCAAATCTACATGAGTATTTGTGCCTACCAGTTGGAAAGGTGATTTTTAAGAGAACTGTAAAGGATGTTGTTTTCACTTCTCCAATAAGGAGCTAATCAAAAAAATCGAGGAAGGGTTGTAGACATGGAAAATGTACAAATTCATTTTGGCACACCTAATCCCAAGTTACTAACAACATTTCCTCCTAGATCACGTTCTCAGCACTCTATCCCTTAACTTGATAAATCATTATTTATTAAATTAAGTCTTCTCTTTTCAATGATTAAATTAATCAATTTAATTTAATCAGCCTTGCATTGCTATTTAATTAAATAAATCTTTGTATTTGATTAAATTCTCTAAAGTCGTCTTATTAAATTAAATGAATTAAACCTTATTTGATTTAATCTAACACCTTCCTTCTTTATTAAATAAATCAAATCATTTATTTAATGAATCATTTCCTCTCAATTTCTGACTTAAATCAATTCATAAATTTGAGCTTAAATTGTCACATCTCCTAATTCCTTATTAAATTAATCAAAACATTGATTAAGTTAATCCTTCTCACTAAAATCTTCTAGAGAATGCAACTTGCACAATAAATCAAATACTTTGATTTATTAATTCTTCTATTTTCCCTCACAAAGCATCAAAAAGGGAATATTCCTCTTTTGAATTCAAAAAAAGTCCAAGTGGACTTGGTCCTTCCAACAAGGCATTAAAAGCCTCTTACATGTCCTTGACCTTGAGCCAAGTGACAATAACTCCATTCCTTTTCCCTCTTCAACATGTCATTTCCCAAGTTTGAAATGCCACCTAATTGCATTTATTGGCACATTGGCCAAAACTTGCACATTCCTCATCCAATCACATGTGGACAAGTGGCACAATGCCATTTTATGATCTTTGATCCCACATTGCTCAAACTCACTCTTCTTCCAATCTTTGGAATCTATAAATTGGATACTCTTCTCCTCAATCTTCATCCACAACTCATATGCAAAGTTACTCTCTTCAAGTGAGAACTTATTTTGCACCATTGCACTCAATCATCTACCATTTTTCACAATTTAGTAACAAGATTATGCTCAAATCTCTTTGGAGATTTGACCATTTCTTCATCAATCCACATTGCAATCATAGGAATTGGGAAAGGGCCAATTGCAACATATCATTGGCACCAATTCCCCCATAGGATCGTAATGCTATTTGCTTAATTAGGATTTTAATGTTGTAATTTCATTGTGTTCTTCATTTCCTAAATTAAGTTTTAGATAGATGGATTTTATGGGGAATCCCTCTTTGTTACATGCATATTTGAACTAACACTAACAACGTTTGACTTCCTTTGTGCATATGCAGGTTTAGGGGTTCACAAGGGTATATTTGTTTCTCTATGGGTCAAATATGTAACCAAATCACCTTATTAGATGTAAAAGAGGTGTGTATTGCCAAAATTCAAGTTGCTTCAAAATATTAAATGTTGATTGAATATGGGCCCTTGAATTCGATGCAATCTCGGCCCTTGTTCTAAAATGTAATATCTATAAAAGGCCTGTGCATGATCCTTTGTAAAGGTATATTTTAAAATTTGTAGAAGCAATTAGTGAGTAAGTTATCTATAGGAGAGAAGAAGAACTAGAGATTGTTGAACACATGTTGGAGAAATTAATATAGATAGGTCATTGATTTGGTGAATTTTTTTATTGAGAATTAAAGTGTTATGGTTTCCTATTTCTAATTCTCAAATGTTAGTTTCATGTTCATTCATATTGATGGTGAAGTGTTGAAGACATTGATTGGTCTTTGGTTCATACTATTAGTGGCTTTTTGATTGTAATTTGTTGTGTAAAGTTAGTATTAACCTTTCTATTGTATTAGTTCAATTGTGAATGTTTATTCATATTGTGTCAGTAATTGGATATGTGTATGGATGTTTACAATATGAAAATATTTGAGTATTCCTTTGAATATTGCACCATTTCTATGATATTGTGGATTTAATCTTGGTTAAGCAGGAATTGGTTTTGTTGGGGGATATGTCTGTCTGAAGCATTAACCCTTGTTGTGATTGATCTTAGGTGTTAAATTAGAATCTCTCTTAACCCTTTATCTTATGATCTTTTTTTGGATTAGTTATAGAATCAAGAGCATCACCATATTTCCACATTTAATGATAAGTTTCATGCTTCTAACATTGTTGAATTGTAAAACCCCTCATGATTACCAAAAAATCACATCATCACTCAGTTGTTTTCTGCATTGTCAAGACTTGGCCTTAGAGACCTTGTGGTTTTTTTCTAAAGTTTATATGAGGAAATCACCTATAAAGAGAGATAGAACATTATTTTTTATCTGTGTTGTGCAATGCAAAAACACTCATCAACACTTACATGGTTGTATGTCCTCACACCTCTTTCTCAAGCTAGCTATTGGCAAAATTGGTTTCATGTAACAAATTTCAAACATATTGTAATATTGATCATATCTCTTGATATTATAGATTGTTACAAAATTTATAAATAGAGACAAGGACATTCTTTTCATAATTATATTTTTTTATTGTTTAATATTGTCTAAATTGGAATACAATTATTCCCTATTATTTTTCTCTACTATCATAGCAACTAGACCAAACATATGAAGACTAATCAATATATTTTTGATATATTTAAATCGAATGCATAAATATATATACATATATATATGTATATATAACCATCCATGTAAATACTTTCAAAATTAATCTAACTCATCTTCAAAGGATATGTTCACCATATACATGATGCTCATATATGCATATTCATATATCCACTCAATGTTTATTATATTCTTATGTAAGTATATGCAATTATTTTTAAATTACAAAAATCATCTCTAAAATTTACAAAAAGTTTAAATTTTTAGTATGTTTATCTACCAATATAATATATTCATGAATACACAAATTAATTTTTTCATAAATTTTATCTATTATTATAATTCAGATATATGTATCCCTCATTATGATATGTACATCATAGTTAATAAACTATAATATGGCATATATCTAGAAAATTTAGTTCTTATCTTAGATTCAAAGAGTTGAATCACAATATCACCAACACCTATTCTACTAAACTCATATTTTAACTAAAATCTCAACCATTTTCAAGGTCAAGGAATCAAATTTTCTAGAATAGAGATCTAAATCAAGTAATCTGAAAATATTTTGAAATGAAGAATAGAATAATTTCAAACAAATGATAGGTTGAAAGGATTTAATTCCTTAGAATTAGTAATTTTACACATACCAAATACCCATAAGCCTATGACACCTATGTATCACTCTCACTATAACTACACATAAAACATAATAGAGAAAGTATTCATCAATGGTGGTTCATAACAAAGCAATTAGTCATCAAATCTTGATCATAACAAAGGAACCGGTTCAACAAGGAGAAAGTAATCATTTATATTGGTTCATAATATTAATACATATATAATTTCTCATCCTTTATCTTATAATAAATCATAATAGAGTAAGTATTGATCATTGGTGGTTCAATAGTATGCTTTAGGAATAATAGAGTAAATGGTCAATAGGCTACACAATATAGGGGTTTAACCCATTAATAAAAAAAATATTTTTGAATATCTATATACTTACACAAAACCCTATTATAACCATTCCATGCTATGAAGAATAGATTCAATTTTAATGAAACTATATAATCGAATACACAAAAGAGTATACTAATAAAGATTTTCCTTATGCACTATTCATAATAGGGTTTTGAAACCAAAAATATATGGTTCATACTCTTAGTTTATAATATAGTTGAAGACCATATAATTGTTTTAAAAATATGGAAAATTCAAGAGGGATTATGAAATATTTAGATATTTATTAAATATATGAACATAAAAGACATTTTTTTAAAGAATAACCACTTACATATAGTCACAAACATTTTTAGAATAATCAAATTGATATTATTCAAAGAATAGAATATATATCTATAAGAGGGATAAGTGGAATTTCTCAAAAAAAAAAGAATTACTATTCTAGGGTGGTAATTGAAAGACCCAAATCATGAAAATTCTCAAACTCACTTACCAAATGACATAGAATGCACTCTATGCTATGAAATTCACAAAAAATATTAGCACAAATCAATCTAAACAAATGAGTTCATGAACATAAACACAAACATTGCATCCAATTTGAAGGAGATGATGTTTGATGGGTGTTGGATTTCTCAACACTTAGCCTCCATTGTTCTTGCAAAATCTCAATTCATGGATGACCTAGATAATAGATGAAAATATGAAATGATGAATGCTCTCAAATTCTCTCAAAAACTCGAATGAACATGGCTTAGCTACTCAAATTCTAGGTGAGAATTATGAAGGAATGAGGTGATTTTATAGATTTCCAAGAATTGAATCAAGGGTTGAGATTGAATCTCAATGCCCATAAATAAGGGTCAAGATTACATCTTAACACCCACAAAGGAGAGAGAATCAAGAAAGATGAATGGTTGAGATTAGTTTCAACTCAAAATATCTCCTCATTTGTAGGAAATTTGTTGAGATATTTGAAGATCAAGTGTAGAGATTAAATCTCAAAATGGAGGGTTAGAAATGCTTGAGACAAGAAAAGTAAAAAATATTTTTGAAAAGGAATATTCCTTAGGAATATGATTTGTGGAGGGAAATTGAGGAAATTAAATAATTAGAAATTATTTAATTATGGAGGATGAGAATATGCCCTTTTTAAAAAAGAATATCCATTAATTGGATTGAAAGATTAAAGATGCGATAATTAAATAATTAAAATTATTTAGTTATAAGACCTTAGAAGAATATTAGATTAACCTAATAAAATAATTAAAAATTATTCAATTAGGATTATGAAGGGAATAATTAGTAAATGAAATTATGAATAAATTAAATAATACAAGATTATTTAATCAATAGAGGAAATTAGGGTTAAATGATGAAAATTATGTTAAACAATGTTAAAGGGGGATTAATAATGCAAATGATGATAAATGATGAAATACATTGATGATAATGAAAATGATGCAAAAATGTAGTTTAGGATATGTGATACACGTTAGGAATTTTTACATGTCTATATGTTGCCCCTCTTTGACACAATTTACTTGTTGCATTGCTTCAAAGACATTTGATGCTCAGATCAAAATTGAAAAATTAATTAAAGATGCCCCAATATTCCCTAGCGAATGATGGAAGGAAAACATGACACTAGACTACCCCCTCAAGAGATTAGCCAAAAAAATAACATTTCAAGTCAAGATCACAAGAATTACTAGGATTAGTGTAAATGTGAAGAGGACAAAAATTAGGATAAACCAAGGTGCTCAAAATTTAACCTAGGAGGGTGGGTACAAGTGAAAACCTAGGGTTTGGGGGGCTTAAATAGGAAATTAGGGTTCAAGTGCACCTCATTTGTATTTGCAGCCTTTCTAAATTCTTGTCATCCAAAGCTCCAAAGCTACATACATTCATTTGTGATGGCTAGGGTTTTAGGATCACCACACTGCATGGACGTAGTTCATCAGTACCAAAAGGTAGCTGATGTAGGGGTTGTGGTATGCAAAACTCTAACTTACGATTTTCCTTTAATTTCATCTTTCAAATTTATAGCCAAATGTAGGACTTTCAAACATGGAAATCCTTAGGATTTTCATGCTTAGTGTTGGATGCTCGTGTTTGTAGTTTAAGAATTTTTCGTGATTGCCTTAGGGTGACACCATTGCACCAAACCAACATGTTTTCTTTAGTGTGACACCTTTAAAAATCCGTGATTGCAAAATGCAACCATGTAGGGTAGATAATTAGGGGTTTATTGTGATTACTAAAGAGTGACACATTTGTAGGAGAAAAAACTCACGTTTGCACTAGTGTGACATGTTTGCATGAAAATAGATATGTGTTTGCAAAAGCCAATTTGTTTTCCTAAAAATAGACTCCTATTTGTAGAAAGCCAACACATTTTCTCAATTTAACTATAGGCTTAGGATTTCAATCATATCTTCAACAAATTGAGGATGTAGATTCAATGCTTATAGGCAACACTTCATTCACTATATGCATGAGAGCATAGACCTTGAATTCTAGATTGAAAATCTCACATTCAGGATCTTGAGATAAAGTTCCTCCAATTAGTTGGGCTATATCATATTGCATACATGCTAAATATTCAGACTCGTAGGGAAATGATGACAACACTCGTAGAGAGATGGAGATCTGAGACTGCTACCTTTCATTTTCCAACAAGAGAGTACATGATTAATTTGGAGGACATCAAGTGCATTCTACATATTTCAATTCATGGTGAGCTCGTGGAGTATGATGTAGTCAGAGGCACCCAAGCTATGAAGAGGATGCTAAGTGTGTAGAGGCTTACTATTATTGAGGGATAGTTAGACTTGACTCCTTACATAGGAGATGTTGATGCGATGATGATCATACTAGTTGGTTTGATCACAGGTCCATTGATGCCTAATGGTTGTTCTTAGTGTTTTCTAGTTGGATAGGGTATTTGTATAGAGATCATGATGACCAAGGGTACCAGATACACATGGGGACCCTATGTACTTGCACATATCTATCATGATATGCATTAGATTTGTTATCATAGAGGTAATAGCAATTATTCTAGTGATAGCTTACTATATGTACGGGCATGGGTGAGGATCAATATTACACAACCTCTAGGCATTCTTGTGAGGGATTTACATGATCCTTATTCATATATGTATCATGTTTATCCACACTATAGATAGCTAGGTCGATTGGTTTATTGGAGAAATGTATTCAATGATATGATAGAGTTTATCTAGAGACTGTATTTGGATTGTGAGATGTGAGACAATGATTAGGCTAACTTGACTTATTACTACTAGACCCTTTGGCTCATAGGATAGGTTGATACAATTCTAGAGTGATATTTACTTGATATAGTTCTCCACTAATTCAGGGAGAAAAAAAATATTTTCACAAAGGATTATAATGCTAGATATGCTTGTACAATGAAAGAGGTAAGAGTATGGGGGCCAAGAGCTTCTTCCAAGATGGCTACCAAAAAGTTCCAAAATTTAGCTCCACTTGGTTCAGGATGGGTAGTGGATCTAGGTGATCCAAAAACCACACAATATTTTGATGCATGGTGGGGTTGTTGAAAACCATTGGGATTTATTATTCCCATAGGTGTAGTTATAGGAGTAGCTACATGGAGAAGGAGGAGAGGTGGAGCTATAGGAAGATGAGAGGTGAGACAATGACTAAGGATAGCCCATGAGTAGGAGCAACATGTACAACAACCATAGGATGGGAACCAATAGGACAAGCATGATTATAGGAAGGATGATGGTCATGATGGATAGGTTCCTTAGTTTCATCAAGTAGACTAGGTACAGTGGGAACCAAATTTTGGTAGAATGAAGAAGATCACATCTCTTGATATAGTTTTTGTTGTCATTGATATCACCATAATATACGAGTTGCAACTATAAGATTCAAAGTCATTGTAATCTGGTATTCTAAACTGGTAATGTAGGATCATCCTCCAGTATTTTGCTCTGGATTTCATCTCTGGTAATTTTGTTATCTTAGTTTTTGGGAAATGGTATATGATTAGTAAAAGCATGCATGGATGAGATTTCATGCATACAGATGCTTGTGGTCATCACCAGTATCATTTTTGTTGATTACATTTTTTCTATTAGGTATTTTGTTGGCTGACCTAACAAGTGGTTGAAGATGAAATGGATTAAATTTTGTTTTTGTAATCCATGTTGACATGTTGTTGTGTGCCACATAGTTGAATTATTTCTGAGGAATTTTTGTGTTTACTTGGAGCTGACATGATTTTTAACTTATGGACAACCAGATATATATATACAAGATGTTTTGAAGATATGAGTGGATGTGTTGTTGTTGCAAATGTTGGTATATTCTGTGTGGAAGTGAAAAGAGAAAAGAGTGATCTGCTAGCATGAAAATTTCTTGAACTACAAAGGAACTAAATCTGCACTAGTGGTGTACTTTCATCAATTCAATCTCTAGAGGTTAGCCATTTTGTTTCTACAATTTTTGTAGGCAATGAGCCTCCATTTTTGGACAGTGACTCCTAGAAGTGAGCCACCCTTTTATAATATCTTATAACCATTTATACTATATTGTGAGTTAATCGTCACCATGGTTTTTCCCATTCTAGGTTTTTCGTGTAAAAATATTGGTGTCTCTTATGTTATGTGCTTCATGTTCAGTTAGTACTTCTGCTTGTCCTAATTATCATATGCATTAGATTAATTGGATGGTATTTGTTCAATAAGTTTGAGTATATACTGATTCACCCCTACTCTCCGTAATTGGATATTTAACAATTCATATTAGAGCTTGGTTCCTCTAGAGAATTCTAATATCTTGAGGGAGATCTTGGAGATTAAAAAAATGGGTGATAATGCAAAACTCTAGACTGCCTTGATGATCTTGAAAAAGCTGAAAATGAGAATAGAGATTTGAAAGAGAATCTTGATGAAGTGAATGAATGTGTCTAGAAGTTGAAGGAGAAACTAAAGAAATTCAAAGAGATACACAGAGAAGTCAATGACCAACTGAAACAAGCAAATGAAGATATTATCGGACTAAAGTTGCAAGTGGAAGAAAAGAAGAGGACTGAAGAGTGTTTGAATGCAGAAATGAATAACAAGTCTAATGAATGTTCTAGGCTTGAACAAGAAGTGGTGAATTTGAGAGCAGAACTAGAAAAGGAAAAAGTTTGTGAGGATAGTTTCAAGTCAATCTCCACCAGGATTGATGAATTGATTGCAAGAAAAAAACCCTCTAAAGATAAAGGTGGATTGGGATTAGAAAGAGGTGAAAAATAAAAAGTTGTAAATGGTCATAAGACTCAAGGTAAAGGGAAGCATAAAAAAAATCCAAGAAGGAAACCACCTGTCATATAGCCGAATTCACAAAGGTACCCATCCTTCAATGGAATTTTTTTTTCATATAACAAGTTTGGACATAAGGCAACTGAATGTAGAAGTAGAATGAATCAGTTCTCTGGTTCTTTCCCCAGACAATGCTATGCTTGTAATAAGTTTGGACATAGAGATAATGAATGCAAAACTCAAATGATGAATCAGTTTAATGGAGGAAGAGTAAATAAATCCTTTGTTGGTTATTGGTATAATCACAACAAATATGGGAATAATGTGAATCAGTGCAGATCTTAGATTAATGGAAGTCAATCAAATCAAAGAAATGTTGTTTGCTATAGCTGCAACAAACCAGGACATATCTCAAAAGTATGTAGAAGTAAAAAGGGAAATCAATCTACTCTGGTAAAGAAGAATGAACCTATGAAAATGGTTGACAAAGAGGAAGTGAAGCAAGAAATGACTAAGATATGGAAAAAGAAAGAGGAATCAAAATCTTTTGATGCATCTATGCCCTCAACTGGTGCAGATAATTCATCCGGGAACTAGACCTAGTATGGTCTTAGGGGGAGCTTTAGAAAAAAATTTATTGAACCCCTTGATTTCGGGTGTGTCAGACCTTGGCACAAAGTGATTTTGTAAGAAATTAATAGGAAGAGGTTTTGAAAAAGAAATCAAAAGAAAATGTGTATGTATGCTCTCTTGTAGAGTATATTAGGGTTTTTTAGTGTGGATGAAAGGTTTTGTCAATTTTTTGAATTTCAAGTGCATTAAGTGCGAATTAGGGAATCATATTAATCTATAAATAAAAATCATGAAGGAATTTTGATTACTTGTGCATTCAAAGAAGGAAAAGAGCAATTTAGAGAAATTTGGAGCGAATTGAAGTGCAACTAGTGCAAACCCTAGTTTCGGCTATTTGTGAAGAAAAAGGTATTTTTCGATTTTGTTCTACTGTGAGCTTGTGAAAATTATTTCTTGAATCTTTTTAAAAGCTCAGAATATAGAAAATGGCAACTCTTGTGGTTGTAAATACAACAAAAAGACCTAGACCCTCCTACAGAAAATACTCAATGAAGGTTTTTGAGGATGATGCTATGGGAACTTTCTCTTTAGTTCCTCATGGCATCATGCCAATAAAGGATACAAGAATGTACATTAGGGTTATGACAAGTGAATTCAATCACATCAAATTGATTGATATGTGGCTAAATTAATTCACTGGAGATGATTTCTTGGTAAAACCCAAGTATTTGAATCTTCCGACAATGAATTTGGATTGTTGGAAATTTTTTCCAAATTTTTGTTCTACAGTGGATGATCAATATGTAAAACCAATCCTCAATAGAATGCATGATCAATTCTTGTGGACCCATGAGCCACACTTGATAACTAAGGAAGCAATCAAAGTCATCACTAGACTCTGTGACTCTAGATCAGTACCAATGCTAAAATTAGTGAAAAATGATGTGGTAACAAGTCTCACCAGTACAACTTATGATAAGAGCGCTCTCACAACAAATCCTATCATGAATCCAGCCATGAAGTATGCATCCATAATGATTTTCCACAAAATATACTTCACCAATAGAGAGAATTTTGTGTCTGCCACAACAATTTATATTGGTTATGATATGATTGTAAATGGTGCAAATTATGATCTATGTGAGCTTCTTAGACAACAATTGCTTGAGAATATGAGAATGTCATGGGAGAAGAAGATAAGGAAACAATAATAATGGTTGTCATCAAATATTTTATTATATTGGAAGCTAAATGGGATAATATTAGGAGTGATGTTCTTGAAAATTTATGGAATGTACATATGAAGAGAAGAGTTGATGCAGTTGAGCTAGAAGAGAAAATAAGAAATAAAGCATATAAATAAGTTGCATCCTCTCTATCTTTAGGTGATCTAGAAACTTTGAAGCAAATTTGTGCTAATATGTTCAGGGTGAAGAGGAGAGTTAATACTTTGATGACCAGAGACAAGAAGGAAATAAAAGGGATAATGAAGGAAATAATAAGTACTATCAGGAGTACAATAGGAAAATATTGAATGATTAGTGCATCTAGTTTGACACCTGAATCTAGAAAAGAAACTTCTATGGAAGTTGTGGAAGAACCTCCTTCCGGTCCTGCTGATGAAAACATACCTTTGGAGATGAATGACTTGAATACCCTTTCAGAAATAGGTAGTACAAAATTTCTACTGGAAATCAATGTTGTTAATGAGAATCCAAAAAATGAAAAACAGGTTGAAGAAAATGTTGAAGAAGAAGTTCATAATGTTACCCCTTTGGTACACCTTGAAGAAGAAGAAAAAGATAAATCTGAAGAAGTGGAAAGATACAAAGCAGAAGAAGAGAGGAGAGAAGATGAAAAGGAAGAAGAAAAAGAAAACGAAAAAATAGAAGAGGAAAAGATAGAAGAAAATAATGTAGAGGAAGATGAAGACAAAAATAAGAAATTAGATGATATTTCTAGAAGGAATGAAGAAGTAGCTCAATAGGCTATGGGATCAAAAATTCCACTAGAGAATCCTCCTTCGATGATGATTTCTGGAAGGGACTATTGTCTAAGAAGATCAGATTCCAACTGGTAATTTCTGTAGAACTCCTGTGGCTTCCAATGAATCAAGGTTTTGTAGACTTGAACAAGATTTCTTCTATACATAAAATGGTGTTAGGTGATGTATTCCATGCATTCGATAGAAGAGAAATCTTAGAAATGCATCAAAAGGGAACTAAGATCATTGAATATGCTATTAAGGCTTTGCAAGATGTTACACCGGATAGATCTGTGGATACATCTCTCACCTCGATTGAAAATATGAAACTTTTATTGGACTCCTTCAAGGAGCATGCCTCAGGACTTGTTGAGAAAATGAAACAAGATGTGAAAGAGAAATTGAATGAGAAAAGGCTATTGATCCTTCATGACAAGTGTTCTTTGGCACATGGAAATGTAGAAAAGAGCCCTGAATCTGTAAAGGCATGTGAATCTAAAGATAACTTTTTGTTTGCATATTGCATAAGGTGGCTTGATTCCACACAAAGCATAAAAGACCTCATGGAATCCATTGAGTCCCGGTTGACCATTGTCTCCAGTACCTAAAATGTATCTATGGATAGAGACATGTCAGCTTGGAATGCTATTTCTACAGACAGATAAGAAAATGTCATGCTACAGAAGTAGAAGGAAGGGATAATCAGAAAATTTGGCTTGCTTGGTGACAATGTAAGGATGGATTATGCTTCGGTAGCCAATGCCTTGGCTAGTACTGATAATTTGGATAAGATCAATCTGACCTAGGATACTCTGGATGAAGCTAAAGAAAATTTTATTGCTTTAGAATCTTTAAAAAAAATGTTGATATCTGCTAAGAAGAGTAGGGAGGATGGCAAAGTGGCCTGGCAAGGAATTCTATAGGAACTTCAAAGTTCTCCCTCCTCCGGGTAAAAAATTTTTTTTTTTTTACATTGCTTGGGATAAACTCCTCAGGGGGAGTTTCAGTAGCTTGATTCTCAGTGTTGTACATATCAGACCCTATGTACATATTTTTTTATGCTTTTGGTTGACCTTTGTATTTGATGTCAGAGGGGGGGAGTGGAAAGAGAAAGAGAATATAGAAGTTTGTAAATTCTTTTGGCACATGTTGCCATCAATGACAAAGGGGGGGATTTTTGGAAGAATGAAGAAGATCACATCTCTTCATATATTTTTTGTTGTCATTGATGTCACCATTATATATGAATTGCAACTACAAGATTCAAAGTCATTGTAATCCAGTATTCTGAACTGGTAATGTAGGATCATCCTCTGGTATTTTGCTCCTAATTTCTTCTCTAGTAATTATTGCTATCTCAGTTTTTGGGAAATGGTTCATGATTGGTAAAAGCATGCATGGATGAGATTTCATGCATACAAATGCTCGTGGTAATCACCAATATCATATTTGTTGATTACATTTTTCCTAGTAGGTATTTTGTAGGCCGACCTAACAATTGGTTGAAGATGAAATGGACTAAATTTTTTTTATGTAATCCATGCCGACATGTTGTCGTGTGTCACATGGTTGAATTATTTTTGAGGAATTATTGTGTTTACTTGGATCTGATCTGATTGTTAACTTATGGACAATCAGATATATATACAAGATTTTTTGAAGATATGATTGGATGTGTTGTTGTTGTGAATGTTGGTAGATTCTGTGTGGAAGCGAAAAGAGTGAAGAGTGATCTGCTAGCATACAAATTTATTTAACTAAAAAGGAACTGAATCTGCACTAGTGGTGTAATTTCATCAATTTAATCTCTAGCGGTTAGCCATTTTGTTTCTACAATTTCTATACGCAGTGAGCCACCCTTTTGTAATATCTTATAACCGGTTGTAGGCTCTCAAAAATGAATGGTTATATGGAGAAGAACCATCATTTTTGGACCTCAACAATGAAGCAATTTCAGATTTAAAAGCAAAACTACATATGAAACTATTCTAAAATACTAAAATAATCAAAATGCTTCCAAACAAAAACTAGTCTCCATTAGCATCCTATCACCAAAGTCTTGTTATGCACTTTTTCTCTCAGATTTTTACAAGCACAGGTGCATCAAGAGGATGTTAGTGAATGGATTAAGCAAAGCTATGAAGATACGTGCATGTGCAAGATTCGTGTAGGGGTCAAAATGAGAAGAGAGTCCTCTTTAAATAGGAATCTTTAGGGTGAATGCAAGTTGTGGAAGGAGTGTGGGATAAGAGATTGGCTTGGAGGAAAATATCTCACATGCATGAGATGGGTAAGATAAAAAATTGAAATGGAGAAATGAATGTAGGTGGTAAATGAATAATTTAATGAATATTTGTGATATTTTAAATGAATATGCAAATGCATGAAAGGTGCAAATGCATTAATGTATTAATATTTTATGATGGATAAATTATTATGAAAATGGTTTTAATGAAGTGATTATGGACATGGGTTTTATGAGTATAATATTTGAATGGAAATGCATAAAATATGAATATGAGATGACTGGATAAATGGAAAGATTATTAAATGATTTAATGATATTTTAGTGATTTATGCCTAAATGGTAAATGATAAATGATCAAATAATTTTATGAATAATGCTTATAGATGCCTATAAATGCTTATGAATAAATGATTATAATATATGGATAATTGAATGAAATATGAAATGATTTAAAAATGATTACAAGGACATTTTTATGTGTCTACATTTTTCCCCTCTTTGAGACAATGCAGCCTGCCGCGTTGTTTCAAAGAAAAAGATTTATCAACTAATACATGCCCCAGAGATATCCTCGTAAGGATAATGATAAGAATGGTATGCCCCCTTTAGAGATTGATCAAACAGATTGTAAGAAGATTAATCTCTTGATAGATGTCAAGAAAATGATTAGATACTTGATATGGAGCAAGTGATGAAGCGGTGATGTACATTTGATGGAAATGCACAATTGATAGGCATAACTGAACAATTGATGGAAATGATCAGTATAGCCGGGTTGATGAGCTAATTAAGTTGATTGAGATTGATTCAAGTGCAAGACAAGTTGATAGAATGATTGGTTGATTGATTAAGGGGACATGATATGTAGAGGTGCAAGTTGATTGATTTCTCTACAACAAGAAAGATGAAGAAAATGAAATACAAGAAATGGAAGATGCAAGATGGGAGAAAATGAAGGTGATGAAACCTCTTGTGCCTTTTAAGTGCTTTTATCATCATCGAGCTTATTATGTCACAAACTAGTATAAGTGTTTAGATAACATGAACATCTAGACGACTTGAATATTGTTTGCGTTTTTATGTAGTAATGAAGTATAAGCATCTAGGTATAAGGACCCTAGATGACCTGAATACTTATTGCATGAAAGACACTATCATACAAGGAATGAACTCATCCATACTAGACTCATAGTTCCTCAATGGTTTTAGATAACCATGTCTTAAGACAAGTCATCCTATGAATAAGAAACAATCCACAGGCAGCAAACAAGTGAGCATGCCCCATCATCGCCTCTCTAGTTCTAGACATCCTAGAGAAGCTAAAAGACATGCCACCAAAGATAAAATCATAAAACAATCAAAGATACACAAAAAAACATGCATCATGCCTCGAGATAGAACTGATTCTTGGCATGGTTGTGTGTGTTTGGTTGGATTTGCAGGATGGATTTGTAGGTATGGTTTTTTTTTTCTTTTTTTTTTTAGTGTCAGTCATCGTGCGTTTTGATTTTGTTGAAGTTAAAAGCTATGCGGTGATCTAAAAGTGTCACTTGTTGAGGGATTTTTGAAGTTAATTGATTTTTTTGGATTTTTGGAATATTTGAATTTTTTGGATTTATTTTTTTTCAAGACATTTTATGATTTTTATGGATTTTTTTAGGATACTTTATGATTTTTATGGATTTTTTCAGGACATTTTATGATTTTTATGGATTTTTTTAGGACATTTTATGATTTTTATGGATTTTTTTAGGATACTTTATGATTTTTATGGATTTTTTTCAGGACATTTTATGATGGAAAGAGATGGATCTCAAGCGAGCAGACAGACAACGAGGGTAGTTTCTCTGACCGTGAGATGCTCAATATCCTAACCCATGGCTAAGGTTGAGGAAATGCCCCAATGAGGAATAGGACCAACCTAATACACATGACAAAGCGAGCAAGCAAGGGGATTGTCGAACAATTCACAAGCCATGGTGAGTGTGAAAAGGATATTATGAAGTGGAGGGTAAATGAATAATGGGATGAAAAGATCAAGTAGAGCTCCAAAGGAAGGAGGAGCAAAGCCTCTACACATGGCGCTGATTTATCGGTTTTCACCATAGTACTTGCTCAAGGCGCCACTGAAGTGGTTTTCACCATTGAATGAATTGATTTCTCTTTACTTCTTTTTTTTTCCTTTTTTTGTTTTTTTTTTGGGTATTTTTTCAGGACTTTTTCCATTTTTTTGAGGACTTTTTTCCATTTTTTTGGTATATTTTCAGGACTTTAAAAGAGTGTACCCTCTAAAGTACTCAAGTATAAAAATTGTGAATGTGCATACTATTGATGGGATCATTAAGCAATTCACCTTCTGGAGTAGATAACTGATATGCTCTAGATCCATACACAACAATAATAACGTATGGACCCAACCAATTAGGCTCAAATTTACCCTTCTTTTCTCTGTCTTGTTGATTGTGAGGATTTTCATGAAGGACAAGATCTCCAACCTCAAATGTGCATGGTTTCACTTTTTGATTATAACTTTGACTCATTCAATGTTGATATACTCTAAGATGGTTAAAAGAAGTTTGTCTTTGTTCATCTAATAGCTCCAATTCCTGCAAACAAGAAACTCGGTATTCTTCATCACTGATGTGATTGCGCAAGGAGATGCACAAAGAGGGTAACTTGACCTCGATGGGCAAGATGGCTTTAGATCCATAGACAAGGGCATAGGGGGTAGCACCTGTAGGAGTGCGGATACTTTTGCAATAAGCCCACAAGGTAGGATACAGTTGAATATGCCAATCTCAACTAGCTTCATTGACCATCTTTTTAAGAATTTTAAGAATGGTTTTGTTAGAGGCCTCAACTTGGCCATTACCTTGAGGATAGTAAGGTGTGGATAAATGATGGTGTATATGGAATTTATCACAGAGTTCATAGACATCTTGATTTTTGAATGGACATCCATTATCTGTGATGATAGATAAAGGAACACCATAATGATAGATGATGTAGTTCAGTATTAAATTGGATATTTATTTTCTAGTGATATGAGTGAGAGGAATGACTTCAATCTATTTCGTGAAATAGTTTGTGGCAACGAGAATGAACTTATGACCATTGGACGAAGGTGGATGGATTTTTCCCATGAGATCGAGTCCCCACTGATAAAAGGGACATGGTGTAGCAAGAGATTGTAATTACTATGCAGGAGCATGTATCAAGTCTGCATGTTTTTGGCACTACTTGCATTTTTTAACAAACTGATAAGAATTTGTTTCCATTGTAGGCCAATAATAACCCATACGCAAGAGTTTCTTGGTTAAGGTAGGACTGCTAGAATGTGCCCCACATATACCTTCTTATATTTCTCATAAAGTAGTTTTTCTCTCATCATGCTCAAGAATTCTAAGTACCATCGAGACCTCGGCAGTAAAGGGTATTGGCTAAGATTACATAGTAGGAAGCTTGATGGATAAAGGTTTTATGAGATTTATTAGATAGATCTGATGGCAAGGTGTTATCTTGGAGATAGGTATAAATATCGCCATACCATTGAGAATTAGGACCAACAATAAGGTAGATCATTTCAGATTGTGGTATATTGTAAGCAGGTTCCAAAAGAGGCTCTACCAAGAACTCACAATAGGAAACATTGCTTGGCATTTCCACAAGTGAACCAATTGTTGCCATTGCATCAACAACTCGATTTCTATCTCGGGGAATCTGCTCAAAAGAAATTGATGTGAAATAGGCCTTGAAGTCATCCACCATTCTTTTGTAAGGCATTAATTTTTTATCTTTCTTTTGTAGTCATCATTAACTTGTCTGATCACTAGCTGAGAGTCACCAAGAACACGCAACTCTAGGATTTTCCATTGCACCACCATACGAAGCCCAGAAATTAAGGCCTCATATTCTACAATATTTTTGGTACATGGAAACTATATCTTGTAAGCTTTAGGTATACAATCCCCTTGCGGAGTGACAGAGAATTCCAACACCTGAACCACCTTGTGTGAAGGAGCCATCAAAATACAAAGTCCACAGATGTGTAAATTCCATGTTGAAGATCGATTCATCAAGAAATTCGGTAATGAGAGGATGATTATCTTTCAGAGGAGCATCAATGAGTTGATCTACTATAGCTTGTCCTTTGATTTATTTTCTTTCTATGTAATCAATATCAAACTCACTTAGAATCATCACCCATTTAGCTAATTGACTCGTGAGTGCTGCTTTTCTCAAGAGGTACATAAGAGGATCAATTTTTGCAACGACCTTTGTTTGGTGTGTAAGCATGTAATGTCGGAACTTCTGTGATGCAAAAACTATGGCAAGACATGCTCTTTCAATAGAGCTATAATTGAGCTCATATCCCACTAGAGTGCGACTAATGTAATAGATAGCACATTCATTTCCTTTAGAATCATGTTGTGCCAAAAGTACCCCCAATGTTGTGGTGGTTGTGGATATATACAAAAGTAAAGGCTTGTCATTTGTGGGAGGTACTAATACTGGCAGTGTCATCAGATACTCTTTGATTTTTTGAAAATATTCTTCACACTTGTCATCCCATTTGAATGGAACATTCTTGTGTAATAGATGTTGAAAGGGTTGACATTTATCTGTGAGTTGTGATAGGAAGTGGTGAATAGACTGAATTTTTCCTTGTAATGATCTCAACTATCTGATATTCTTAGGTGGAGGCATTTCAAGTATAGCCTTTATTTTTGTAGGATCAACTTCAATTCCCTTAGATGTGACAATGTATCCAAGGAATTTCCCAGAGGTTACCCCAAAGGCACTTTTTTTAGGATTCAATCAGACTTTGTATTTTTCTAATCTTGTGAAAATTTTATCCATGATCTCTAGATGTCCAGCTCTAGTGTAAGATTTTCCCAACAAACCATCTACATAGTCTTCCAAATAGGTAAGCATCATGTCATGAAAGATAGTGGTCATTGCACGTTGATAGGTAGCTCCAGCATTCTTCAACCCAAAGGGCATGACATTCCAACAGAAGGTTCCCCAAGGACAAGTGAATGTTGTCTTAATTTGATCTTCAGGAGCGATTTTAATCTGATTATAGCCTGAGAAACCATCCATGAGGGATAACATTTCATGTCCTGCTATCAAATCCACTATCATGTCAATGTTTGGAAGGGGGAAGTCATCCTTAGGACAAGCTTTGTTTAAATCTCTAAAATCCATGCAAATTCGGATGCCCCCATTAGGTTTTGAAATGGGTACCAAATTTGAAATCCAATCAGCATAGTCAACAGATATTATGAATCCCACATCGAGCAACTTTTGTAACTCAACTTTTACCAATAGAGCAATATGCGGGTGCATTTTTATCAACTTTTGTTTAATAGGTTTTGCCCCTAGTGGCAAAGACAAGTGATGCATGACTAGATCTGGATCAAGTCCTGGCATATCTGCATAGGACCACGCAAAGTTGACTTGTCTTTCCTTGTAAAACTATATATGCTCTATTCTCTCTTCAGGTGTTAATGATTCTGGCAGATGAATTATCTTTGGTTCTTCTCCTATACCCAAGTTAGCTGGTATTGTCTTCTCCACTAGCATAGATGACTTTTCATGATATACTGCTAAGGGAAGTGTGTCAAGCCTTCCATCCTCGGGATACCAGAGAGGTTTTCACCCTTGGATACCTCCTTTATTTTTACTTTTTTCGAGTCTAATAGCGCCATAGGGTGGTTTTCACTAGAACTATTTATATTTTCAATAATTTTGTGACTGAAAGGCTTGGCACCCTCCCCAAAGTAAGCCGCATTGTTGATTTCTATAGTGAAACCTGTCTTATGATCCTCGAAAGGTGTATCTTCTTGTGCTCCCATAAATTTTATGATTGCCTCATCATTTTGAAATACATCTAGTTGTGGTGGTCCCTTATGATCTAAATCAATGAGTTCAGGGTGAACCAAGGGTAAAGGGTCATGATTTGAATCAAGATTTTGAATGGATTCGAGGGTACAAATGTTATGATCAAGTTCAGGGGTATGGATACTATCATAGTCATAAATTTAAATGAAGTCATCGATGGTACTTTCCTCATTTGTCTATGTAGCATTAGAGGACTCTACTTCCTTACTTGAAGTACACATGATACTCAAGGTCTTATCTTTCTGTGCATCATATCCTAAACCAGGGACTTTTTGCATATGAGTAGGTTGTATTGGTTCCAAGATACAGTGTTTCTATAAGCTGAGAGGAATTTTTCCATCATATCCCATTTGTTTCATAAGATCAAAACCTTTACCATATTTTCCAACAGGTATCTTTATTTTAGTTTATTCTTTTTCTGTATCATCATCTTTGTATAGCCATTTCAGGAGATCAACTTCTCATTAAAGAGGATTCCCTATTTTTTGAGATTGGTTAATTTACAAGTCACTATAGACTCTGCATCTAATGTGGTCTTAGTAATTTGTGGTTTTCCATAGGTATGGGGAGATAAAGGTAACTTTCCAATGTAAAGGGCATGATTCAAAGTGTATTCTCCTACTCCTTATTCTTTTACTTGTATTTTGGTCTCAACTTCCTTGGATTTTGAGGAGGATGCTTTTAAGGACTCGGGATCAACATATTCTTGGGAAGGAAATGACTCACAATTGCTTGGGATTGTGATTTCATCATTAGGACATAGATTATGGTAGTACATGAAAGGGTTGGGATCTCCTTGTATTGTGATTTCAACACCATTATGTGGGAATTTAAAGCATTGATGGTATGCAAAAGGTATTGCTTGCATTGCATGAATCCAAGGTCTTTCAAGGAGAATATTATAGGTCAGTGGGAGATCAAGGACTTGGAAAACCACATCCTTTACCACAGGGCTGACTCTGATTGGTAGAGTAACTGATCCTTTAGATGAGTGTTCCTCTTCATCATATGCCTTTATGGTAATCTTATTCCTTGGATCAACTGAATTCTTAGTAAACCCTAATTTTGTGATCAATTCTTGGGTACAAATATTAAGACCTGCTCCTCCATCTATTAGAACTCGCTTTATCTTGGCATTATTGATAAGGACATCAATGTGTAAAGCTGCATTATGTGGTTGTCAAGGGGATGAATCATCATTTTCAGTAAAAGTGATAGTGTAAGGCAAGGTGATATGTCCCACCACAGCTTGGAATCGGTCGACATGTAGGTTTGTAGGCACTATAGCAATAGCAAGTGCTTTATCTAGAATAGCTTTATGCTCAGGAGATAGGCATAGTAGCTCAAGTATGGAAATTTGTGTGGGCATTTTCCCTTAATGGTCTATGAGGTTATACAGTGAAGCTAGTGTAGCGGGTTTTGAATTAGGACCTTTAAGGGTGATTGTGACTTTGCGGGCAGTAACCTTGCAATTAGGTTCTTTTCCTTTTATAATGAAAGTGTTTACATGATTATCAACCTCACTGATGTTATGTATGGTATAGTCATACTTAGTAGAAGTATAGTTCACACCATCACTAGATTCAAGGGCCTTTCCTTTATCTTTGTCATGCTTAGGGAAAGGGTTCTTAAACACCTCATAATCAGAGTTACCCAAAGGAGTGTGTCTATCAACCACTATCTTACCATCATCAATAAGGTCCTATATTATATGTCAAAGTTTATTGCAACTATTAGTCTTATGTCCTTTATGTCTATGATAGTCGCAAAAGTGATTCTCATTCCACCATGGGAGTTTGACTTATGGATTATATTCCTTTATTTTAGGTAGTGTTATAATATTGATTTCAAAAAGTTCTTTTAATGCAGATTCAAGTGATTGTCCTAATGGTGTAAAATTTCATTTAGGGAAACTTCTTTGTTTTTCTTTTCCTTTATCTGAAGATGAACCTTTGAGATTATAAACAGGGGATGATGTTTTAGTTGTTTTTGCATCAACAACTCCGTCATTGACTATAGTCTTGTTCTTTACCCAAAAAGGTGTCTTGTTGTTTGAATTTGATTTTTGATCTCTATCATTATTAAGTTTTATGGTTTCATCATCAATGAGAGTTTGTTCAATTCGGAATCCCATTTCTATGGCATCGTCAAAGGAATCCAAGCATTTGAGGTGAAGTTCCCTTCCAATTTCTTTGTTCAAATTTTGACAAAAGAGGTCAACCAATTCTTGATCAGGAATGACATAAGGTAATCATTTTGTTAAATGTCTCCATCTTTGCAAAAATGACACAAATGATTCACCTAGTTTTTGTTTGGTGTTGAAAAGGTTTGTCATGGTCACTTTAAAGTCACAATTGAAACTATAATTGGAGAAAAATTTATCAGCCAATTCTTGAAAGGATTTGATGGTTGGGGGTAATTGTGAAAACCATTCCATAGCTTCTCCTCCTAGACTGCAGGGGAATAATCTCATAAGGTATGTTTCATCAACTGCAAATTCCATGGTATTAGCACCAAATTATCTTAAGTGATGTTTAGGATCCCCTTTTCCATTATATTTTTCATGTTTTGGTATGTCCCAGTGGTTAGGAAAAGGTGGCATTGGTATGCTTGGATCGAAAGGATAAGGACATATGTCTTCGATGGAGAACTTGTGAGATGATGCTTTACTATTTTTAAGAGTGTCCAATTCTTGTCTCAATTTTTAAGCTCATCCAAAATAGGATCATTTGTAGGTGTGGGTTTTGATGTCTTTGAAGATCGCTTGTAACCTGGTTGCAGATAAAAGGGTCTATGATCTTTGATTCTACCATCATTGTTTGTTTTGGGATGTTTAGATTCACTAGATTCAGGTTGGTCATTCATTGTGAGAAGTGACATGTCAAAATCAGGAGGCATTTTGATTCCTTCATCAATAAGGGCTTTGAAGTATTGTTGTGGGTTATGTTTGAGTACCTCCATAAGAAGTTTAGTGAATCTATGATCCTTAAGTGCTTCTTCTATATTGGATTTGGTTCTTTCTTCATCATCAGTTTCATTTGTTTCTCTAGTTGCAACACTAATGTTATCTTCCCCATCAAAGTCTCTTCCCCAAGGGTTTCGTTCTTCTTGAAACATTTTTTCTCTTGTTCTAGGGGTCATAGGTGATTGTTTTGACGTTCAATCCAAGGTAATGTATGAAACCTAAGACTAGGATGCAATGAAAAGGATATGATTCTAAGATGAGATATGAAAAATGATATGGTATGATATGACAAGCTAAGAATGCAAGAGCTTAAAGGAAACTCTAGGTCCAAAGTTGGTTATGATGTAAAGGCTTTACTTGTGTTATGATGGATAGACACAACGACCAATAATCAAGAGAGGGTATGTAGGGGATGATGGACTCCAAAAGGATTTCCCTACTCAAGGATAATGGTATGTTCTCTAACTCAAGGATGATGAACCTCAAGTGATGCAGGGGATAGATAGCCAATGGTTTGATTTCAAGACCTAGGAAGAGGAGCCTAAGTACAGGCTAAGGTTTAGTTTGATTGATGCTGAATATGGAAAGGACTAAATTATTGGAACATGCAAAGGTTAGGTGAGATGGTCTTGATATGCAAAGGGGTTGAACATGCAAGAACTAGATGGAGTGTTATCTATATGCAAGAACTATGTAATGTCACCTATGTATGCAAGACTAGGAATATCCAAGGGCTAGGATGAAAGGGATATGAATATGTAAGGACCATGAATATGCAAGGGCTAGGTGGACTGCAAGGACTAGGTGAAATGCAAAGTCTAGATGGAATGCAAGGAATAGGTGGAATGCAAGGATTGAAAGATCAAAACTGAAAGATGATGACCCCAAGAAATCCAAGTGATAGGTTTACGTTGTATGTTTGTGTTGTTGGACTCTTTGAGGTTTGCAAAGTTTGAGCTGCTGCAAGTTACTGGGTGTGATGTTTGTTTGATGTCTATTTTTGAACACACACACAAGACATAGAAAACAATCTGTTTTTGAGTTTGTTTTCAATTGTGAAATTTTTTTTTAAATTTTTTTTGCAATACAAGCACAAATCCTAAGGTTGGAAAGGACAATATTTGCTAGATTCCATGTGGGTTTCCCTAGTCACATATTCTTAGCATGTGAATCTAGAAGCTTGGCCGCATGGGCTCCCCCTTACAGTGCACTCACTTTTCAGGCCAACCAAGCTTCCAACCCCCATGAAACTCCCATGGCAAATTGATCACCTATACTAAAAACTGTGAAGATGTGGATGCCTTCACACCGACCGGTGCTGCGCTAGCAAATAAAAGGATTTTGGTAACTACACAAAGGTTTTTAATTCAGGACCCCCATTCAAGTGGCCATACATGGGGCACAATATTAAGATCCATTTAGGAGGCACTCCAGCCTGAAGAGGTTACACTCAACAAGGTTTTAGGGATTACTACTTGGTCCGTATGACACATCCACACTCATAATCCTAGGCTTTCCCTTAGGATTCACATTTATATACCGGTCAGGGGTAGCTTGGCCAAAAATCTCCATTGCTCGTTTGAGTCACCTTGGGGTGAGTACTTTTTCCCACCAAGGCAGGCCCAAGTTCTAAAGTCAATAATCGATTCTCTTGCACCCAGGATCACACAAGTGCGCAAGGGGAGAGGATACTTCAATTATTGAATTGGGGTGACACATAAAATAGATGGGTCTGGCTTTTTGATCACCTAGTTTGCACAAGGTGAGAGCATAATCACCTACCACTTTCAAGCACAACAAACAATGTTCATTGAACCCCTAGTAAGGCTTATGTGAGAGAAGACAATTGCTCATTTTAAAGAACCAATTTGAAAAGTTTTCTAATATAAAAGACAATTGGTTTCAAAATCATGTCTTCGACAAACGTCCTGCATTAAAATCTCATTAGTAATCTCATGCCTCCTTTCTTCAACAACCGAATGTTTTGATTTTCAATTCTTTGCCAAATGAACCTACACAAGCCACAAAAGGATTAAATCAGCCCCCAACTAAGACAAATCAAGACATAACTAAAATAAAAATTTCCAAATTAAAATCTAAAAATTTATCCTAAAGTTAAAATTAAATCTAAAATTATTCCAAATTAATGACTAAATTAAAAACTAATATTAAATTTTAATCTAATTTTTAAAAAAGAACTATATTAAAACTAAATTATACCTAAAACTAAAACTAAATTAATTATAAACTAAAATCTAAATTAAATTAAAAATTAAAGTCTAAATCTAAATTGTATTAAGCTAAATTAAAAATAAAGATTAAAACTAAATTAATCTAAAATTGAAAAATTAAAGTCTAAATTAATATTAACTATAAATAAAAATCTAAATTAAAAAAAAAATGAAACTAAAGCTAAATTAAAAATCTAAACTAAAAGACAATTTAAAAAAATTAAAGACTAAAGCTAATGAAAATGTAAGACTAAAGATAATTTTAAAATGAAAACTAAAGCTAATGTAAAACTTAAAGACTTAAGGCTAAATTAAAAACCCCACGTAGACCCCATCCCCTTCTTGCAATGTTAGTATTTATGTGAACTGATTGAGAATTAAGGTCGAGTGGTGGAAAATATAGAATACGGTGGCAGGTATTAAAGACCAGGCAGCGAGCGCAGGATGTGAGCTTAAAAATAGAATAATTGTTATGATTGCCTTCAGGAAAGACGTTTTTCTTATTTGACAGGATATGTTCAAAATTGAATGTCGGTTTTGAAATTAAATACACTGAACAAAGGGCAGTATCACAACAAGATTCGATAGAAAAACGACATCATGAACATGCAAGTCCCATGCAGAAATCCAAAAAGAAAGAATAACCGCAACCATATGCTACGAGTTCATCATTAAACCTAGGAGGAAATGAAAGGACGCAGAGAACTCGGTTGTTAAAAACTCAAGAAAATCGTCCCTTCAAGATTTTTAGGGATTTGTTTAAAC
This sequence comes from Sequoiadendron giganteum, assembly GCA_007115665.2. Classification (NCBI taxonomy): domain Eukaryota; kingdom Viridiplantae; phylum Streptophyta; class Pinopsida; order Cupressales; family Cupressaceae; genus Sequoiadendron; species Sequoiadendron giganteum. The sequence continues at coordinate 365,198,812 of CM021110.1, read as the reverse complement.
AAAACTCAGAAAGCGTAATAACTTAGCTATTGAGAAGATGCTTCTAACAAAACACTTCCACGGGAATCAAAATTGCTGCTAACGAGCTCTATTACATTTAAGCAAAATCCACTTAAAATAATTCATTAGTCAAAAATAAATAAAAACATCATCTGATATCATTGGATCACCATCGTCCTGCAAAACGCCAACTAGAGAAAGGAACTTATTGTGCATGAGCATAGCGCATCCTTATAATCATAAAATGGTGGAGAAATATGCTTGGTAAATGAAATGTGTGCTAGAATACCTCACATAAATGCAGTGAAGAAATCTAATCAAAGAAACCGTTATATTACTCAAGAGATCATCTTTCACCAACATTTTCTTGGAAGAACATTAAATGATTTTTCACAGCTTAACTATATCGGGTTCATGTCAGGTTCATCATTTGTAGGCTCTCAAAAATGAATGGTTCTATGGAGAAGAACCATCATTTCCGGACCTCAACAATGAAGCAATTTCAGATTTAAAAGAAAAACTAGATATGAAACTATTCTAAAATACTAAATTAATCAAAATGCTTCCAAACAAAAGCTAGTCTCCATTGGCATCCTATCACCAAAGTCTTGTTATGCACTTTTGCTCTCAGATTTTTACAAGCATAGGTGCATCAAGAGGTTGTTAGTGAATGGATTAAGCAAAGTTGTGAAGATACGTGCATGTGCAAGATTCGTGTAGGGGTCAAAATGAGAAGAGAGTCCTCTTTAAATAGGAATCTTTAGGGTGAATGCAAGTTGTGGAAGGAGTCTGGGATAAGAGATTGGCTTGGAGGAAAATATCTCACATGCATGAGATGGGTAAGATAAAAGATTGAAATGGATAAATGCATGTAGGTGGTAAATGAATAATTTAATGAATATTTGTGATATTTTAAATGAATATGCAAATGCATGAAATGTGTAAATGCATTAATGTATTAATATTTTATGATAGACAAATTATTATGAAAATGGTTTTAATGAAGTGATTATGGACATGGGTTTTATGAGTATAACATTTGAATGGAAATGCATAAAATATGAATATGAGATGAATGGATAAATGGAAAGATTATTAAATGATTTAATGATATTTTAGTGATTTATGCCTAAATGGTAAATGATAAATGATCAAATGATTTTATGAATAATGCTTATAGATGCCTATAAATGCTTATGAATAAATGGTTATAATATATGGATAATTTAATGAAATATGAAATGATTTAAAAATGATTACAAGGAAATTTCTATGTGTCTACACCGGTTATCCTATATTGTGAGTTAATCCTCACCGTGGTTTTTCCCATTTTGGGTTTTCCACATAAAAATCTTGGTGTCTTTTGTGTTATGTGCTTCATGTTCAGTTAATGTTTTTGCTTGTCCTCATTATCATATGCATTGGATTAATTAAATGGTATTTGTTCAATAAGTTTAAGTATATACTGATTCACCCCCCCTCTCAGTATACTGGATATTTAACACCACAAGCACCTCCTCCTCCACAACTAGATAAGGGGATTTGACAACAAAGCTATCTCAAATTACAACATAGTGAGACTAGATTCATATAGATCGGTATCAAGTGATTATAGCCAAATATGTGGAGGTTATTTGATGATAGGTAGTGGAGGTATAGGTAGCTATTATTACCACAAAGAGAGACTAGACTAGGTCAGAGTGAGGTGAAGCTCGAGGTGAGCAGGATGTTATCACCATAGAGAGGGATATCGAGTGGGGGCACAAGATTCAACTTGATATTGTGTAGGCCTCCACTTTCAACTTAGCATAGTATCAAAAAGAGCAGGCTCAATTTATATCTAAGGTCACATATTATCATGCCCTCTATGTGGCACAGGTTCCTAGAGCAAAGAGATAGTTGAGATTTGGGGCTAGGATCAGTGTTATCAGGGCTGAGCCTAGTAGATCAATATTGGGCTTAGTTCATAGATCCTCACAACATACTCATAGGAATATTTTGTAGCCTCACAGGTCTTCCTCCATCAGCCAAAATACACACAAGTCTCCCCCCAAAGATGATCATCAAGGACCACCTCTTGACGATGATCAGTAGGGTTGAGAGACACCATGATATACATTTTTTTGTTGTTGTTTATTTATGGAGAGACTTGATGTAGACATGTTGTACATACATTCATCAACCTTTGAGCTTCATACATATATGTATATTTTGATTTAATTGATATGTATCACACATTGATGATGATTTACTTGACATTTCCATTTTTTTTATGATATATGAGATGCGGCGATTTTTTGATGCAGTATTCGATGTGTCATGAGATTTTTTATGACATGCATGATGTTTATGATATGACCTATGTGAAAATGGTGATATAATTTATATCATACACAATTAATATGTATGTATTGATGTTATGACATGACAATGCTTATGGTTATGTGATGGATGGTGTTAGAGATTCTCTGATAGTATATGACTGTGATGTCATTGATATTGAATATGATGTATAGACATGCTTATATATAGATACATTTTATTTTCTTATATTTTGATATGATATGGATAATTTGGATGATATGTGATGATATATGATGATGTGTTATGAATGATGTATGATGTATGGATTGATGCATTGTGATATTATTGATATAATATGCTAATGAGTTTGTAAATGTAGGATACATGTGTTACTAATGATGTTATGATGAAGGATGAAGATGCTAGTCAAAAGAATGGCTAGAGAGATTAAAGGAAAAAAGAAATTGATGATGTTGATCCAATAGGTTATGATGATTAATGTGAATGAATGGATGATTGATTGAATGATAATGAATGATGATGTATGGGATCATGACAAATATTATTTTTCTTCAAGGAAAAACTAAGTAATTTTTATCATAGTAATCCTTATTAGTGTAGCAAATAGACACAATGCACCAAGGTATTAATGACTAGGGTGGATTTATATCTATTGTGTGGGCTTTGACTATGCAAACAAGGAGTATTCCTTCTCATAATAGACATATGGAAACCTTGCTATAGGTGTATGGGTTAGAAGTTCAAAGCATTTCAGACCATTGCAAAGGAAGGTATTGAAGAACCTAACATGCAAGGCCACTTTTAGTTGCTTGAAATGACTTCCACACACACAAGGTAAGTATTTTCCATGGTTGTATTTCAAAAATATCTAACAAACATGAAATACAAAATCAATGAACATGCCCCATTCCTTCCTCTCTAAATCCTTATGGACATCCTCGAGAGGTCATCAAGATGAGACAATAAGATAAATCAGAATAAAAGACCAAAATAGATTAACAAAGCTGTTGCATCACTTTCCAGAGATATTTACTATTTAGGGATGATATTCGTCGATGATGCTATTGTATGAATGATCTATCCATTAAGGAACATGCCAAGATGTTGATATTGAGTCTAATATTGATAGATAGGAAATTAACACTTAGGCATTGTTTTAGTCTGATAGTGACCAATTATTTATGACTTTTGCTTGAATGTTTTAGGTTTTCAATGTTTTCTTTACTTCTTTGATTGCTTTGTCAAAGGGTGATAGCAATGATTTTCTTATTATGAATGGATAGTTTATTTCAGATAGGTGATAGCAGAAATAGGATTTTTGAGATTTTATGAATGTTTTTTGTGCTTTTGAGGTTATCTGAGATGTTTTCTAGTTTTCTAGGTAATTTAGGAGATTTAGAGACCAAGAGAGCGACCTAAGGGGACTGACCTAGTGCCTCAAGGGCTCATCAATGATGCCCTTCCCTATGTTATATACAAAAAGACATCATAGTTCGTTTATTGGACTTAAGGTGGCTCGTACCAAGATGACCAACAATGTTTTTGGGATTTTGATTATTTTACAACCTTGTTTTGTATTTTTCATGGTTTTTATGATTTTTTTAGATTTTGAAGTTTGTTTGGATGTTTTTAGATTTTGAAGTTTATGTAGATGATGGGATGAAAAAGGATCCAATCCATCTTCTAGGTTAAGGAGGTTGCCCCTAGTCTATAACAAGATTACATTAATTATAGATAGTGGGAATGATGCAAATGAAGGATAGAGATAGGGTGGATGAAGGAAGTTGCAACAAGGTTCAACAATTAACAAGCTATCAAGCCATGATTGGATGCATGTTTATTATGAGATGGATGGATGAAATCAAATGAATGTGATAAAAGGATGGATGGAGTAGATAAAAAGTTTAGATAGATGGTGATGCAAGACTTATTCAAATATGGTGCATGTTTACCAAGTTTTCACCACGATACTTGTTGTAGAAGTGCCACAAAGTGGTTTTCACTTAAAGAATGATTTATTTTTCTTTACCATTTTTCTTATTTATATATATATATTGTCACACAACATGCCTATTTACTAGGTTTTCATCAAGGTGATGATTTTTTTGACTTTTTCAATTTTTATTTTTATTTTTTTCTTAGGATATTTTAATGATTCAGTTATACAACTTTTTGATATGAATACTATTGATTGGTTCTTCTAGGGGTTTTTGTTTTGGAGTAGCCAACTAATATGCATTGGAGCAATAACTTGTTGTGATGACAAAGGGTCCTAACGAGTTCAACTAAATTTTTCCTTTTCCATCCTAGTTAAGATGAATTTTTTGATTCTCTTTTAAAATTAAGTCATTAACTTGAATGCTTTTGTTCTTGATCCTTTTATTATAGCTACATTTCAGATGGTTTTGATAGGCTTGCAGATGGTTTAAAGAACTCAAACATATTTCATCCAACAATTCAAGCTCATGAAGTATGAATACTTGGTAGTCGTCATTGTTGACAAGATTTTTCAAAAATACCCTTAGGGAAGGAATCTTGACCTCTATAGCAAAGATTGCTTCAATTTTCTATACAATGGAAAAATGGTTGTTCTTGTGGGTGTGTGAATGTTGGTTCTATAAGCCCATAAAGTAGGGTTCAAATGAAGGTTTCAGTCATGTCTAGTGTCATTAAAAATATTTTAAAGGATCTTAAGGATTGTTTTGTTAGATTCTTTTTCATGGCCATTTCCTTGGGGATAATATGGGGTAGAGAAGTGGTGTTGGATATGGAATTTAGTACAAATATTATGGACATGTTGATTTTTAAATGGAGTTCCATTATTAGTAATGATATTTTGAGGGATACCATATTGACAAATCAAATAATAAGAATGAAATTTTCTATTTGTTTGCCAGTGATGTATGTTAAGGGTATGGCTTCTATCCACTTAGTAAAGTACTCTATGGAAATTATGATGAAATTATGTCCATTGGATGAGGTTGGGGATATATTTCCTATAAGGTCAAGTCCCCATCATGAAAAGGGACAAGGTGTAGTAATCAGATTTAATTCTTGTGTAGGTGCATGGATCAGATCACTACGTTTGACACTGAAGGTATTTCTTTGCAAACTGAATAGCTTCTTGTTTCATTGATGACCAATAGTATCTAGTTCTGAGAAACTTATTAACTCAATTAGGTCTACTAGCATGAGACCCAAAAACACCATCATGTACCTCCTATAAGGCAATTTGAGCTTCTTCTAGGTTGAGATATTAGAGAAATATACCATCAAGGCTTTGTCAATATAAGGTGTCTCTAAGGATAGTAAAACATGTAGTTTGGCAGATGAAAGTTTTCTTCTAGTTATTGGTAAGGCTAGGGGGTATTGTTCCATGTTGGATACAAACATAGATATCTTGGTACCAAGGTGAATAAAGAACAACAAAATTGCACATAAGTTATGATTTTAGGACCTCGAATGTAGGTATAAATATTTGGTCCACAAGGAAATTAAACTTAGGACTATACTTCAGCATATCAAGAAGATATGCTATAGTAGCCATTGAATTGATAGCCTTATTTTTGACTCTTAGTATCTGCTCAAAGAGAATGACTAGGGAATATTTATTGAAACTATTAACCATCCTCTATAAGGAAGCAACCTAACATCCTTTGTTTGATATTCACCATTCACTTGTAAAATGGCCAACTATGAATCACCATAAATCTATAAATCTTTGATTTTCCATTAAACAACCATTCTTAATCCAGTGATAAGTGCCTCATATTCTACTATATTATTGGTGAAAGGGAGTGCAATCCTATATGATCTATGTATACTATCTCCTTGGGGTGTGACAAAGAGAATACCAACTCCTAATTCATTAGTTGGTTATTTTTTTAGAACAAAACTTGATCTCACCATGTACCTATGAATTTTCCAGAATCCAATGATAAGTAAAGACAAGGATTGGCCAAAAAACAAGGATTATTAGGCCCTTACTTCTACACTTTAGGGTCTATGAAACCTAGGAGGGTAATCGTTATTATTTTCATATAATATTCCTCTTTCATTTTATCAAGAACATTGCAACACAAATAATTCTCATATAAAGGTTCAACTTAATAGAATATATCACATAAGCTGGCTCCTTCTTTGATAACAATTCATATTCGGAGCATGAGAATTGTAAAGGCTAACATAATTGTAACCCATTTCATATAATTTTATTTAATGAATGGTTTGTTGCTAAATTAATCAAAAAAATACAATATGATTATCTCACTTAGACCAATGTCTCATCCTTGGAATGGAGTCAATTCTAACACCCATATAATTTGATAGCAATTTTCACACATGACACTATATGAAGATTTGAAAACACTGCATTATTGTATTCCAACATTATATCTCCACCATTACTTCTTATTAACAACCTAACACTTAATTTGATATAAACCTATAGCTCTATTCAAGAATTTACATCAATTATTTGAATTAATAAGCAAGAATAAAACCCTACATCCATTGAAAATCAATAGAAAAATAATATAAACCTTGATTATATTATTCATAGTTTATAAAGCTAGTACTACATAGGAGAGAAAATGGTGTCAAACTTGCATATTATATTCTATATTGCTAGTATTACTATTAGAAACTTTATATACATATTAGCATACTCAAACCTAGGACTTAACACTAAAATATTTAGTACCCTTTACAATTATCTGTGTGATCAATTCTAGAACAACCAACCAACCTTCTTGTAACTAGCCTTGAAATCCAATTTATAGAGATATGGGAGTGACAAGCATCAAACTGAATTATAATTACAATCATATTTTCATTTGAAACTTAATCTCACTTTAATTTCACAGATTCCCCATGTAGTTACATTTACTCATTGCAAAAAGGGGGGAAAGCAAAAGACAAAAATCCTTATCATCCATTGAAGAGGATCATCCAACCTTCCAAAAGGCTTCATTCATCGTTGAAGTACCTCTAAAATTATTTATCCACTTTGATCAAAGAAGATTCTCCATTAGCACCTGAGGCAAGAACTTACATATTAATAAAAAAAGGCATATTTTCCATCATAGCAACGGTGTCCAACACATATCCTTCACACCAACCAGAAAGGTTTCCAAGTCAGCACCAAGGAAAAAAAACTATATGCCCGCTCTATGTTCTTCCTGAAACTAGAGAAGATACTACTGATCCATCATCATAATCTCCTCGACATGCTAGTGTGAGAAGGTAACGGTTGTACTCTAGATCAGTATATCCTTCATCTCTCTGAGGGCTATCTGAAACTTCTATAGAAAAGTTGTTCCTCCCCATATAAGAATCATAAGCCTTGTGTTAGTTACTTTTCTTCTTCCCATAAGACTTAAATTACTTCCCACTAGACTCACCCTGATCATGACCAGCAAATCTATTCCTCAGATGGAAATTTATCCTCACACGACCCTTCTTAGATTTATTGCAAGATTTATTCTCCTGCTTTGGTGTTGTAGGAGCTCCTAGTATGCCATGCTCAGTTTTAGGAGCATCATCCTAGAATTCAAAAAGACTAAGTCTCTTAGACCTTCTAACTAGGTGGACAGACACATTGGGTTTACTCATTTTCACAAAAGAATGTGGCAACAACTTATGACCTCCCAAGTAGAGAGAAACTTCACAACCTTCTAGGACAAAAGTACTTCACTACTATGTATAAAACCTATCAACCCATGTAATTTTTTTGAAATAATCAACCCTTACAAACCCCAAGCAACTAGAACCTAAAGAGCCAACAATAATTCTTCTAGAATATCTAATTTATATTTTGTCAACACATAAAAATGTGTACATCAACTTACTTGGGACAAAACTATCTCCAATGCCTCTGTAACTTTCTATCCAAAATTCTTCATGCCATCTTCTTCTCAGACTTAAGTTTGATTTCTTAGTTTCTAAATGCACTTGTGAAGAAAAATATGTCTTCCAACTCTCATTTTATCAAGAAATTTGGGTGTGTCGACCATTAATACTCAAGGAAGGATTACACAAGCAAGCTGACAATAAGCCACTTAATTTTGAATCTCAGCCATTGATCATCCATTGAGATGTATTGAAAAATAATTAAAATCAAGGTAATTGATTATGAGAAAGCTGATTTCATGTGCCCATTGCCTTTGTCTAATTAGAAAAACCCATGTGGATATGCATCACTCTATCTGCACACTTAATCACCCACTTAGCATTAAAGAAAGGTTTTCATGTCTTGTTTTCCCACTCACCCATGGAAATTAATCCACTTGCAACTCACATTAATAGGAAAATGGGGAGCATTCATGATTTGATCTCAAACCATTGGCTTGTACTATGCCTTAACTTAATATCACCTTCCCGCATGTACAAACCTCTAACAAAAATGATGTCTAAGATCAAAAATACCCATCAAATCCCGTAGACATGTAGAAGAAATCAATTCTTATTTTGCATCATTTAGCCTTCATGTCCTCTTGGCTAAATTTATAAATATTCCACCCTTACTAATGTCCTTCTAACCCCACAAATTATTCCACATGGTAGTCACCGACTTCCCCACTACGAAACAAGAGGTATGAATGGGTCCCTCATGAGATGGTGGGGAGCAGTCATAATTGACCCTTGTCACCTGCCATCAACCATTGATATTTTCTAAATAGAATATTTTCTTCCTTAAAAACCCAATGGGTCCCTCCATGCAGAGACAAATTTTAATAGCCCTCTAGCCCATGAAAATATTTTTAAACAAAATAAAATCAAATGGGGTGGTGGGGAGCGGTTCAGATTAAACCACATCACTGAACGATCACAATTGATTTTAGCCATTCATTACCTAATGTCCATTCAAAGTGTTGGGCCCACCAATGAAGAGGGCATGTGGTGCTCACTTGCCAACCCACTGGAATTTTTAAATGAAAAATCGAACAAAGTGGGTGCATGGGGAGCAGTTGTGATTCATCCATGATAATCAAATGGTCACCATAAAAACTAAGATCTACACATTGTTGATGGTGTTTTTATGCACTTCACAACACAGGTAATACGTAGGTGCATTACCTCTCTTGAAAGACAATTTTCCACAATCAAATTGCAGAACACTATCCCAAGGTCTCTTGGATGTCAGGTCATGATGAGGCTTGGAATATCTCAGTTGATTTATGTGATTTTTTGGAATCACAAGGTGGACTTACGGATGAGTTACAAAGTGGGAAAGTTGGATCAGCAAATGGAGTTTTAAGATGGGAGATTTGTTGTGTATTTGTTGTAGGTTCAAACAACAGTCTTGAACTCCACTTCAACATCAGATTTAGCTTTACAATGTGCAATGAACCTTGCCTAAGGTTACTTATTAAAAAAAATGAAAAAGGGAAAGGAAGAGAGAAGGTTCCTTGATTTGAAACTACGAATGAACAATGATCATGGAGGCTACTACAGTAGACAAACTCCCTAAACTCAGTTTTGCTTGGCCAAGAGAAACCTACAGTTACACAAAACTAGTGCAATCTTCTAAGGACTACAGATTTTCAGTTTGCATACACACATTATGAACATGCAAATAAACTAAGTTGCAGCAATCAAATAAAGAATCCTAGGCTAACTTTGCACAGCAGCTTGTCATCAACAAGTGCCAAAAGTATGGGCTGAAAGCTCATCAAATACTGTAACAACAATCACCATCACCAGTTCCATTCAAGAAACTACAACTAACACTAACTTGGCAGGTAGAACCATGCACACATAATGAGAAAACTCAAAATTAACACCCATAGATCATGCAATGCTGCTTTCTATTGCTGCAGAATGTTTTTACAATAGCTCTCTAATACTTACAAATGAGGGGAAGACCCCTATTAATAGTTTTTCAAAGCTCAAATGAATGGCCAGGATTGAATTACATTGTGTGGCCCAGATTAAATTACATTAGGGCTTCACCTAGCCCACAATATTCAGTAATTTAAAATACATCTTTGTCTTTTCCCTATTCTGTCTTGTAGTGGCCAGTCACTGTAGCAGTTTTGTTTTGTAGCTTATTTCCCTTTAACTGTACCTAAAATTGCCTGAAAGCTACCTTCTTCTTGATAGAATTTCAGCATTCCTCATTGGATCAAATGGTTCTATCGATGGACCCATGGTAGGCTTCTTGAAATAAAAAATAAGAGGCTGAAATGTTGTTTTAGGAATGTTGTTTTGAAAACGGTCGACATAGCATGGAACTTCGGATGGTATTTCCTGGCTGCAATTTTGGAATTTGAAAGTTCTAGGGAGGATAAGACCCCATTTGAGCATCTGGGTCAAAGTCCATTTTTGATTTGGAGGTGTGTTTGTACGTTCTGGAGACGTGAGCCCAGAATGTTGTTCTGGAAATGTTGTTTCAAACAGCCGACAAAGCATGAAACTCCAGATGGTATTTCCCAGCTGCAATTTTGGAATTTGAAAGTTCCAAGGAGGATAAGACCCCATTTTAGCATCTGGGTCGAAGTTCATTTTTAATTTGGAGGAGCGCTTGTACATTCCGGAGACATGAGCCCGGAATGATGTTCTCAAAATGCTGTTTGAAATGACCGACGAAGCACAGAACTCCGAATGGTATTTCCTAGTTGAAAATTTTGAATTTGAAAGTTCTAGGGAGGATAAGACCCCATTTTAGCATTTGGGTCAAAGTCCGTTTTTGATTTGGAGGTGCGCTTGTATGTTCCGGAGATGTGAGACCATAATGTTGTTCTGGAAATACTATTTGAAACGACCGACGGAGCACAGAACACCAGATGGTAGTTCTCGACTGCAATTTTGGAATTTGAAAGTTCCAAGGAGGATACGACCCCATTTTAGCATCTAGGTCAAAGTCCATTTTTGATTTGGAGGTGCGCTTGTACGTTCCGGAGATGTGAGCCCATAATGTTGTTCTGGAAATACTATTTGAAACGACCGACGGAGTACGGAACACCGGATGGTAGTTCCCAACTGCAATTTTGGAATTTGAAAGTTCCAAGGAGGATACGACCCCATTTTAGCATCTAGGTCAAAGTCCGTTTTTGATTTAGAGGTGCGCTTGTACGTTCCGGAGACATGAGCCCAGAATGATGTTTTGGAAATGCTGTTTGAAATGACCGACAGAGCAGGGAACTCCAGATGGTATTTCCTGGCTGCAATTTTGGAATTTGAAAGTTCTAGGGAGGATAAGACCCCATTTTAGCATCTGGGTTGAAGTCCATCTTTTATTTGGAGGTGTGCTTGTATGTTCCGGAGACATGAGCCTGAAATGTTGTTTTGGAAATGCTGTTTGAAACGGCTGACGGAGCATGGAACTCCGGATGGTATTTCCCAGCTGTAATTTTGGAATTTGAAAGTTCCAAGGAGGATAAGACCCGATTTTAGCATCTGGGTTGAAGTCCATTTTTGATTTGGAGGTATGCTTGTACGTTTCGGAGACATGAGCCCATAATGATGTTTGAAACGGCCGATAGAGCATGGAACTTCGGCTGGTATTTCCTAGCTGCAATTTTGGAATTTGAAAGTTTTAGGGAGGATAAGACCCCACTTTAGCATCTGGGTCGAAGTCTGTTTTTGATTTGGAGGTGCGCTTGTACGTTCCAAAGACATGAGCCCAGAATGATGTTTTGGAAATGCTATTTGAAACGGCTGACAGAGCACGGAACTCTAGATGGTATTTCCTAGCTACAATTTTGGAATTTGAAAGTTCTAGGGAGCATAAGACCGCATTTTAGCATCTAGGTCAAAGTCCATTTCTTATTTGGAGGTGCGCTTGTATGTTCTGGAGACATGAGCCTGGAATGCTGTTCTGGAAATGCTGTTTGAAACGACCGATGGAGCACAGAACTCCTGATGGTATTTCTCAACTGAAATTTTGGAATTTGAAAGTTCTAGGGAGGATAAGACCCCATTTTAGCATTTGGGTCGAAGTCTATTTTTGATTTGGAGGTGCGCTTGTACATTTCGAAGACATGAGCCTGGAATGATGTTTGGAACGACCGACAAAGCACAAAACTTCGGATGGTATTTCCCGGCTGTAATTTTGGAATTTGAAAGTTTTAGGGAGAATAAGACCCCATTTTAGCATCTGGGTCGAAGTCCATTTTTTATTTGGAGGTGCGCTTGTACGTTTTGAAGACATGAGCCCAGAATGTTGTTCTGGAAATGCTGTTTCAAATGGCCGACGGAGCGCGGAACTCCGGATGGTATTTCCCAGCTGCAATTTTGGAATTTGAAAGTTCCAAGGAGGATAAGACCCCATTTTAGCATCTGGGTCGAAGTCCATTTTAGCCACCATTTAGGCATTCGAGCTTCAGCTGTAGGAAGGTCGTTTGGAACGGCCCAGGGAGGACAGTGCTCCAGGAGTTGGGTTCCGGAGTTCGAGAAGATGGTCAGGCTTGGCCGTTCGAAACAACAAAACTAGAATGGAAACCCGAGAGGGGAATTTCGGAGGGTTGGGCCCGAAAGGTGCCACAGACATCAGAAAGGCTGACAGACAAGGGGAACCCGAAATGGCTAAGATTTAGCATTTTTCCAAGGGGCAAAATTTGGTCAACCTAAAATGTGACTTTTGAGAATGTGTTGACCAACTAGGACAGAAAAATGAGGGGCACGCAAAATGAGATGGGAGCAAAGTAGCCCGCCGGGAGCGAAAAAAGAGGGTCGCTGCCTACGATGGGGCGTGTGTGCAAAATATGCACAACACACATCCCAAAAAATTTAGTTTTAAAAGAGGGTCCTGACTAGGCGCATGATGGACGGGGACATGAGGATTAAGACCAAAACCTAGGTGAATGATGAAAAATTAAGCCGAACCTAAGACCCATATTAATTTAAGATATATTTTGACCTGTATTAATATAAAACAATATTATAAATACCATGACTGGAAACAACTAGGACCACTAGGATCAAGGGGCCAGTTCATGAATGAGGAAAAAGGCACAAGTCATGACTTAAATAATTGGGAATTAGCAATAAGAAGTCAACAAAAAATTAGAACATTACCAAGGATGTGTGCTTAAGGATTACTTATGAGGGTTTCTAACAATGTAAACCCTAAGGCATTGATAGTGAACAAAACTTTAAGCCCAAAGAGATGGATTTAAACAATTTTTTGTAGAATTTTGAAAATGGAACCAAAGTAATTTAGGGGTTCCATCAGTGGCTCCTATTGCGGATGTCTATTCCTCTAGAATAGAGAAAGATCTCATAATCTTAGGTTGAAGTAGAATAAACATAGAGAACCAAAACTAAGACCTACTCAGATAAGGCAGGAAAACCAAACTAAAGCAAACACACCATATATACAAAAATTTACATGATTATACAAAAAGATTTACTTCTCATTTTCTTAGAAGTCTTTTCTAATATGTAAGATTTTAACCTGCAAATGTAACTTCATCAAGCTTTAACTTCACTTGGTGGCCCCAGGCTCCCAAAACTTAGGACATGTATTTGCCCCTATCGAAAACCCTATTTTCTAATGTCTGCACTAGGCCAAGGCCAAAAACATTGTTGTGGATTTCCCACTAGCTAATCTTGCTATGGTGACTATAATTAACCATTATTTCCATATGCCTGAATTTACCATTGCCACTACTAACCTTGACAAGCTAAAAAATATAATCAGGCATTAACTAGAATTCATAATCAGTGTAGCATTTTAATTTTCTCAATTCACAATCATACTCCACCAAATACTCATTGAACTAGACTGGAAATCAAAGACAATCATATTCCACTTTTGATTGCCTAGGACTAGTAGAAAACTCATATGAAACCCTGGGATCATCCTCTAGTTTTTGTTCCATTCTAGACAAGCATTCATCTTGTCTGATGAACATGAAATATGTATACATTGGCACACTCTCAATCTAGTGATCACATTCAATTGAGAATTGAAGATTAGTTACATTGTCATATGGTCTACCACTTTGGACAAGTGACTCATCAAAATCTATGGGCTCTCTACTCTTATTCAAATCAGGATCATCGTCACAAATAGAATTATCAATACCATCCCAAGAATCAAAGAATAATTCCATTTCAAGTTCATTAACATGGTCTAATTCTCTCTTCCAATCATTATCTAGCTCAAAGAAAAATGTTTCAAAAATGGTTCAAATAACTCAGGGTTAATAGTGTTAGCGACAAGGCATTCTTGAGTCTCATCAGATGATATGTATGCTAAGCCAAACTTGAAAGATTCCTCATAATCTAAATGTTTCTCATTAGAAATTGGGCCAACTTCTTCATCCTTTCCCTCTTTAACAAATTCTTTGTCAAAAATAATCATTATCCATTTTATTAAAAAAGCTTGCATATTCCATTTCCACTTTATATAGACAATCATAAACAACCAAGACATGATCTTGTTGGTTAGTATGAAAAATTTCATCATTCTTAGCACTATGCTTAGGGTTTGAATACTTAACACACACATTCTTGTCTTCAAACTCATCATCATTCACAGTGCTAGCACCCTCAAGCCTTCATACAACTAGGCTACATTCCAAGAATACTTCACATGGAATTTGTTCCTTCATTGGCAAGAGCAATATTTCCTGAGCATCAATATTATTGCATCCTTCATGCAAAGACAAAGTTATTAGATCATCCTCATAAAAGGATTAATATTCTTCAGAAATATAATCAGATACTTTACTTTCTCTATATTCATCATCACAAAGCAGTTCATTACCACATGCACTACGCTCAAAGTGTTTAGAATGAAAGATCAAAATATCATTTCCTTGACCATTGGGTTGTGATGAAAAACCAACAATACTCACAAATGCATATTAATTTTCATTGGCATTACTGTACTGATTTACACCTAGACTGCTTGTGAATTTGTTATAATTACTATCTTCATTCATTCCACAAGGCATATGTTTATTCTCTAACACACCCTCTTCACTTACTTGAGGTGTCTCATGATTTTCCTCAATGAGACAGCCACCACTGATAGTTTGGGATTTCATGTTTGGCCTCTTCAACAATTCTTATCCAATCAAGCATTTGATCAAAACCCCAAGGCTTTGATTCTAGTGGCAAAGTACTCACCCATGGCTCAAAAAATTAACAGAAAAAGTCAATGCATACTGCATCTTCTGGTTTGATACTTTTAGGAATTTCCAACAAGACATCTAAAAACCTTGCCAACAGGTCATATGGTTATTCCTCTTGATGTATTTTCATACTAGATAATCTCTGAACAAAAGACATTTTATCAACATTTCCTAAGCTTTGTTGATGTTCAATTTGGAATCCATAATTAGTTACCTTGGGTAATAATGGACAAATCAGAGCAGTAGAAGCATCTCTATCAAGACAATTACTACTATTATTTGTTCTACTTGTATGAAATTCACTATAGTATCCAACACTTGTAGCGATATAACCCTTCATCATTGAGTACATTAAGTTTTTTTCAATGTCCATGGCAATTTGATATGCATGATGCAATTTTTTGGGCTCCTTATCTCTCAACAAATAACTTATTTCCTCATCAAATGCTCCCAAATATACAACCAAGCACTTTGGATCACTTGGTCTCATATTTTTAGGAATGTCCCTAATTTCTTTTGTAAATATGAGATTAAAAGCTAGGACTAACTCTTTTTCATCCTTTTGAATCTCCATGAGTTTTTTCCTTACTGAACTTGGATTAATCCTTTCACCAAAATTGTTCTATAAATGCTACCATAAATTCATTCCATGAAGAAGTAGAACATATTGGCAAGTATGAAAACCAATCTCTAGCATCTTCTTTTAAAGATTGAACAAATAATTTCATGACAACATGTCTATGATGTATGTAAATGTCTATAAGCTGACTCAGAACCTTACCCTATGAATTTTTGCAAATGTTCCCTAACATTATTAGGAACAAGGTTCGAGAATCCTTGAATACCACTAAATTTTAATGGCCTATATCTCCCAATTGAGAAATTCCTTTGATGGTCTGACAGAGGTTGCACACCCTACACATTCTCACTTGACATTCCACAAGGAGATATAGAGGAGTGATACATTTCCTTGTATTTCTTTACAAATCATAAATATCAACTACGCAGTTGATCACTCACTGCCCCATTCCTTGATTTAATCATGATTTTTAAAAATACATGAGCCCAATACATATGTACCTAAGATATTCTAATGGGTAGCTTTAAAGATAAGCATACTTCATCATAGAAGTATGTAAAATCACCACCACCATTCTCTTTATTAGTGCTCAAACCACTTAGTAGGGAACCAATTTTTTTTCCAAATCACTCAACATGGTTTTCACACAAATTTAAGGTACTTGAAAACCAAAATAGGGGAAATACCTCGATATGTTGTAGTTGCTTTAAATTATTCTTTTGACTGGAAAAAATTTTAAATCTACAACTATCATCACAGTTTCATCAGGTTCTTTGTATAGAGTCGCCACCTCATTCTATAGAGGAATAAAAAACAAAAAGATGAAATTCCTTTCAAAAGTTAATTTCACTTTGAGTCTTCTCTAATATTAGAATTACATAGGCATCCTTTATACTCTAGAGTCCTTTGAAGATTTCTTTCCAGCTACCTATTAGGGTATCTCCATCATGTGAGCTCTAGTCCAATTCATCTTTTCTTAGCAAGTCTTCATTCTAACTTTCTGGATTCTCTCAAATAATGCATACTGGTGCAAAGATCTCAGAGTCGCCACCCATAATTAGGAAGAAATTATGAAAAACATTTTGGAACTACGGTAAATCTTGATAGCATTTAAAAATTTCAAGGGAAACACAATAAATTCTTGGAACATTTTGAGAGTTAACTCACTAATATCAAATCTAGACTAAACATAAAATTGTACTATCAAATTATTTGACTCTAACACTTATGATTTGGAAACACATACTTCATGGGTATTCTCCCCAGTAGAGTCACCAATTTGTTGGTTATTTTTTTAGAACCAAACTTGATCTCACCATTTACCTATGAATTTTTCAGAATCCAATGATAAGTGAAGGCAAGGGTTGGCCAACAAACAAGTAAGGATTATTAGGCCCTTACTTCTATAGTTCAAGCTCTGTGTAACCCTGGAGGGTAATCCTTATTATGTTCATATGATATTCATCTTTCATTTTATCAAGAACATTGCAACAAAGATAGTTCTCATATAAAGGCTCAACTTAGAAAAACATATCACATAAGTTAGCTACTTCTTTGATAACAATTCATATTTGGAGCATGAGAATGGTAAAGGCTAACATAATTGTAACCCATTTCATAGAATTTGATATAATGAATGGTTTGTTGTTGAATTAATAAAAAAAAACAATATGATTACCTCACTTAGATCAGTGCCTCATTCTTGGAATGAAGTCAATTCTAAATCCCATATAATTTGATAGAAATTTTCACACATGACACTACATGAACCTTTCAAAACATTGTATTACAATATTCCAACATTATATCTCCACCATTACTTCTTACTAGTATCCTAGCACTAAATTTGATATAAACCTATAACTCTATTCAAGCATTTACATCAACTCTTTGAATTAATAAATAAGAATAAAACCATACATCCATTGGAAATCATTAGAGGCAAATAATATAACCCTTGATTATACTATTCATAGTTTATAAAACCAGTACATAGGAGTAAAAATGGTGTCGAACTTGCACTATTATGTTGTATATTGCCAGTATTACTATCTGGAACTTCATATACATATTAGCAAACTTGAACCTAGGAATTAACACTAAAATTTTTAGTACCCTTTACAATTCTCTATGTGATCAATTCTAGAACAACCAACCAACCTTCTTGTAACTAGCCTTGAAATCCCATTTATAGAGATATGGGAGCGACAACCATCAAGCTGAATTACAATTACAATCATATTTTCATTTGACACTTAATTTCACTTTAATTTTAGAGATTCCCTAGGAAGTTACATTTACTCACTGAAAAATGGGGGGAAAGAAAAACACAAAACTCCTTATCATTTGTTGAAGGCAATCATCCAGCCTCCTAAAAGGCTTCATTCATCATTGCAGTAGCTCCAAAATTCTTCATCCACATTGATCAAAGAAGATTCTCCATCAGCACGAAAGGCAAGAACTTATATATTAACCAATAAAGGCATATTTCCATTGCAACAACAGTGTCCAACATCTCTCCTTCAAACCAACCAAAAAGGTTTCCAATTCAGCACCAAGGACAAAAAAATATATGCTCCCTAAAGAGGATGAGTTCACCATTATGGCAACGATGTCATCAAAAACAAAAATCGAACTAGGGTGCTACTCTAATTCCTCAGAATCAGATTATGCCCACCCAATCTGTGTTCTCACTGAAACTAGAGAAGATACTACCTTTCCATCATCATAATCCTCTCGACATGCTAGTGTGAGAAGGTAATCGTTGTACTCTGGATCAATATCTCGTTCATCGCTTTGAGGACTATCCGAATGTTCTATAAGAGAGTTGTGCCTCCCCATTTAAGAATAATAAGCCTTGTTGTACTTAATTTTCTTCTTCCCATAAGAATTAGTCAACTTCCCACCAGACTCACCCTGATCACCACCAATAACTCTATTCCTTAGGTGGTAATTTCTCCTCACACCACCCTTCTAAGATTTATTGTGTGATTTATTCTCCTAATTTGGTGTTGTAGGATCTCCTAGTATGCCATGGCCAGTTTCAAGAGCATCATCCTAGAATTCAAGCATACTAAGTCTCCTAGACCTTCGTACTGGGTGGGAAGACTCACTGGGTTTAGTCATTCTCATAGAAGAACGTGGAAACAACTTATGACCTCCCAAGTACAAAGAAACTTCACTACTATGTATAAAACCTATCAACCCACATGAATTTTTTGAAACAATCAACCCATGCAAACCTTAGGAAACTAAAACCTATAGATCCTAGACTAGTTCTTCTAGACTAACTAATTGATATTTAATCAACACATAAAAATGTGGACACCAACTTACCCAAGAAAAAACTATCTAGAATTCCTTTAGAACTTTCTCGCTAAAGTTCTTCATGCCATCTTCTTCTTGGACTTAAGCTTGATTTCTCAATTTCTAAATACACCTATGAAGAAAAATATGGCTACCAACTCTCAGTTTTTTTAGTAATTTGAGCATGTCAACCATTAATACCTAAGGAAGGCTTACGCGAGTGAGCTAACAATAAGCGACTTAATATTGAATCTTAGACATTGATTATCCATTGAGATGGATCAACTTTATAATTAAAATCAAGGTAATGGATTATGAGAATGCCGACTGCATGTGCCTATTTCCTTTTTCTAATAAAAAAACCCATGTGGATATGCATTCACTCTGGCTACACACTTAATCACCCACTTAGCATTAAATAAATCCTATCATGTCATGTTTTCCCACTCACCCGTGGGAATTATTCCACTTGCAACCCACATTAATAGGACAACAGGGAGCGATCATGATTTGATCTCAAGCCATCAACCTATACTATTCCTTAACTCAATATCACCTTCTTACGTGTACAAATCTCTGACAGAAATGACGATCGAGTTCAAAAATACCCATCAAATCCCGAACACGTGTAGAAGAAATCAATTCTTATTTTACACCATTTAGTCTACATGTCCTCTCGACCAAATTTATGAATATTCCACCCTTACTAATTTCCTTTCGACCCCATAGATTATTCCACATGGTAGTCACCTACTTCCTTTCTAAGAAATGAGAGGCACGAGTGGGTCCCTCATGGGATGGTGGGGATAATTCAGGATTGACCCACATCACTCACCATCAATGGTTGATATTTTCTAAATAGAATATTCACTACCTTAAAAACCCAATGGTCCCTCAATGCAAAGAAAAATGTCAATAACCTACTAGCCCATGACAATATTTTAAGAAAAAATAAAATAAAACGGGGTGGTAGGGAGCGGTTCTGATTAAACCACATCACCAAACAATCACCGTTGATTTTATCCATTCATTACCCACTGTCCATTCAGAGTGCTAGGTCCGCCAATGAAGAGGGAATGTGGAGCTTTCCTACCAGCCAGTTGGAATTTTTAAATGGAAAATAGATCAGAGTGGGGGCATAGGGAGTGGTTGTGATTCATCCATCATAATCAAATGGTCACCATAAAACCTAAGATTTGAACATGCCAAAATTTTTAGTTTTAAAAGAGGGGCCTAACTAGGTGCACAATGGATGGAGACTTAAGGATTAAGACCAAAACCTAGGTGAACGATGAAAAATTAAGCCAAACCTAAGACCCAACTTAATTTAAGATATATTTTAACTCATATTAATATAAAGAAATGTTGTAAATACCATGATGGGAAACAATCAAGACCACTAGGACCAAGGGGCCCATTCATCAATGAGGCAAAAGGAAGAAGTCATGACTTAAATGACTAGGAACCGATAGTAAGAAGTCAACAAAAAATTAGAACATTACCAAGGATGCAGACTTAAGGATTACTTATGAGGCTTTCTAACAACATAAACCCTAAGGAATTGTCAGTGAAAAAAACCTTAAGCCCAGAGAAATGGATTTAACCAATTTTTTATGGAATTTTGAAAATGAAACCAAATTAATTTAGGGGCTCCATCACCATGATGAGTGTGAGATCCATAAAATTATAGCCTCTAATAGTTTACTTGGGTTGTCACAAGGATTCCTTCATTGAGGAATTCTAATATCAATGGTCAGTGATCATCAATAGATGCTTTGAAAAATTGATCTATATTACTTGTCCCTTGATGACTTTCCTATCAACATATTTTATGTCAAATTCACTTAGAATCATGACCCATTTTGAAATTCGACCAATGAGAGTTGCTTTAGATAATAGATATTTCAAGGGGTCAACTTTAGAGATTAGCTTAATCTATCAATTCAGCATGTAGTGTTTGAGCTTTTGGGATGCAAAGACTGATACCAAACAAGATGACTCAATAGATGTATAGTTTAGCTCATACCCAATCAAGGTATGAATAATGTACTACACTACTCTTTCTTTGTTGCTTTCATCAATATGTGCTAAGAAATCTCCTAGAGCTCCTGCTATTGCTGATATGTATAAGATCATAGGTTTATCCTATATAAGAGGCATCAAGATAAGAGGAGATGCCAAATAGTCCTTGATCTACTAAAAATATTTTTCACATTTTTGTCCCACTTGAAGACTACATACTTATGAAGAAATTGTGTAAAGGGATGACACTTATTAGCTAACTATTCTATGAATCTTTGAATTGATTGAAGTTTTCCTTGTTTTCTACACAACCGCTTTAATTTTTGGAGGAGGAATTTCCATAATAGATTTGAATTTTGTGGGATCTACCTCTATGCCTCTTTGGGATACAATGTAACCTAATATTTTTCCCATTTTTTATGCCAAAAACACAATTCTTAGGGTTAAGTCATAGTTGATACTCTTCTAATCTATCAAATATACATGCCAAATTATTTGTGTCCTTGTCTTGCTAAAGATTTCTCCAAGAGATCATCTACATAGTCTTTCATGGTAACATAAAACATGTCATGAAAAATAGTAATCTCCCTTTGGTAGGTGGCTCCTACATTCTTAAGGCCAAATGACATAAAATTCTAGCAAAAATTTCCCCAAGGACAAGTGAATGTTGTTTGTGTTGATCTTTAAGTGCTATCTAGATTTTGTTGCATCCAGAAAACCCATCCATAAGCAAGTGCATTTCATGGCCTACTGTCAAATCCACTATTATGTCTATGTTTGGCAAAGAAAAATCATCCTTTCGACATACTTTGTTGAGATCTCTAAATTTTGTGTATATCCTTATGACCCTAGTGGGTTTTGAAACTGGTACTAGATTTGACACCCACTCAAGATAGTCAATGGGTCTAATGAATCCCATACATCCAAAAAAAATTTCAGCTCTACTTTGACCAAGAGTTTTATCTAAGGATGCATCTTGTGAAGATTTTGTTTCATGGGCTTAGTTCCAAGAAAAACCATTAGATGATGAACTACTAAAGATGGATTCAAACCAAATAGATATGTATAGGTCTAGGAAAAATTGATCTTCCATTCTTCTATGAAATCTATGAATTTTATTATTTCTTCAAGATCTAGAGAGTCTAAATAATAGGTTATCTTTAGCATATCTGTTGTTCTCATATTTATTGGCTCAAAAACTTCAACCAAAACTATTTATCTTTCCTGATATTGTGTGAAGATAGGGAAATTGAATCCTCCATCCTTGGGTACCATAGAGAGGTTTCACCCTCAAATACATCCTTTATTTTGAATTTTTCATGATCTGATAGCTCCACATCATGGTTTTCACCAAGGGATCTAATTTTGATTTTAGAATTTTATTTTTATTTTGTGACTAGAAGATTCAATTTCCCTTCCAAAATAAGCTTCTTGTAAAAGTTCAATTTCAAATCCAACTTTGTGATCTCCAAGTGGTATACCATCTCAAAGTCTCATAAACTCAGTGATGGATTCATCATTTTGGAATATTTCCAAAGCAGGTGTTTCTTGTTGTTGATCCCAATTGATTAGTTTCAGATAAACAAGTTGAAGTTCATGTGTTTGGGATTGTTGGTCATAGGAAAGGGTAGTGATGGTGTTTACAAAAATTTCTTGAAATAGGTCTATGATATATAGGTCATCATCACTAAGATCATAGTCATCCAATGTCTCAACCATGGAAGAAGAAGAACCCTCCTCACAAGAGGCATTTCTAGTGTTAGGAATAACATTACTTAGCAAACCATATCCTAGTCCTTGATTTTTCTTACACTTTCCCAAGGTGATAGACTCCCTCATACCTTTTTCATTTAAACCAAGGTGACATTTTTTGTGAATCCCATACCTTTAGCTAACTGATAACATTTTCTATTCGGATCCATTAGGATTGGAGGTAGTTATTTATCATCTTCTTGTTCCTCTTTATATAGCTATGTAGAAATATCTTCTTCAAAGACAAATTCATCGTTCATGTCTTCCCATTCACTAAACATTGTAGGTTTGACTTCCATAGTGACAAGTTGAGCTTCCTTGATTTATTTTCATTTTCCATAAGTCCTTGGTGAAGGAGGGAGCTTCGCAATGTCAAGTACTTGGATCTTGAGGTTGGGTTGAGGTGGATTGGATGATGAAGATGGAGTTGAGTATTATGAAGGATGTGAAGGTAATGTGAGGGGTGAAGGATAAATGTAGGAGAATGAATGGAAAGAGATATCATTAATGAAAATATTTTGGATCACCATATATTGTAACTTATTTTTCATTATAAGGAATTTGAAGGAACTGATGGTATGTAGAAGGAATGACTTGCATTGTGTGAATATAGGGGCTTCCCAAAGAATTTTGTAGGGTAATTCAAGATGTAGTACTTGATAGGTTGTTTCTACTATATATGGTCCTACCTAAATAGTAATTCTAATGGTACCTTATGAATTCCTCTCATTGTCATCATAGGCTCTTATAGTGATAACTTTTTGTGTCTCAATGACATCATCAAAATATCCAAATTGTTTTACCAATTTTAAGGTAAATATGTTTAAGTCAACACCACCGTCTATCAAAACTCTCTTGATTTTATGCCTTTTGATACAAAATTCAAGGTATAAGGCTTGGTTATGAAATGCATGTATGGGAAGGTCTCTTACAAAAATATAAGATGATGTGTAGAGGAAATATGCCCAACCATGGTTTGAAATTTCTCAATGTTTATATCATTAGGTACAAAAGAGTCAAGGAGAGATTTTTCCAAAATATCTTTATGTTTTAGAGATATATTAAGTAGCTCAAGAATAGAGATTTGGATTGAGGTGGGGCTCCTTGAATGGTAATCATCCCTCATCATGTAGTAATATTACACTCAGGATTCTTACCAACTATTGTGATGACATGGATATGATTATTAACTTCATGAATGTTTCCCACTACATTATCATAGGTATACACAACTTTAGGGCAGTCTCGTCCTTTACCTTTGTCATTACACTTTGCATGGTTAGGGATTTGATCCTTATAAATACAAAAAAAATTATTTCCATAGGTTCCAAGATGATGATCAATATCAACCTCTCCCTTATCAATTAAGTATTGGATAAGGTTATTTAGCCTCATGCAATTTTTAGTCTTGTGACCTTTTATTTGGTGAAATTCACATTAATCATTTTCATTGTACCATGGAGGTTTAAATTGAGGCTCTTAATAATTATTTTGTTCATGAATCTTGATGAGGTTTGTTTGAAATAATTTGCACAAAACCACATCAATAAGTTCTCCCAATGGAGTGTACTTTCATTTCATTTGGTTGTTTTTGTCTAGGTGGTCCTCTTTGAAGGTTTTGAGTTTGATTCATTTGTTGATTACTCTAAGGGTAGTTCATTTTATTTCTTTGGACATTTTCTTGAGGATTAAGAGGAGGTGGTTTTATGTTTTGGACAAATTTAGCATCAACCACTCCATCATTAGTGAATTTTTTATTCTTTTCCCATATGTGAGGTTTATCATTTGAACCTGATGTTTGATCTTTGTTATTGTATGATTTGATGACTCCTTTCATGATGAAAGATCTCTCAATGGTTAAACCATTTTCAATTACATTTTCAAATGTATTAGGGCATAACATAGTCAACTAGAAGCTTATATTGGTTTGAATATTTGAGATAAAGATTCCAATAAGTTATTTCTTAGGAACAAGGAATTTGCAATTACTTGCTTTATGTCTCTAGAATTGTAAGTAAGAAGCAAATGAATCACCTTTGTTTTAATTTATCTTATAAAAATTTGGAATCATGATCTCTTGTTTGATGTAATATGATAAATAGTTGATGAATTTTTCAAATAGTTTCTCAAAAAAAATTAATTCTGGGAGATAGATGAGAAAACCATTCAATAGCTTCCCCTCCAAGACTTCTTGGGAAAGTCTCACTAGATAAGAGTCATTGTTATCAACATCCATGAAACCTATGTAAAACTCACGCACATGTTCAGTTGGGTCCCCTCTTCCTTTGTATTTTTCAATTTTTGGGATTTCAAAGTTTTCGAGAAGGGGGTCATTGGTATGTTGTGATCAAATGAATAGGGACATACATATTGTAATGCATGGCTCTTCTTGGGCTTCCCAAGTTGTATGTTTGATATCCTTTGAATAAGGTTTTGGATGTGTGCTGCTATGTTGGTACTTGGTTTGTTTGATTGGTGATTAGACATGTTATATCTTTGTTGTCCCACACTGAATGTTGAATCATATGACGGATTTTGTGTGGATGTAGGACCTTGAGGAATGTTATAAATGTGTAAAGAAGGGTTGGGTCCTTATGGAATTTTATGTGTATTGTGGATTGATGTTTTGATGTTGTGAATTGGGGTTTGGATAATGTGGATTATGGTTTTGATAATGTGGATTGGGGTTTTGATATTGGGGATTAATTTTTTTATGTTGTGGTGTAAATGTTTGACATTTTTGAGAAATTACATGTTGTTGTGGTATGAAAGTTTGATGTTGTGGGTTTATGTTTTGTTGTGTTAGTGGATTGAAGTTTGAGTGCATGAAGATCCATATTGATTTTCCATGAAATTAGGATTCAAATTTTTGAATTATGACCCTTTTTGGTATTGTGCATTATGTTAAGGGTCATAATATAAAGGTTGTTGTTGTGTGTTTTGTGTTCATGTTTGAACTTGAGTGTTTGTTTGATACATTCTTTGATATTGAGGAATATTTTATGTGTTTTGTGGATAGGGTTGTTGTGTGTGAAGAGGTTGAAATTTTTGTTGTGTTGATGGATTGTTTGGATCATAAACAGTGTATATGGGTGATTCCATGTGTTGTTGTTGTGGAGGAATAGTGAAATATAGTTGTGATTGAATGTTGGGTTGGTTGTTTTTTGTATTATGTGTAGGTCTAGGTGGAAGGTTACCCATGTTTTACATATTAGAATTTGGTCCTTATTTGTTTTGGTATGTGTTGATCATGATGTTAGTCGCACACCAATAGTGTAGACAAATCCTCATAGATAGCCTATGAGAACCTATCTTTACTTGAAAGACTAAACCAATGCAACCTAAATCTCAAACTAACCTAGTTTAATCCAAAGGATCACTTATGTAAGGTCTTTACCACACTAGGTTCACATCAAGCTTCATTTTGATAATGTTATCAATCATGAGGGGTAAATGATTACGTTCGGTTCTCAAATAAATTATAATGATTGGTTAAATATATTCTTGATCCGGTCATCAGATGATTTCATGAAATAAATAGATTTGCAATCAAATTTCATGAATTTCAAATAAATTTTCTATCACTTAAGTAAATTTAGCTTTAAGGATTCAACAATATTATGGAAATGAAATATTTGCAATAAAATTTCCATTCATTAATATAATTTTTTAAACATTTTCTGAAATTAACATCTATTCTAAAATAAAGCATAAAAAAATACTTGAAGAGTAAAATTTCTCCTAGGTATTATCCATGCATGCCCCAACAATTAACCAAATCAAAGAAAAACACTCTATATTTCACCATATTACTTCACAGATAGGTATAGAATGATGTGATATTTTAAAGAAAGGGGGTTTATTTGGACACCAGGTAGGTTATGTATGCACCCTTAAATGACACTGCATATAGTCTTTTTCAACTAAACAAATAGCTAGCTACAAAAGATTTCATACTAGGTGGTAGCTTTCAAACGAGCTTTGCTATTGATTAGCTTCTATGTGCATACAAGTTTTTAATCTGGAATGATTTAGAAAATAGGAAAAATAAAAAAACTTAAAGAAGTTTTGGCTCTTCGACATCCATAAGTTATGAACTTAAAAATAAAAGTAAAGAATCAAATGGAATTTTATAGGAACAAGGCCAAAAAGTTTAAACTTAAGTCTATCAAAGGGAACCATTAACATCAAATCAAAAAGTAGAATGTAGCAGATGCCAGTTGTCATTGAAATCTTCTAGACAAAATCAAATATTTGACTTCTTCATCAGCTTTAGTCTTCAACTCCAAGCTCTAGTATACAAATACTCTGCATAAAACAAGGCCATTGGTATTCTTCAAATTTCAAGACAAGACACCTCCACCAGGATTAGGAACAACCTACAAAATTCATTTCAACAACACATCCTTTTGCTAACCTCTGGTATCTAATATCTGGTTATTCACTACCTGGCATCGAACTCCGGGTCTGAGAACTCTTCTTAGAATTTCTTCAATTGATAATCCCAGAAGGAAACCAATACCCCATGCATACACTCTTTTGAAATTCCATGAATTACCTTCTACCTATATTTGAGCTTGGTATAACCTTCTGATATTTGGAGGATATTTGTATTCCTCTACATATTTTTTGTTTCATAGTTAACCATGACATTCCTGCACTGTATAATTTCATCAACGACTTCTTAGTTTAGCAAATGAATAGGTTCTTTATTCACTCTTTCAAGGCATTCCTTGAAATCTTTTATTTCTCTACCATCATGTCCTAGAGCCTAGGGATCACAATCCTATCATGCTAGCATTTCAATGAAACCTTGATCTTTGTCAATCAATTTATCACATCTTTTGGCAACCTCAAATCCTTCAACACATTGTACTAAGGCATCACCTTCCCAATTAAACTACTTCTTCCATTGTTCACACATCAAAACCTCCTATTTCGTGATTATCTTCTCATGTACCAATTCTTGGAAATTTGTTTGAATGAGAGCCATTAATTTTTTCCTTTCAACATTAGTTTGTTCGTGGAAAAATCTGCATTCTCCTTCTAATCTTTTGTACTTTTCACACCAATGGTATGCCTCTTTATACTTCCAAATTACATCTATGAGTAATTATTCTCCTTGCCTCAACAAGTACTCCATCCATTCTTCAAACACACTCAATTTATGGCGAAGTGTTGTGATAGCATCCACTTGCTCCTATGAAATAAGTACTAGATTTTAAGGCAATTCGACTTAGGCTTGACCAGATTAGGCCAATGATATTATAATTTTTTCTAGGCAGACAATTTTTTCTTTAAGCTTTGTTTTCTTTTATTTACTTTTATGCACCCTAGCAATAGTTGTTTCTAAATTCATCTTCATCTCTTCTAATTCCTATCCCCAGGATGAATGTCCAACATTAATACTTGTCACCCTATAATCCTTAGGTGTTATCTCATGTTTTATTTCATCCACTACCGGGGTAGCTATTGTAACTAAGGAAAAATGCAAGTTAGCATTACAAAGCATAAAAAAACCAAACCCTAGATAACAATGAAGCACAATGGACCATAAAGCATAAACTAATGAGAAATCTCACCAAAACCTTCATGCATTCCATGATTCATCTCCATTGCCCCTCTCTACTTTGTTGTAAATAATATTTTCCCTCAGATTTTATGGAGCAACTATGACCTATGAAAGACTAAGCAAAATATTGAAGGATTAAACTAAGAAATTGCAAGTGTACTCATAAGTTCACAAGAATGAAGTTGTGTTAAAATGAGGCTAGCATTGGACTTTTATAGAATCCAATGTTTTGGATGAGTGGCCAAGATTAATAATTGAAAGATGCCCTAAGATAGAAGGCTGAGATTGAATATGACAATTAGCAATTAGGGCTAGGGAAAAATTAGGTTAAGATTTGAAATGGAAAGCTATGATATTTAAGAAAATCAAATCAAGAGAGATTGCTGGAAAATCAAATAAGAATTTAAAATTATTTTATTTGGGAGAGAAAGCTGATTTCCTTGAATAAAAAATATAATTTAATTCAAAAGAGGTAATGTCATGACAATAAATAATAAATTTTAATTATTTAATTTGTGGGAAAATGGAAAGTGGGATTTAAATAAATGATTTTATTTAAATTTGGAGGAAAAGCAAAAAAGGATAATTAAATAATTAGCAAAAAATATTTAATTGTAGAGGAAAGGGAAAGTGAATATTAATTAAATAAATTTAGGAATTTATTTAATTATAGAGGGATATATGAAATTAATGACGTATTTAAATAAATAAATAAAATTTATTTATTTGAATAATCAGGAGGAATAAAAGAGAAGAATTAATTAAATAATTAAGAATTATTTAATTAATAGTTGAATTAAGATCATAGGACATAATTAAATATTTAATTATGTTAAGAGGGAATATGGTAAGTCAGAAAACTAAAAGCTTGTAGGCCTAGGTTATTTTTATGTGTCTACAATTTTCCCCTCTTTGTCATGATTTGGTTCATCGCATCGTGACAAAGAAAATTCAATCAAAACATGCCCCAGTGTCAGTAGGGTAGACCTATGCCCCCATCAAAAGAATTTTACAATTTTTTTAATAATTTTCAAAAAAATTGAAAATTGTTTCGACAAGTCAAATTGATAGGTGGAAAGGCCATGGTGATGAAAGAATTGATTTTTAGGACCCTTAGAGTCGATGGAATGCAGTTTGAAGGCCTAGGAAAAGTGTGGCCGACACAAACCCTAAAACTCTAATTTTGAGGGGGTATAAATAGGAAATTGGCAAATCAAAGGGTCATTTTGCACTTTTGAAGGTTGGAGATTAGGAGCTCTAAGTGAAAATGGAGTGTGTTCCTCATAGCGAGCACAAAGCCTATCAAGTGTGGATCTTCAAATGATTAGAGGGTGTAGGAGATCCAGTGAGTACCCTTGAACCCACTTGGTTAATTTTTTATTTTACACATTTCTAGGTAGAATAAAAATTTAGTAGTTAATTACATCATTCCATGATAGCCACAAGTGCTATCACATTCATTGCAATTGACCTCGATTCACCACAAGTGTGATGGATATTCCTAGGCTAGCGTAGGTAAAAAAACATTGTTATGCAATTTCAATGGTTTGATGCATTCATGGGATCCTAAATCATATGTATGATTGCACAATGAAATTGACTGTGGTTATGTGCAATCATTAGGGTTTAGTTGCAACCGTTAGGGCTTGTGCACAACTGTTAGGGCTTGTGAACAATTGTTAGGGGTTATGCACAACTGTTGTTAGAATGATGCAAACATTGTCATAGGCTATAATTTCTTAAGGGGCTTGATGCAATCGAGCTCCTTTGATGCATCTATGAAAGCATGTGATGCATTCGCCATTGCGTGACACAATTGATAATTATGTGATGCAATTGCCTAGTGACAAAATTGTCCTAGCTTAGGAGTGAATTTATTTTTATGACATGTGCCAAATAGGTTAAGGTGACCTTTTTAACTGACACATTATCTATCATGTTGATACATGTTCATTTGGATATGATTTATACTCAAGAGTCATGGCCACTGGAGACTTGTTAGTTATGAGATCAGTTGAACAACACTGAAAAGTGCAGGTTATGGCACCTTGGATTATTTAATGTGATATTCATGCCTGCCATTAGGGTGAATAGGGGTATGTTGTTTGTAATTTCTGAGAGATGGCACTCGGAGACATGTTCATTTCATCTGCCAATAGGAGAGGCGACTATTACTTTAGAGGATGTCTAAATGATTATTAGGCTGTCGATCTAAGGTGAGTAGGTCAGATATGAACCAAGTCAAGGATATTAGTCATTGACTACTTATCCTGTATATGGAGATGTCAAGGACCTAGGTATTGACCACTACGAGATCCATTGGGAGACATTGGCTACATGAAATGAGTGGTTTGACTATATATTATGTACATTGATAGTTAGGGTAGTTATGCCAAACTGTTGAGGGCATGGATTTCTAGTTGGATGGGGGGAGATGCTTGTTGAGATGCTATCTAGTGACACTTTATATGCATGGAGGCCTTGTTTTCTAGCTATGGTTTATTTTTAGTTACATGGCATAGCTTTAGCCGCAATCGTTAGGGTTTGTGTGCAACTGTTAGGGGTTATGCACAACTGTTGTTGGAATGATGTAATCATTTTCATACACCACAATTTATTTAGGGGTTTGATGCAATCAAGCTACTGTGATGCATCTATGAAAGCATGTGATGAATTCGCTATTGCACGACATAATTGATAATTATGTGAAGCAATTGCCTAGTGACAAAGTTGTCCTAACTTAGGAGTGACTTTATTTTTATGAAATGTGTCAAATGGGTTAAGGTGAGATTTTTAACTAACACATTGTCTGTCATGTTGGTTACAAGTTCATTTGGATCCAATTTATACTCAAGAGTCATGACCACCCAAGACTTATCGGTTATGAGATCAATTGACCAATGCTAAAAAGCATAGGTTATGGAACCTTGGATTATTTTATGTGACATTCATGCCCATCATTAGGGAAACCAAGGGTATGTTGATTGCACTTGTTGAGAGATGGCACTCAGAGACATGTTCATTTCATCTTCCTATAGGAGAGGTGACTATTACTTTAGAGGATGTATATAGGATTCTTAGGTTGTCGATCTAAGGTGAGTAGGTCAGATATGACCAAGGTCAAGGATATTAGGCATTGACTATTTATCATGTATATGGAGATGTCAGGGACCTAGGTATTGACAACTACAAGATCTGATGGGAGATATTGGTTGCATAATATGAACAGTTTGACTATATATTATGTACATTGATAGCTGAGGTAGTATTACTAGACTGTCGAGGGCATGGATTTCTAGACAGATGGGGGTAGACGCTTGTTGGGATGATGGCCAATAAAACTTTATATGCATGGGATCCCTATTTTCTAGCTATGGTTTATTTTCAGTTACATGACATAGCTTATCAGTGAGGATAGTCTATGAGTTGTGGGGTTACACTGTTAATGGTCTGGGCTTGCAATAAAATTGATGTGTTTCATCCACCAATTGGTTGCCAGTTGGGGGCCAATGTACCATATGTATATATGTACAGAGGAGCAATCACATAGATGCATGTCGATGATTTTGGATGCTGGTTACATGGGTTGGACACCTTGGTCAGTTTCACATGGAGGATATGGATGGATTGTGCCTAGTGGATAGATTAGGGTCAACATCTATAGTTGTGCTAATAGGAGAGGTATCTGATAAGTGGGACTGTATAGACACAACACATCATTGACATGTATCTACCAGATCAGGTCCTTTGATAGTTTGGTGAGTAGTAGGGGTTGCCATGAGGTCTAACAATGTTTGCTCAATCATCTAGGGAGGTGACACCATGGGGCCCCATGATTCCAGTGGCTACAACTAATAAGGCTATGGATGGGTTACATGCATTTTTGTGGGTATGGAGATGGGATCCAATAGATGTAGGTACCATTGCATAGTTTGATGCATGGTGGTTAGTTAATAGGCCCATCCCATTGATCGATATAGATTAGATAGCTCTAGTGGTGCTATGAGGATGTGGTCCTTGAGGTAGGAGAGGCAGAGATAGAGGGAGGGGAGGTGGTGGATGAGGTGATGGTGGGGAGATGGAGATGTTGAAGGATATGGGAGAGGGGGGTGGTGGGAGGAGGCAATGATGGAGGTTACGAAGGAGGAGGAGTAGAGAAAATTCTCCTATTAGGGAGAAGGGGGAGGAGGAGACAAAGGAGGAGGTGAGACATGAGGAGGGTAGGTAGGAGGAGGAGAGAGAGGAGGAGGAGGGCATGTAGGATGAGGAGGTAGACCAATTGGATGTGTTAGTAGGGGCAAGCACCATGGATGTGGAGATAGCAGGGCATGAGGAGAAGCCTAAGGATGAGGAGATGGGTGAGGAGGAGAAGATCCTATGTGAGAGGATCCTGCATGGAGATGAGGAATTCGAGGATGTGCTTATCAGAGGCGAGACAGGTGATAGGGATGAGGAGATAGCTAGCCTACAAGCCATGGTACAAGCATTATAGGCTGAGATGTAGACCCTACAGGTGGAGAGGGACACCCTATAGTCTAAGAGAGACATAGTTGTTATCAGGGCACAATAGGAAGAGTAGAGGAGCATAGATTTTATTGCTACTTGTAGTGGGTCCACAATGGTGGTGCAAGAGCACCAAGTTGCTTTCAAGCCTCCATGAGGCCATTTGTAAATAGTTGCTCTATTTTATGTATTGGGTCTTATAATAAGGTTTAAAAAGCCATTTTATAGGTGTTTGAGTCTTAGGAAGTCATATTTGAATTCATTTATCAAATAATGTTTAAAGTTATTCCATATTGTAAAAATTGTAAAAGTTGCTCAAGAAAGTTGTCAAGCAACTTGTCAAAAGTGTCATTAAGGTTTTTTGTCAACAAAATAATTAAAAGGTGGTTGAAAATAGTTGGTTTGGGTTGGAAATGTATAAGTATACCCTCCAAAACTCAAATTGGGGGGTTGGAGACATTATTTTTGAAGTTTGATGAATGGCAACCTCAAGTTTTGTGTGTATTTTCTGATTTTTACATTGTTTCCAGGTTGAAGTTGTTTTTACGGCCTAGTATGGACTCAAATAATGGATTATCATATATGGATGGAAATATATTTATTTCTAGTTTCCAATTATTTATGTCTCATTAAATTTTATTAAGTTTTGTGGAAGATATGACTATTTTTGTGAGACTGCCTATTCTAACAATATTTTGCAGAATTTACAGTCTAAAAAATGTGATGGTACGGATTGTAAAGTCTATATTTGGGATCTAAAACCAATTGTATTTTTTTTCTATGTGAATATAATTTAATTTTCTTCAAGTATCATAAATTTTAATTAAAATTTGAATAATTTATGATCATTTTTGTGAGGGTAGGTTTGAACACTATCTAGGGTTTGCAGTTTTAGGAAAAATGTAATAACATTATTTTCTACCATTGGATCTTCATGAAAATTGGAAAGTAAGTCTATAATTATGTTATCTTCAATCTCACTGAAGTTATTGGCTTTTTTTTTTTTTTGGAAGTTATAAATGGTGCATTGAATTGTGGGTGGCCATGAGAGTGTTTTCAATGTGATCTAGAATGCACTTAATCATTGTTTGAGATGAATAATTTTATGAAAATTTTCAAGTGAATGGTGTGTTGAGTTTTGAATCCTCTGCTCTGCATCAGTTTAGTATCTAAGCCTAAAGATTCTCTGGGAATTTTTTTGTGGTTTGTGTGTGTGGTTGTTTGTAGGTTGAGGAAGGAACCTGTTTGCCTAGGTGTGGCAAGGTGAAGTGGAAGCAAGAAGAGACTTGCTTGTGAAGGTGGAATTTTTGAGAAGATGTTGGTAGGCTGAGGATTCACGAAGGAAGAAGGAAAGAGGGAAAATGAAATGAGAAAGAAGGCAAGAAAAATAGTGTTTGAGAAAGCGATGGAAGAGATAAGCCAAAGGTTGGAAAGATTAGCCAAAGAACACCAACTTCTTAAGGAAGCACAAAGGAGTTGGAATATACCAATGTCAAAGAGGTTAAGATGGCCTCTAAAGAAGATTATGAAGAAGCAAAGAAAACAAAAGAAGGAAACAAATGAGACAAGGGTAAATTTTGAATCTATTGTTCAAGTTGAGAAAGATAAGTTACAAGTTGAGATGCATGATATTTCAATTGTGTTTGAAGATGAACACACTTCTTTGTTGGTTAATGAACATGTTGATGTTGAGATTAATGATGTGGTTGTTTTTGGTACTCAAGTAGTTGATAAAATTGTTTTTGATGAACAAGTTGAGAAGGTTGTTGATGTTACTGATAACCTTGGTATTGATACTCAAGTTGATGATGATAAAGTTGTTGATAACATTGATGTTGATATTCATGATCAAGTTGTTGTTGATGATAAGGTTGTTAATAAAGATGTTGCAGATTTATTTTCTAATGAGGTATATGAAGGTTTTCAAGAGTATGATTTAGGTTATATATGGTACTCTAATGATAAGAATGAAGATATAGATGATGCTACCGGGGTTTATACACAAGAAATGGAGTTTTGGATCTTAGATGTTAAAAATATGATTGATAGAAGAAGGCATAAGAAGAAGAAGAGGAAGACAAAACCATTGGTTAAGATGAAGATACAAGTGTTTTTTATTGCAGGTGATAGTGAATATTCATTTATTTTTTCAGGTGCTTTATTTTATGCTAACTCAGGGGACTTGAGTTTTTTCTTCAAGGGGTGTATGGTGCAAGAGCACCAAGTTGCTTTCAAGCCTCCATGAGGCCATTTGTAAATAGTTTCTCTATTTTGTGTATTGGGTATTATAATAAAGTTTATAAAACCATTTTATAAGTGTTTGAGTCTTAGGAAGTCATATTTTAATTCATTTATCAAATAATGTTTCAAGTTCTTCCATATTGTAAAAACTGTAAAAGTTGCTCAAGAAAGTTGTCAAGCAACTTGTCAAAAGTGTCATTAAGATGTTTTGTCAACAAAATAATTAAAAAGTGGTTGAAAATAGTTGGTTTTGGTTGGAAATTTATAATTATACCCTCCAAAACTCGAATTGGGGGGTTGGAGACATTATTTTTGAAGTTTGATGAATGGCAACCTCAAGTTTTGTGTGAATTTTCTGATTTTTACATTGTTTCCAGGTTGAAGTTGTATTTC
Source organism: Sequoiadendron giganteum (assembly GCA_007115665.2). Taxonomy (NCBI): domain Eukaryota; kingdom Viridiplantae; phylum Streptophyta; class Pinopsida; order Cupressales; family Cupressaceae; genus Sequoiadendron; species Sequoiadendron giganteum. Next base: position 365,163,033 of record CM021110.1, on the reverse strand, counting down.
ATATGGCCTATTATGGACTCAAATAATGGATTATAATATATGGATGGATATATCTCTATTTATAGTTTCCAATTATTTTTGTCTCATTAAATTTTATTGAGTTTTGTGGAAGATATGACTATTTTGGTGAGACTGCCTATTCTAACAATATTTTGCAGAATTTACAGTTTAAAAAATGTGATGGTAAGGATTGTAAAGTCTATATTTGGGATCTAAAACCAATTGGATTTTTTTTATATGTGAATCTAATTTAATGTGCTTCAAGTCTCATCAAATGTAATTAAAATTTGAATAAGTTATGATCATTTTTGTGAGGGCAGGTTTGAACACTATCTAAGGTTTGAAGTTTTGGGGAAAATGTAATAACTTTATTTTCCACCGTTAGATCTTCATGAAAATTGGAAAGGAAGTATTTAATTATGTTATCTTCAATCTCACTGAAGTGATTGGATTTATTATTTTTTTTTGTGGGAATTATAAATGGTAGTCTGGTGCATTGAATTGTGGGTTGCCATGAGAGTGTTTTCAATGTGATCTAGAATGCACTTAATCATTGTTTGAGATGAATAATTTTATGAAATTTTTCAAGTGAATGGTGTGCTGAGTTGTGAATCCTTTGCTCTACATCAAATGGACATGGTTAGAGAGGTTTTTAGGATAGGGCATAGAGAATAGTACTATAGGTAGCTATATGAGGAGTTAGTTCCACCAAAGCGGCCAATACCTAGTGCCTCAAAGGTTATCAGCAGTGGTCGGTCTCACAGCAGGAAGTCTCATAGAAAATCAAGCTGAGGTGAGAGCAAAAACATGGGCTCAGGAGATCATGGCAGGATTGGTTAGACTTATTTTGACTCATTTATTTTGACACTTATTTTTTTTTCCATCGAGCCTACAAGCTCTTATTGTTGGGATATACATTATGACACTCTACCGTGACACCTTTTTCTTTAGTAATATATATATATATCATTTTTTGGTGGTGATTATATGATATGCAGTGCCTTTCATGATATGTAGTCTTTTATTGTGTATGTGTTATGGATGATGATATATGCTTTATGTTATGATTATGTAGCCTATGATGATGTCTTACTTCTATCTGATTATGTATGCATTTATTTTTATGGTGTTTTTGATGTCATGTCTTGATGAGATGTTAATTATTATGAGATGTAATGTTACTTTATGTTAATGAAAATGTATGCAATTTCGATATGCCATGTGATTTATGATGATTATATGATGTATGTATGCATGATGGTATTTTATGATGAGATGTTGTTTATGATAATGTTTTATATATGCATGGTGCCTAAATGAATGTATAAAATGTTATGATGTAATGCTCTTTGATTATAGATGATGTGATTATGGTATGGATTATGCTTTTTGTTATGATTATATCTATAATGTATTTATGTGAATCAATGGCATGGAAATGCATCTATATGTTATGTCATTGCAAAATGGAATTATGCAAAGGATATGTAAATGTATTTATGCAAATGTGGAATATAGAGCCTATGTGAAATTATATGCGAATGATATGAAAACCCTTACATGGTCATGTATGTAGCTATGTTTTTGTGTGTCATAGGATGTCGTCATTAATGTGAGAAAGAAGTGTTAGCGTGAAAGACATGGATGTTAGTATTAGAAAGAAACCTTCAATATTTTTCCAAAGTACAAATAGGTGTGTCATTAATCATCATTGGGAAGATTATTACAATGGACAACAAAAACCATAATATGACATAAATCAATGGTGTGCAAGGTTGTGCAATTGCAAAAAAAAAATAGTCACAGACAAGGAAGATCATGACTCATACAAGGAGCAAAATTGCCCTAGTATTTTTGTCACAATAAACCACAAACAGTTATAAAAAAAAGACAGACACACCATGACAAATTATTGCTTCTCTAAATCCTGTACAAGAAATCTTTGAGATAGCTAGCATCATGACAAAAAGGAAAATCATAAATGTGTCAATATTTAGAAATAGTTTTTTGCCAAAGTGTTTGCCAAGAGTGTTTGGATGCCAAGATTATTAATGTTGAAATGCTGATTTTGATGAAGCCTAGTTTTATGTCAGGTAGGCTAATGTGTGATAAATGTCGAGGTGTCAAATTCAAGGACACATCCTAAATAATGTCGATGTCAGAGGTGTAGATTCCCAATGTTGAGAAGATTCCCCAAAATGCTAGTTGAGATTATTGATGCTCAAGAAAGACATATCTTGAAGCAGAAAGAAGTGACAAGGGTCATTCCCCAAAAAGGCATATCTGAAGAATGGCCAAGAGTTGATAGATTGACATTGTTATGAGATTTTGACCAAGTTTGACTAGATGACCCGATTGACTGCATGTCACATTTGAAGTGTCAATTTGGTTGAAATGTTTGTTGACTAGTTGCCAAGATTTGTTTAAGAGTTTCCCGATTGAGGATTTTGTGAAGAGACAATGACCGACTCAATAAACCCTAAGGGACTAGACCTAGGGGGCCTCGGGGGCTCATTGATAGATGGCCCTGCCTATGTAGCGATTCACATAGACCTCGTAGTTTGACATGACATGACTTTGTTTTAGTTACAAATGAGTTATTCATGATTTTATTTGACAAACCTAAAAGGACCAGCCTAATTCCTTAGGGGCACATCGACAGATGGCCTTTCCTATGTTCAATCGTAGAGGCAACATAGTTTGACAATGCCATGGAATTACTAACATGTCTGACTTAGAAAAGACTGAATGCTGTGCTTATTAAACTTAAAAGATTGACTTTGGTGGTCTTGGGGATTCATCAAGTGATGACCTTACCTATGTAGAAAAATGCACAAAGATCACGTAGTTCAACCATTCTAACTAGGATTCGACTTTGATCGATTTTGACTCTATTTTTGGGATTTTTGGGAGTTATTTGGATGTTTTTGTGCTTTGACATGTTTTCATTTTGTTTTTTTAAGTTTTATATAATGTTTTTGGATTGTTGGAATTTTTTTATTTTTTTGGATTTTTGAGATGTTTTTAATTTTTTTAGCTTTTTTTGAGACATTTTATGATTTTTATTGAGTTTTTGAATATACAAGACCATGTACGAGACCCACTGTGGATCAAGTGTTAAGGATGTTACCCCCAGTTAGGTCTAGGACTAACCGAGATGAATCCAATGGAATGGGATGAGCATGGGAGGAAAAGGGGTTAATGTGCAAGGTATGATGTCAATCGTTGTCAGTCATGGAAATAAATAGGACGACCTTATGATGGATGTTGTGAGGGTGTCAAAAGATTGGGTTTTTATTATGGATGAAGGTAGATGGAGTGATAGTAGATGGAGAAGCAAATATTGCCTATGCATGGCACCTATTTGCTATGTTTTCACCATGGTACTTATCCAAAGCACCACCGAAGTGGTTTTCACTATTGGACGAATTATTTCTCTTTACAATTTTTAATATTTTCTAATTTTTTTGGTGTTACCAAGATGCCTATTTGCCAGGTTTTCATTAGGGTAACAATTTTTTTGTATTTTTCAAAAAAAAAATTGTATTTTTATGGTTTTGGCCAGGCTCTCTGAAGCTATGTGTAAAACCTTGGGAGATGTAAACTATTGATGGGTTTTGCTAATTGTTCAGCTTCTAGAGTAGACAAGTGATAAGCACCAGAACCAAAAGATGTAGTGATGACATATGGACCCAACCGATTAGATTCAAACTTGTCAAGTTTCTCACATTATGCTTGATTCTTCACGTTTTGCATTAGGACCAAGTCACCAATGTCAAAGTTCTAGACCATAACTCTTTTGTTGTAACTTTGGCAAAGGTGATTTTGATACTCCTATAGGTGAGTCAAGGAATTTTATCTTCATTCATCTAATAGCTCTAGCTCATGTAATCGAGACTTTCAGTATTCCTCATCACCAATCAATTCTTTCAAGGAGACCCATAAGGAGGGGACTTTGACCTCAATGAGATAGCTTCAGATCTGAAGACCAAGGAAAATGGAGTTGCACCCATAGATGTGTGGATGATGTTGTAGTAGGCCTATAAGGCAGGGTTAAGTTGGAGCTTCCAGTCATGGCCAGTGGCATTGACATTCTTCTTGAGAATTTTGACTATTGTCTTGTTGGATGCCTCTGCTTGGTCATTACCTTGCAGGTAATAGGACATGGAGAAATGATTTTGAATATGGAATTGATCACAAAGATCACAAAAATCTTGGTTTTTAAAAGGATGACCGTTATCTATGATAATAGATAGGGGAGCACCATACCAACATATGATGTAGTTAAGGATAAATTTGGAAATTTGTTTGCCAGTTATGTAGGTGAGATGAATGGCCTCGATCCATTTTGTGAAGTATTTAGTTACAGTAATAATGAATTTATGGCCGATACATGAAGTGGGATGAATTTTACCCATGAGATCAAGTCCCCATTGTTTAAAGGGCCAAGGAGAGGTTATCAAGTGTAACTCTTGCACAAGTGCATGAATGAGATCACTGTTTACCTGACATTGATGACACTTTCTCACAAGCTGAAGATAATCCTTTTCCATGGTTGGCTAGTAGTACCCCAGTATCATGAATTTCTTAGCTAAGATTGGGCCACTTGAGTGGGATCCACATATACCCTCATGTACCTCACGTAAGGTTGTTTATGCTTCATCCATGTCAAGACACCAAAGGAGGGTATTGTCAAACTTGTGTCTATATAGGGTGTCACTAATGATGGTATAGTGAGTAGATTTGTGAATAAAGGACTTGCGTTGGTTATTGGAAAGAGATGGCGGTAAGGTCTAGGAATGTAAATAATTGTATGTCTTGATACTAGGGGGAATTGGGACCAACAAGCTCACACACCATTTTAGATTTAGGAATGTCATATGCAAGAATCAACAACTATTCCACTAGAAACTCAAATTGTGACACATTATTAGGGAAATCCAAGAGAGATCCAATTGTAGCCATAATATCTACTGCTTTGTTCTATTCCCAAGGAATCTACTCAAAAGTGACCATGTGGAAATATGACATGAAAAGATCCACCATGCATTTGTAATGTGTTAGCTTCTCATCCTTGGTGTTGTAATCATCATTGACTTGGTTGATAACTAACTTAGAATCACTAAACGCTAGGAGTTCCTTAATTTTCCACTTAACTACCATTATAATCCCTATCAATAATGCTTCATATTTGGCAATATTATTAGTGCAAGGGAATGCAATGTGAAATGACTTAGGAATAGAATATCCTTGAGGTGTAATGAATAATATCCCAGCTCCTAAACCATGACCTATATGAGACCCATCAAAATAAAGTATCCAAGGAAATCTAGGTTCTACATGGAAGAAGGATTCATTTGGAAAATATGCTACCAACAAATGATCACCTATTATGGGTGCATCAACTAGTTGATCAACTATGACTTGTCATTTTATTACTTTGCATTTTTTTTACTGTATGTCATACTCGCTTAGTACCATGACCCATTTTTCCAATCATCCTACTAATGTTTCCTGGCTGAAAAGATACTTTAAAGGATCTATCTTAGCCACTAATTGTGTTTTATGGTTCAACATATAATGTCTCAATTTTTGAGCGACAAAGACCATTACAAGGCATGCACGTTCAATGGTAGTATAGTTGAGTTCATACCCAACCAAAGTGTGACTGATGTAATATATTTCTCTTTCTTTTTCCTCATGGTTGTTATGTGTGAGTAATGGCCCCAGTGCAGAAGTGGTTCCAGAGATATACAATATCAAAGGTTTCCCATCAATTAGTGGCATTAGGACTGGCGGTGTTAGAATATATTCTTTGATCTATTGAAAAGAAACTTGACACTTGTATGTCCACAAAAAAGGAATCCCCTTGCATAATAGGTATTGGAATGGGTGACATGTATCAGCCAACTATGCAATGAAACATTTGATGGACTACAATCTGCCCTATAATGATCAAAGCTCACTGATTTCTTTTGGTTGAGGAATATCCAAGATTGATTTTACCTTAGCTGGGTCAACTTCAATGCCTCGATGAGAAACTATGTACCCCATGAGTTTACCCAATGTTACACCAAAGATGCAGTTCTTAGGATTGAGATGGACCTTATACTCTTCTAGCCTTTTGAAGATCTTGTATAGCACCTTTAGGTGGTCACCTCATGTTAAGGATTTTTCCAATAGATCATCAACATAATCCTCCATTAATGTGTGTATAAGATCATGAAATATTGTGGTCACAACCCTTTGATAAGTTGAACCTGCATTCTTTAGTCCAAAAGGAATGGCATTACAGTAGTATGTACCTAAGGGAAAAGTGAATGTTGTTTTATTTTGATCCTCTAGGGTGGTACGAATCTGATTGTAACCTGAGAAAACATCCATAAGAGACAACATCTCATATCCTCCTATGAGATCACTATGATATCTATATTTGGGAGTGGAAAATCATCCTTTGGACAAGCTTTGTTCAAATCTCAAAAGTCTGTATAGATGTGGATTTGGCCATTTGGTTTGGTGATAGGTATGACATTTAATATCTAGTCGGCATAATCTATATATCTTATGAATCCAACATGTAACAATTTCTTTAGCTCAACTTTTACAAGCAAGGCGATCTACGTGTGCACCTTCCAAAAATTTTGTTTGACTGGTTTTGCATCCAAAAGTAAGGGAAAATGATGTAAGACTAATGTTGGATCTAGTCCTGACATATCAGTATAGGACCAAGTGAAGTTGGCTTGATGTTCTATGAAGAAATCTTGAAACTTGGGCCTTTCCTTTTCTATCAATAATGTTGCAAGTAGAATCATCTTGGGATTTTCAGGTCTGCCTATATTGACTTCTATGGTGTCTTCAATTAGCATGGCTGATTTCTCTTGAGTGATCAGGAGAAAATCCAACTCTCCATCCTTAGGCACCTCAAAGAGGTTTTCACCCTTAGATACATCCTTTCTTTTTACTTTTGTATCATTAGAAGGTTCCTTGTGCTTTTCACCTAAGGACATGTCTTTTTTTGTTTTATTTTTATATTTATTACTTTTATGACTAGAGGGTTGAACAATATCTTCAAAATATTCTCTAGAATCAAGATCTATAGTAAATCTAGCTTTATGATCCCCACCTAGTATTCCTTCGCATAGTCCCAAGAATTATTCAATGGCTTTGTCATTCTCAAAAGTGTCCATGGTAGGTGAGTCTTGTTGATCCCAATAAATGAGCTAGGGATATATAAGGGAGATACCATCATCAGTGTTAGGAAAAGGTAGAGATGATGCTGAAAGAATGCAAATGGAGGTTGAAAGGGTAAAGATAGAGGTGTCCTTAGGGTCCCAAGAGTAATCCAACCAATCTTCATCTTCAATGATCTCAAGTAAATTGGATTCATGGGGGAGGTCAAGATTATGATCGTCATTGGAAGGGGCCTATTGTGAGCTAATTTTAAGCATTTTTTTGAATCTTTCCTCAAAAGAAGGCTCACCTAGTTCTCAAAATGTTTCTTCAAGCTCATAGTCACTAAGGGATTATCAGGACCAAATTCATATATGTGGGAGTCAGTTTCAGTATATGATTCATCGAATATCTCAAAATTTTCAAAAGTACTTATGCCCTCACTTGAAATCGCAAGGGTATGTGGAGCGCCAATCTCAATTGGATTAAGCCCTAACCCTCGATTCTTTGGTCTTTTAGATGGAATTAAGGGTTCTCTTATTCCATTTGTGTTTCTACCAAGACCACTGATTCCATCATAGCCTTTTTCCTTCATTATCTCAAAGCCTTTTCCATATTGTTGTACTAGTAGGGGTGGTAGATCTTCTTCATATGTGTAAATCCATGCTGAAATATCATCAATGTATTCTTTGTTTACCTCTCCCCATCTTGTGAAATTGGTAGTGGGAGGGACTTTAAAGACAATCTTAGGTTCCATCTTGAAACAAGATTTACCATAAGATTAGGGAAACTTAGCTATCTTGGTGATGCAGTAGGCAGTAGTTAGTTTGTATTCGCCACAACCTTTGTCCTGGATCTTGATATTTGGATCGGTGGTTGGTAGGGTGAAAGAAAATGGTGTGGTGGAGGTTGAAGAAATGGAAGTGGATGACTTTGTAAGTGTAGATGGATTGATGCATTGGGATGAATTATATGTTGAAGCTTCATGATTAATAGGCACTTGATGTTCGAAAATGCCCCTTAAGTTGGTATATTATTGAAAGGGATCAAGATCATGCTTTATAGTAATCACAATGCCATTGAAGGGGAGCTTCATACATTGGTGATATGTGGAGGGTATGGCCTTCAATGAGTGAATCCAAGGTCGACTAAGGAGGACATTGTACGGAAATTCAAGATCCAAGACTTGACATGTTATTTTTATGATTACTGGTCTAACATGAATAGGGAGTGTGATAATTCCTTTAGAAGAATGCTCCTCATCATCATAAGCTTTGATTACAATAATTTTAGTGGAATCTATACATGCCTTAGAGAAACCTAGTGCCTTGACTAGTTCTAAGGAACATATGTTCAATCCTTCTCTATCATCTACTAGGACTCGTCTGACCTTGTGTTTGTGAATCAAAGCTTCAATGTGTAATGTTTCATTGCGGTATGAATTAGGCATGGAGTAATCTTGATCTAAGAAAGTGACCTGATGGGAATTCAATAAATATACAACCATAGCTTCAAAGCGGTTGAGATCACTAAAGTTTCTTTTAAAGCATTGTCAAGAATATTTTTATGTGTGGGAGAAATACGCAACAACTCAAGTATGGAAATTTACGTAGGGGTTTTACCAAATTGATCGAAAAGGTTAAATTATCCTTTAGGCTGTGGTGGCTTAGAAGAAGGGCCAGGTATTGTGATTTTGGTTTGGTGAGTGATAAAGTTACATTCAAGATTCTTTTTTATTGTGATGGTATTAACATATTCATCAGCAGCTCGGAGGTGATTGATGATAGGCCCACCCGAGTAATCAAAAGTAGCATGAGTGTAGTTAGCCTGGTTATCAGTATTTTGATCTGACGAGGAGGATTTTATTGAACCATGATCTTGTCATGGATTCTTATGAATGGTATGGTTAGTATTAGAAGAGTATTGTTGATCATTAATCTCAATTTTTCATTCTCAATAAGATCTTAGATGATGTTTCTCAATTTTCTGCAGGATGCTGTTTTATGTCCTTTTGTTCTATGATAATCATAGAAGGTGTTGTCGTCCCACCATGATGGTTTAAACTATCCTAGGTCATATGATTTAGGGTCTTGTAGCTTTATGACATTAAAATTGAACAAGCTTCTTGAGGAGAGATTCGATAGGTTCTCCCAAGGGGGTGTATGTGCGTCACTTGGGGAATTGTCTAGCTTGTCTTTGTTGAACTTGATTTTGGTTGCTTTGGATGGAATTTTCAGTAGGTGTTTGGATATATGGGGGATTTCTTTGTGGTTGAGCTCCCCTTAGTGTGATTGTAGGACAAGTTTTATTCACTAATTTAGCATCGACAACCCCATCATGGGTAACATTTTTGTTTTTGGCCCAATACTTGCTCCTATCATTGGTTGTGTTTGTGTTTGTGTTCTTGCTATGGTACTTAAGTTCTCCTTGTGCAATGGGGGCCTTTTCAAGTTGAAAACCTTTTCCAACAAGGTTTGTGAAGGTTGTACAACAATGGACTTGCAAGTTATATTTTAGAGGTCCAATGAGGTTTTGAATAAACATGTGTACCTTTTCTTTTTCAAGAATTTAAACTGAATATCAACTTTCCAAACCTTTGCATTTTGAAAGAAAGGAACGAACATTTCTCTCGATTCCTCTTGTGTTTTCTTACATAGTGTGGAAATTCTGATGTTAGTGTGAATGTTATATGCATAATTTTCTACAATTTTGTTGGCAAGTTCATCCCATGTTCTTATCCCTTTAGGAAGTAGTACAAACCAATCAAGTACAAGGCTTGTGAGACTCCTAGGAAAAATCCTCATCAAATAAGTGTGTTCATATGCCACGTCTAAACAAGCGGTTATAAATTCTCTTATGTGTTCGATAGGATTTGTCTTTCCTTTATACTTAGAGAAATTAGGTACAACATACCCTAGAGGAAATGGTGGCCTGTGCAAGCTTGTGTCAAATGGGTATGGATGCAATTCAAAGGATGAATAAGTCTTTTTGTTGTCCAGTCAATGCATCCACTATTGGATTGTTAGTGGCATCACTCATGTTGTTAATGGTTGCCCCTTGCGTTCCTATTGGTTGTGATAACACATTTTGAATTGGAACATGTTGGTGTTGAGCATGTGTATGAAAATGGGAAGAGTATGTTGGGATATGTGATCGAGTAGTATTGAATTGCATTTGAGGAATGTATTGACCATGTGTGTTTTGATGACCAAGTGGGTTGTGAATTTTTTGTTGCATGCTCATGTGTTGTGGAACTTCATTTCCTTGTCCAAATTGGTGGATATGACCATGTGGGACACTTGTGTTTTGTCTATGAGGGCCACTAGTGTTTGTGTTGTTTCCATGAATATGAGATCTAGTCCTTTTATTTGTGCCAAAAAGATTTGATAATGTGGTGTTCATGGCCCTAAATGTTCCAAATGGAGTTGAAAATATGGTGTTTGTGGCATTTGAGGCTCCAAATGTATTTGAAGATATGTTTATCATATTAAATCGATTAGTTGTAGAACCAATAGGTTGTGACATGGACTGTGTTAAGGACTATGTCATTATTTGTGTTGTGGATTGGGATATGGCTGGTACCCCAAAGGTTGATGTTGAATTGAGTGTGTTGGTTGAAAATTATGTTTTCATGCCAATAGTGGTATTGATAAAATTATGTTGTGGTGTTGAGGGAACTTGTCTAGTTTGTGTGTCATGATTAGGTGATGCTACCCTCAAGGTGTTGACATCAAATCCATGGGGTAATTTAACTCCTTCATGCAAGAGTTTAGCTAAATAGCATTGTGGATCTAGCATGAATAGTTCATATACAAAAGAGGCTACTTCTGGATTTCGGGCAACAACCTCTACGTCTTCTATAAACACATTGCCATTTTCATCTCTTTGAATCAATTCATCAAAAGGATTGTTATGTGATAGATTTCCAATGTTTGAGTCATTGAAAGGATTGTGGGAGGTGGATCCAATGTTGATATTGTTGTGGGTTGTATGTGAAGTCACATTTAAGTTCATGTGACTAGTATGGTTATAAAAATCTTCTCCTTTTCCAAAAGGGTCCATGTCTCTTCTCCTCTTTTGTAATCTAGTCTCAACCATATAAGATTTTCTCAAAAGCAGAAATACAAATGATATGGGACTAAGTCATTCTATGGATGGAAATGAACTAAGTCTATGTTTTTGGATTTTTGTATATAAAGATTTAATGCTAATGCAACTATGTTTTTTGTCTTCAAGGAACAAAATGTGACATAATGTCTAAAGAAGATGCTAAATGTCCAAAGTGAGGTGCCAATGATGTCTATGAGGGATGCAAAGAAATGTTTAATGTAACATGAATATGAGAGAGTTTTTACTAGGCTATGGAAATGTCTAAGTATGTTATGGAAGTGTTCTAAATGCAAGGTGTAAGAAAGCTCTAAAGGTCATCAACTTTAGGATATTTTAAGAAGAGGTTTACTAACCATCCAAAGTTTAATGAATGCTTCAATTTTGATTTATCAAAGGACCTTTTATGAGACCAATTAAAATGAGCAAGACAAAGTGAACTTCCCAAACTAGACTTGTGAGTTGGAAAAAGACTCAACCAAAATGCCAAAGACTAAAAAGTGTGACAAATGACTTGGTCCAATGACAATATTTTATTGAAGCAATGGTTTACACAAAGTATGGAAAGGTGGCCTATTCTAAAGATTTTTAATAGATAATTTGTTAAGATTTCAACTAAACTGAATGTGATTATGAACCCTAAGATGAAACTATAGTTTGTAAATGGTATGCCTATGGAAAACTAAAAGGTGTAATAGTGAATAGTTTGAGCAAATATTTCTAGTTTTTGCTTAGAGATAACTGTAAGAAGGTAATAAAAGTTAGATCCTAAATTTTGCATTTGGATTGTGACAATAAAAGTTGTTTTTTTGAGTTGCAGGAAGTTACAATTTAACATAGTCGAATGCATTTTTTCCAAAATGACAATTGTAGTTCAAGATAGTTGATTGCAGCTTTCTATGTGATAGTTATGATTCAAAATAGTCAATTATGGATTTCTTCATGATAGTTGTAGTTTTTAGCAGTCAATTATGGTTTACAGAGTTTTTAGTTGCAGTTCACAGTGAACAGAATTTGGTTTTCTGTAACTTTGTCAAGTTTGAATTTTTTTTAGTCTGCTTGTGATTTTATAGATTACAGGTGTTTATTTGTTCATTAAATTCAGCAAGCACTTTGTTTTTGTCTTGATTGTTTTGCATAAGGACTTTGAAAACAAGCACAAATCCTATGGTTGGGAAGGAAAATATCCATTGGACTCCCACTTGGATTTCTCTAGTTGCGCCTATTTAGAGCAGATAGCTTGAAAACTTTGTAGCACTGGCTCCCCCTTACTCAACACTCACTTCTTGGGCTTACCAAGTTTTGAATTCCCTAAGACCACAAGGATCTCAAAAAAATTTCCATCTATACAAAGAACCACAAAAATGTGGGACAACTTCGAAGGTCTGACCTCTTATGCCAACAGATAGAAAGGATTTTGGCTTTCTACACAAAATTTTTAGTAAGGGCCTCCAATTTAGGGGGTATAGTGAAAAAATCCCTCAAGAGGTCTCCCAACCCTTAGAACAAGGGCTTTCACATCATAAAGATACTAGGGGAGATCTATCATCTGCCACTTCTCGTTGATTGCAAAATTTCCTTGCAATCACACATTTATATAGCGGTTCAGAAGGACTTGGCTTTAGCCTGTTACCGCTTGGGTTGTTCCCACCTTTCAAAGCGGGGTGGCAAGTCCTCTAATAGGTAAATAAAAGTGAATTGAAAACTTTGGTTTTAGTCATCAAACATCACACAAAGGCACAAGGAGAGTGTATACACAAAGCTTTGAATCTGCACTCACAAGATTGTTCATTTTAAAGCCCAAATTCAAATGTGGGGGTGGCAAAGAAATAATCCATAATTGCTTTTGATTCTCCAGATCACTGTGAGGCACAAGAGAAGTGAATATGCACTAAGAAACCATTACCATACCACAAAACACACCAAACACTTGTAAATTTAAAACCCAAATTATTGTGAGACAAACAAGGTTATTTTTATCCAATGTTATGAGAATGCGGGTGTATTTTAACCTTGAATGAGTGAGGATGCAAGTTGTGTTCTTTTTAGATCCAATGACTGTATATGCAGTTCATTTTAGCCATGAATGTAAATGCAAGTTGTATTTGTAGTTGTTTGTTTGCTGCTTTAAATGAAATACTTTATGAAAATGAATCAACAAAACAACATTAATATCCTCCTCCAACTTTGTTAGAAACTAAGATCAGACATGCAAACCAAAAAAAACCTTCCACAAGAGAAAAATAGAAAAAGAAAGAAAAAATTGCATGAAGATGTGAAAATGAATTGTATTCAGGAATTGAGAAATTACAAGAGATGAATTGCTTTATAAAAGCAGTGTATGCATAACCTTAAAGGTAAAACCTAATTATGAACAAAAAATAGTTCAATCTAAATAAAGCATACTTATGAATTAAGTCAACTAACTATAGCCTAAGTAAACTTAATAAAGTGTAATTAAATAATTAATTACACCAACACCCCCCCTTAAGTGCAACTTAGAGAGAATGAAAAAAAAATGCAAATAATGCAAGGATGGGTCCATGAAAGAATGAATGGGTCCCGAATACAAGGCCATGTTAGGTACCCAAGTAAAAATGCAATGAATGAGAAAGAGAAGAAAACCTAGTGGAGAAAACTCCCCCTTAATGAGATGATCTACTGCAAAGAAGCATTGGAAGAACACTGGTGGAGTAACACTAGAATCCTAAATCTTCCAAGCAAGGAAAGATACTTCTATTTATGAGAAACCATATGAGAGTCACTGAAAGACTTGGACAGAATCATAAAGCAACAGTAGACCCAATGCCAAGGAACACTGGAAAACTCACAAACTGGAACAACCCTGGAATCTATGAAGCAACAGTAGATGAATAAATGATGCCCCTATAAGAGGGAATGATATGATGAAAGAATCCAAAAGCTATGTGTATCTCGATGCCAATGCTAAACTATGACTAAAATAGGTCCATAGGAGCAAGTACCATGAAGATTCTGGAATATTAACCATAAATGAATGGCCCTCAAATAAGATGTGACCCAATGTGAATTTGATGTGATTCAAGATCATTAATGATAGGATCTCAATATGAGATGTAAATCGATGTGAACCAAAATGTGTCAAGCTATGAGCAAGATGTGGCCAAAAGAAACTACATAATCTAGATACAAATCATGTGAGTTGTCATCAATATGAAGATGAGATCAAAGTGCATACAATGCAACTACACTCTAATCAAATTATTATGCAAGAAGCCCCCTTGATGGAACTTTATAGAAGTTCATTTATTACAATACCCCATGATTGTAAAAGGAGAACATGCAAAACATGCATAAATCAAAGAGAAAAATGCATTAAGAGAGTGAATAATTACAATGAGATCAATCCTTAAGAAAGGAGATCAAACCCTAAAAGGAAACCTTAGTGTGCACACTTAATAATTAATGTGCCTAAGTTTAGCTTAAGTAAAAATAAAGTGATAAGTGACTTAATTAATTAACCAATATGATTAAATTAATTAACTGAAATAACGTATTACTCTAACACACCCCCTTAACATGAACTTAGGAAGTAGCTAAAACACTAGGAAAAGATGCATGAAAGAAAATATGTGTCTCGACAACAAGGCCTAATTAGGTACCCATGTACAAATGCAATGCAAACTAAACCAAATGGGGTTAAACGAGAAAACCACATGGGAACAAAACTCCTCCCCAAAATAGAATGCAAAAAACAACTAAGTGATGAAAGATGGAGGACTCCATAAGACCCCCAAGGAAACCATCCATCAAAAATATACATGAAAGAACCCCCCCAAAAGAGAGGAATAAAGAGACCACATAGCCCCCCCATAATGAAGTAGCTCCAAAAAGGTTGAAGAAACCACATCTCCTAAAAGAAGTGAGAGGGAAGAAGCCTCATGAATGCAATCTCTAAAGGTGGATTAGGTGTAGCCTAATATTTCTCCACAAAAGAAAGTGTGACCTCAACCAATGAATAAGTCAAAGGAGGTGAAGACTGAAGTGAAACCTCCAAATATGAATGATCAACTAGGTCCTGGTGAACTGAAATGGAAGAAACCACATATGTAGCCATAGAAGTATCAACAACCACAATAGGAGGTGGAGGAGATGTAATGGATGGCTCAAGAACTGGATCTGAAGTGAGAACACCAAGGTTCAAGAAGCCAAATGTCTCCTCTATATGATGCTTCACACTAGAAGTGTGATGAAAAGTTGTAGGAATAGAAGCACCAGTAGAAAAAAAATCTGCAAAGGAATACAACCGAGATGAGTGATCCACCACCCTAGTAGCAATAACCACTCTACTCTCCAAGTATTTGATGATAACTAAATCAGGTGTGAACTCCACAGATCTCCCATTGCCTCCATGTGTGATCTGATATATGGAAAGAAGGTTGTTCATCAAATGAGGAACACACAAGACATCCTAAAAAGTGTTGCCCCCAAAACTAATAGGCCCCTTCCCTCTAATTCTCATGTATGTATTGTTTCCCATGAAAATAGGAGACATAGTGCAAGGCTCAAAGGAAGTGAACATAGAATATGAAGATGCCATATGATGAGATTCTCTTGAATCTAGAAGCCATCTCCCTAATCCATGACCTAAATAAGCACAAAGAGCATGTCCCTTCATATCTGATGGAGTATGTAAACTAGTTGTGCCCCTATCAGACTATTTTAAAGAAGAAGAATGAGGGGTAGGAGATGATATAGACATCCGAGAAGGAAAATCAATCTAATTTTTCTGAAGAAGATACTTCAGCTCATCAATGTCCTTATAGAAACTATGTTCTACATGTCCTTCCCTCTTGCAATATGCACATGCAATCTTCTCCTTCTCAGATGATTTCCCCTTAGAAGAGGAAGATGAATTTGAGGACTCCTTTTGTTTTAGTTTCTTTCCTTGTCCACTAGAAGCCTTCTAATCTATGTACCCCTGAGATGCAATAAGTGCCTATGATGTAGAAGGTTTCAAATTTCCCATGCTAGCCAACTTAGCTTTCTCTCAAGTGAGAGATGAAGCAAAGTCATCAAGAGATGGCATAGTAAACCGAGTACCAAGGGCATCTCTAGTGGCATAAAAGGTAGATACAAAAACTGAATAATCTACTCCAAGCTTAGAAAGAATTGACAATATCAACTGAGAGTCCTGCTTCTGAATACCACACTATGTCAACTATAATCTAATAGACTTGAGTTTTGTGAATAACTCCTAGATGCTATCAAAATCCCTAAGATTTAAGCCAATAAGCTCATTCTCCAACTGGAATACTCTCATAGTATCTTGCTTCCTGAAAAAAGACTCTAAAGTAGTCCAAATCTGATGGGGTGTAGTGCAAGACTCAGTAGGAAAAATAAGATCAAAATAAATAGACAGACATAAAGTACCAAAAGGTTCATCACACCTATTAAACCATTTTCTCTTTTCAGCAATACCTATAGGTTCAAATTCTGTACCCATGGTCACCTTGTACAACCCTTTGTGCATCAAATGAATCTCCATTTGTGTTTTCCAACCAAAGTAGTTGAATGGATTAAGGGGTGCAATATTATGTGAATCCATGACAAAAAAGAGCAGTGTATACTCTCAAAGAAAAAAACAATTCTCTTTGATCTCAAAAAAATAGCATGAATTGCACATTTCCCAAGGAAATAACCAAGAAAGCAAACGCTAAGATCTGAAAAAAATTAGATACCTAGCAATTTTTTTTGGAAAATTAGGTTTGAGATTTGTGTAGAGCACTGAACCAACTTTTTGATGCCTATTTGTTTGCGCAAAATGGAGTCTGAATGCAAAAGTTACACCTCCTAAAGTGAAAACAACTACTTCCGACTTCAGAGGCCGAAAAAAGCATCAAAAAGGAAAAATCCTTCAAAAGACCAACATGAAACTGCAAATCTAAAGCTCTTTCTTTAACATGGTATTGGAGCCTTGATTTGCATCCCCTTCTTAGTTTTTAGAGAAATTCATTGTAGAGCACATTTGGGGTTCCTCAAGGGTTTCATGCCTTGAGCTTATTTTTGAGGAATTTTGGATCAGATCGAACATCTCAATTGGATTTAGAGCACTAGAAAAAGTCAGGATTAGCTTTTGTTTCATTGATTTTCATCTTCGTTTATCAGATCTATGAGGGTTTGAAGCTACAATAGTTTTTTGCTAGATTAGAGGGGTTTTTACAAGATACTATGAGAGGATTCTAGTTGGAGAATGAGCTCTAATACCATGTTAGAAACCAAGATCATACATGCAAACCCGAAAAAACCTTCCACAAGAAAAAAACCAAAAAAGGCAGGAGCAATTTGCATGAAGATGTGTAAATGAATTGTATTCAGGAATTGAGAAATTACAAGAGATGAATTGCTTTATAAAAGCAGTGTATGCATAACCCTAAAGGTAAAACCTAATTATGAACTAAAAATAGTTCAATCTAAATAAAGCTTACTTATGACTTAAGTCAACTAACTATAGCCTAAGTAAACTTAATAAAGTGTAATTAAATAATTAATTACACCAACAAACTTGCCACATGCTGCCAATAGAACATTAGTAATCATAAAATCCTAGTCTACCGAAATAAAAAGAAAAAACTCAAAAATACTTGTAGAAATTAAAAGAAAACCCTAGATAGGCAGTTGCATCACAAAAAATACGGATGCAGCTCATAGGAATGATCAAATGTGGCTCAGAAACTATGACTGCGGCTCATGGGTTGTTGACTGTAGCTCACTACAACAAATGTGACTTAGTTTCTCAATGATTGTGGTGAACCCAAAATGTGGATGTGACGAATGACAGCCAGTTGCAGTGCACGAACCTAAATATGTACCTGCAACCTACAAAAAATGAAAAATCCATATGAAATCTACAAAATATTTGTCCTTCGTGTCAAGTTCACCAAATGTAACTAAGGAAAAATTCAGGTTAGCATTACCAAGAATTTAAAAAAAAAACCATAGCTAAAAATGATGCACAATGGAACATAAAGCACAAACTAATGAACAATCTCACCAAAACCTTCATGCACTCCATGATTCATCTCCATTGGCCCTCTCCACTTTTCTATAAATAATATTTTCCCTTAGATTTTATGGAGCAACTATGACCTATGAAAATACTAAGCAAAATATTGAAGGATTCAACTAAGCAATTGCAAGTGTACTCTAAAGTTCACCAGCATGAAGTTGTGTCGGAATGAGGCTGACATTATCTTTTTATAGAATCCAATGTTTTGGATGAGTGACCAAGATTAATAATTGAAAGATGCCCTAAGATGGAAGGCTGAGATCGAATATGACAATTAGAAATTGGGGTTAGGGCATAATTAGGTTAAGATTTGAAATAGAAAGCTATGATTTTTAAGAAAATCAAATCAAGAGAGATTGCTAGAAAATCAAATAAGAATTTAAAATTATTTGATTTGGGAGAGAAAGTTGATTTTCTTGAATAAAAAAATTAATTTAATTCAAAAGAGGTAATGTCATGATAGTAAATAATGATTTTCAATTATTTACTATGTGGGAAAATAAAAAGTGGGATTTAAATAAATGATTTTATTTAAATTTGGAGGAAAAGACAAAAAGGACAATTGAATAATTAACAAATAATATTTAATTGTAGAGGAAAGGGGAAGTGAATAATAATTAAATAAATTTAGGAATTTATTTAATTATAGAGGGATATATGAAATTAATTATAGAATAATCAGGAAGAATAAAAGATAGGAATTAATTAAATATTTAATAATGTTAAGAGGGAATATGGTAAGTCATAGAAAAATAAAAGCTTGCAGGCCTAGGTTATTTTTATGTGTCTACAGCTATATGGAGTGTTCTTCCTCCATCTGCATTCTTTTGCATAACATGTTTTGTTTTTTCACTTCACCTAAGTTTGGGAGTTTCAACTTCTTGCATTAAGCTTCTGAGATCTAGAGGCACTAGTTCCACCTCCAATGGGGAAGCTAATTCCCTAACTAACCAATCAGGTGCATCTTCATTATATTCTAACTCTACAACATTTCTTTGTTATTGGTTTTCAATATTCTCATGAACTTCTCCTCTTACATTATCAATCTTGGTCATGAAATCCTTTGAAACTAGAACACTTTCAGTATTCATTGGCATGGATTTCAGATTACCAGGACATGATAGTCTCTTTATTTCCAAGACATATTTTCCTATCCATCCATGTGCTCAACACCAGTCCTCAAGGCATCACTTTCTTCATGTCCTATTACATTAGGATTCTCTTCATTTCTCATGCCACCATCCAAGGTTTGTGAAGGCTCTATATTCTCACTTTCAGCCTAGTCTTCTCCTATCTTTTCAAAAACTTGCAATTTTTCAACATCATTTTCACCATTCCCTAGCAGAAGTTAGGAATCAATTGTATCTTCAATAAAAACATCATCAATGGGACCCTAGCCCGCAGTTTCCCTTGTTTCATTTTCATTAATTATCTCAAGGTTTCTCACCTCTAGGGTGAGTGTTCCTCTTATGAATTCTTCTTCTTCAACATATTTAGGAATTGACCCTATATCTGGAATTTCTTCCACCATTGGTTGTACCATGGGTTTCTCCTTAGATTTCTTTTCTTTTACTTATTCCATCATGGCACCCCATTTCTGCCATTGTTCCCTGATTTTATCTTCATTTAATTAAGAACTCTCTTATAGAGCCATAGGAGTCTTTCTCAAATTTTTCTTTATTGTAGCCATATTAACTGAAGGGGAGAGGTAAATAATGTTGCAACCCTCTAGGATGTAGACCTTTTCTAAGCACGAATGTTGGTTTTAATTCTCACTTCTTCATCAATCATAGGTTGAATCTTTGGCTTTGTCATGGAAGAAGATGACGATCTAGGCTTCACTATCACTTTGCCCTTACTTGTTCCAATTTCATTATGTTGACTAGCTGGCACCAATGAAACTCTCTAGATTTGGGCATCAAGAGTTCTCTCCTCAATATGCATAATTGTATCTACTTTACCATCTTTTTTTCTTCTTCTTAGCGGGCTCCTCATACCTAGACTCACCTTCTTCTCTCTAGTTATTCTTTGTTTTGAGAAAGTATGTGGGCCTTACCCCAAATTTTCTCAAATTTTTATAATAATCATCAATCCATTGTTGAGTATGCATTAAAACCTATTTATAAATTTCTTCAATGGTCATTATTTTTTTTCTTTCATAATTTGGATCAAGGATGGGTTCATCATTAACGTTATTGGTGTAGTCACGACAGGAGGGTCCTCATAGAGAACTATCTGAACCATGCAGCAAGAGTTACACAATGAAAGAAACATAGAATATGGAGGCAAATGCAGATTAAAACATTCTTATTGTCATAAATTTCAATTACACACAACTGACCACATTCGAGCTTATAGATTCAACTCACAGGCTTGATATAACATGCTCAAAATACAATATTCATATACGCTCCTTAATGAGAGCTGAAATCTTACATATCGAATATCCAATCTACTTAATTTTCTACCTAATGATCGATTACAATGATTTATATCACATCTAGGGGTCTAGGATCATCTGCATTAGCCAAAAATCATTACAATCTCTGATGAAGAAAATATAACATGCATGAAATAGGTCAACCTTCAATTTGAATTTCTCCTCGGCGGGTGCATATGATGAAGTATGGACCTAAATTTAATGTCAAGGACACTCCACAAAAAAATTTGAAACACCTCGCAAGGATCTGCAAGTTATGAGAAATATCCACAAGGGATCAAACTAGTCGTTAGGTTTGAAATTATTCTGGTTTTGGTTCCAAAAACTATCACTTAATCCGAAAGCGATAACTTGCCAAAAAAAGATCCAATCGAGCTGAAATCTTGGAATAAGGAAAATGAACATGTCCACGATGAGAGTATAGATCCGGAGGATTTGGTGAGAAAATATGATGAAATATCGAATTTTCCAACTTGAACAAGAACAAGAATTGAACAAGAACAAAACTGAATGAAAAATATTTTTGGTTGATGTAGGATTGCAAAGAACCAAGGATTCTCTTGCATCAAACATCTGGGATTATTTGAAAAGTGAGTCCCTCACTTTGTTGGGGTTAAAGGAAAACCAATACGGTGTACCTCATCCTAAGAAATCCAAGAAGAAGCCTCCCTTGGTCTACCTTTCCACTTCACAAGATATTCTTTGTACTATCTTCCACATGTTTTCCTCCTATCTCTGATATCCAAAATATCTTCTATCTCATCTGATCATTGTTTAGGAAACCATTTCTCCAATTTTTCTTTATTGTCTTCACTGAATTCTGTATCACAGTACTAGTGTAGGTCTACAATGTTGAATATAGGTGATATACCCATTCCATCCGATAACTCTACTTCCTATGCATTTCTTGAATTGAATTTCTTCAAAATATTACAGGGTCCAAACTACCTCATCTTGAGATTATTATATGTGCCAAATAGAAATATTTCCTTCCTCAAATACACCATCAATTCATCTCCAACTTCAAACTCCTTATGTCTCCTCTTTTCATCTACTTGCTCCTTATACTTTTGGTTCATATTTTCCAATTGCTTCTTTACTTGAGTATGCACTTTCTTCATATGTTCTACAAATTCCTCTACTTCTGCACTCCTTTGATCTTCCTTACCGATGTTTCAAAAATCTAATATACCTTTAGGATGAACTCCAGTAACAATATCAAAAGGTGTCTTTCTAGTACTCCTGTTTATTGAATTATTGTAGGAAAAATTTTCTTCTGCAAGGACTAAATCCCAACTTTTGGTCTTCTCCCCAACCAAACATCTCAACAAATTCCCCAAACTCTTTTTTACTACCTCTGTCTATCCATCATTCTGTGGGTTAAAAGTAGAACTGAACTTTAAATATTTATTTAACTTCTTCCAAAGTTTCCTCAAAAAGTAACCAACAAACTTTGTATCTCTGTTTGAAAAAATACTCCTAGGTTATCCATGCAATTTGACTACTTCCTTGAAAAACAAGTTTGCTACATGTACTAAATCTATTGTCTTCTTACAAGGTATGAAATGTGCCATTTTGGAAAATCTATCCACCACCACAAATATGGAATCATTACCTCTCTGTCTTTGGCAAACCAAGTATGAAATCCATGCTGATATCCTCCCAAGGTCTCTCTGGAACTATCAAACGTTTATACAATCCAATATTCTGACTACTCCCTTTTGCAGCTTGACAAACTCTACAACTCTACACAAATTTCTTAAAATTCTTATGAATATGTGGCCAAAAGTAATTCACTTACCAATTCTATTGTCTTATCAATTCCAAAGTGTCCTGCCAATCCTCCACTATGTTTTTCTTTCACCAAATTGTCCCTCATTGAAATCTGGGGTATACACAATTGATTTCCTCTAAACAACATATCCTCCTAAATGAAATAATCCAACCATTGACTCCTATCCTCCAAGAAAAGTTCATTACAAGCTCTCCAAGGTTCTACAAAATTTGGGTCTTCCTCAGAAAAGTTCTTCAATTCATCAAAGCCTAAATTCTCCACTCTCATTTCTTCTAGTAAATTCCTTCTCCTACTCAAAGCATTAGCAACTCTATTTGACTTTCCACTCCTATTTTTCAAAACAAAAGTATAACTCTGCAAGAATTCCACCCATCTCATGTGTCTTTGATTCAACTTACCTTGACTAATCAAATATTGTAAGGCCTGATGATCTATATACAACATAAAATCCTTAGGAAACAAGTAATGTCTCAACTTATTCAAGGCTTGAACTATAGCATAAAACTCCTGGTCATACACTAAATACCTTCTCCTAGCATCAT
This sequence comes from Sequoiadendron giganteum, assembly GCA_007115665.2. Lineage (NCBI taxonomy): Eukaryota > Viridiplantae > Streptophyta > Pinopsida > Cupressales > Cupressaceae > Sequoiadendron > Sequoiadendron giganteum. Next base: position 365,139,931 of record CM021110.1, on the reverse strand, counting down.
TAAATTTCTCACTTAAATAAGCTACTTGATAGGGTAGGGTTGGATGGAACAATCACTGTTCCATGCTCTGGGTCCTTGTTCTCAAGAACTCCTAGGTGAATCTCCCACCTTAACCTTTAGGTCCTATCTCATGTATAGGTACCCTTGGTTCTACTGGCCAACCCCACTATCATCCCTCTCTCAATCTACCAAGCCAATCTTGGTGCCTTGCCACTATCTCACCCTTAGCCCTTAATCTTCCCTAAAGGCTAATTACTCCCATCTCCCAATTTGTTCTTTGCAAGGGTGTAGAGATGTTTCTACTAGCTTCACACCATCCTCCTAGGGTTCTTGTAAGTTCACCAACCTCTATTATTCCATCGCTTTCACCAAACCCTCATCTAGGGTTTTAGTTCCCTAATTCTAGGCTTCCCAATTAGGTCTTTCCTCCGAGAGAATGAGGTAATTCTCCTAAATTCTCCAAAGAACCCTAAATCTTTTCTATGGATTCTTAGTCCTGATGCCTACCACTTAAATATTTCAATGGTCTTAACCCTTGACTATCCATACATAGGTCAGACCTTCAATTTTGCAAAATAGCCCTCTTCTTTAGGTTTTCCTGACCACACAACAAACTGTTAATTAGTTCTCCACTCAAACGGACTGGTGAAGCCTCCTCTTTGTTACCAAGCCTTTGCAAGTCTTCCATCTATCTTTCTACCACGTGGTTTATCAGGGAAAGGTCACCCCTGCAAACCAAGTGCCTTACACTTCTTGACTTTCCTAGCTGGGCACTGTCAAGCTCACCTAGGAGAAGTCTTTCTTCATGCTTCCAAGGCTCCTGACCAATCCTAACCCTAACTTATATACAGACATGGAGCCTAACCACATTTCCCAAGGGCCCGTACACAAGTATAGTGGGGAAAGTAATTAGGACTCCATCAACTGCAGTCTGCCAGTCTAAACAGTAAACTAAAAGACCAAGCTAACTACAAAAGAATTCTTGAAATGCACACACTAGCTATCTACTATCCCACACAAAGCTTGGAAAGAAATTGCACTACATTCTATAGTATTCATAGTGCCATGATCACATCTGCAACACACAAACTTAAAACAAAACATATAAAATTACTAAAAGTTATCACTGTCCTCACTTATATTCATCAATTTGAGTTAATGCAAAAGCTCCCAATGCCTTCCAACCAATCTATAGGTCGAGGCACACCTTATATAGGTTTCCAAAATTAGTTATCCTTCCTTGGATCAGATCTTTTTAGTTACCAAGTGGCAAAGGTGCAAAATGTACCATTTTGCCACTTTTCCCAATTTCCTAGAAAACTAAAAACCAATGAGTTTTTCAACACTCATGAAACCTTTCTCCTGATCACTCCTCATCACTACTGATCATTACTTATTCCTAAGCCTCTAATTCTAGTCCAATGGTCGACATGACCTTCATAACTTCAAAAACAAAATTGCATCCTAGACTAATGCCTAGTGTTTCCTAAGTGCTCCTACACCATTCTCCCCCCTCTACATAGACTTTAAGGAATGTGAGGAGAGAGTAGAGAGAAATATATGCCTTGCTTCTTGAAATGAGCTTCATCCACCCATGTGGCCTTAGATTCAAGTTTGTTCTTCCACTTGACAAGATGCTTCATGTACACTTTGTGCCTTGTAGACTTCTTTACCCTTGACTCCAAGATCCTTTTTGCCTGAAGATTGTCTTGAATAGGTAAAGGTATGTTGCTTACATCTTTGAAGATCTCATTATTGGTCTGATCTATGTCATTGACTGATGCCTTGTATCTAATCAAATCAGCAACATTGAAAACTGGTGAAATTCCCAAATCTAAAGGTAACTCCACCTTGTATGCATTCTTTCCATACTTGGCTAATACCTTGCATGGTCCCACCCTCTTCATCTGTAACTTGGTTGATATACCCTTCTGCAACCTAGATTTGTTAAGGTGAACCATGACATAATCTCCTACTGCAAATTGCAAATCTTTCCTTGACAAATCTACCTTATCCTTCAACTTGTGTGTAGCCTCGGTGACTGTCTTCTTTACCTGCTCCTGAATATCTTTCATGGTTTGAGTGAAGTCCTCTACATGCCCACTCCTATGTTCCATAGCTCCTAGATCCCTGAGCTCACATATCCCTCTTGGGTGCATTCCATACACAACCTCAAAAGGACTCTTCCCTGTGGTCGAGTTCACACTATCATTGTAAGCATACTCAGCCTGTGAGATCACCATGTCCCATGTATGTCCATACTCTTTGGTTAGGCACCTTAGAAGGTTACCTAGCACCCTGTTAACCACCTCTATTTGACCATCGGTCTGAGGATGGTAAGCTGATCCAAAAGAAAAGTTGGTACCCAATATGCTCCATAGAGTCTTCCAAAAGTGACTCATGAATTTAACATCCCTATCTGAAACAATACTTAAAGGTAATCCATGGATCCTAACAATCTCCTTGAAGAAAAGGTGAGGTATATAGCTAGCATCATGAGTGGTTTTGCAAGGAATAAAGTGACTCATTTTGTTGAATCTATCCACCACTACATAGACACTATCAAATCCAGTCTTGGTCATAGGGAGTCCTACCATAAAATCCATGCTAACAAACTCCCATGGTCTGTTAGGAATGGGTAGGGGTTGATAAAGACCAGAATTACTAGCTCCTCCCTTAGCTTTCATACACACAACACATTGCTCCACATACCTCCTAACATCTCTTGACAACTTAGGCCAATAGTAGAACCTTTACACTAGTTCTAATGTCTTATTGATGCCAAAATTTCTACTAAGACTACCATTATGCTTTTCCTGAATGAGGTTTTCTCTCATTGACCCTCTTGGAACACATAACTAATTCCCTTTAAACAACAATCCACTTTGCAAAGTATACTCTGAGTATTGGCTATGAAAATGATTCTCAAAGTTAGAACATACCTTGTAGGCCTCTGAGAAATATTCATCTTCCCCATAGAGATCCTTGAAGCTCTCTATTCCAATGCTCTTGATCTGTATCGCTTGCACTATCAGCAATCTCCTACTCAATGCATCTACTACCTTGTTCAATTGTCCCTTCTTGTGCTTGATGGTGAAAGTAAAGGCTTGGATGTACTCCATCCATTTCAGGTGTCTATTGCTCAACTTCTCTTGGGTGTTGATATAACTAAGTGCCTAATTGTCTATAAAGACCACAAACTCCTTGGGTAGAAGGTAATGCCTCCACTTTCTAAGTGACTAAACCAAAGCATAAAGTTCTAGATCATAGGTTGAATACTTCTTCTTAGCTTCATTAAGCTTTTCACTGAAGAAAGCTATGGGCCTTCCCTCTTGACTAAGCACTCCTCCTACTGCAACTCCACTAGCATCACATTCCATAGTAAACAACTTGTCAAAGCTTGGTAATAAGAGAATAGGTTGAGTTTCCACTTCTTGTTTCAGTTTCTCAAAACCTTTCTCAGCTTCTTGAGTCCAGAAAAACTTAGTTTTCAAACCACCCTTGATTGTCTCTAGAACTGGTGCACATATGCCACTAAAGTTTCTTATGAATTTCCTATAAAATTGAGCCAATCCATGGAAAATTCTTACCTCCATCCCTGTGGTTGGTGTAGGCTAGTTTAGGATAGCTTCCACCTTGCTTGGATCCATTTTCAATGATCCTTGAGACACTAAAAAACCCAAATATACAAGTTCTTGTTTGAAAAACTCACACTTCTCTAGGTTGATGGCCAACTTCTCCTCTTGCAATCTTTTAAGAAGCATCTCCACATGTTTAAGGTGTTCTTCTGCTATCTTGCTAAAGATGAGTATATCATCAAGATATACAACCACAAATATCCCTGTAAAGTCTTTGAGTACTTCATTCATGAGCCTCATGAATGTGCTAGGGGCATTAGAGAGGCCAAATGGCATAACTATCCACTCATACAACCCATCTGTTGTCTTGACTGTTGTCTTCCACTCATCTCCATCCTTGATTCTGATCTGATGGTATCCACTCTTGAGATCCAACTTGGTGAAGTACTGAGCTCCTCCAAGACAATCCATCAAGTCTTCAATTCTAGGAATAGGGAATCTATACCTGATTGCCATTCTATTTATTGCTCTAGAATCAATGCATAACCTCCACTTGCCTCCTTTCTTAGTTTCTAAGACCACTGGTACTGCACATGGGCTGATGCTCTTCCTAATCAATCCTTGATCCAATAACTCCTGCACTTGTCTAGCTACCTCTAGATTTTCATCCGATGTAAACTTATAAGCTGCTTTGTTAGGAAATGATGCTCTAGGTATGAATTCAATATGATGACTAATGGATCTCTTTGGAGGTAAAGTTGTAGGTGTACCATCACTAACTATATCCTTGTACTGCTCTAACAACTCTTGGACTACTCCAGGTATGATTGTTTTCTCAGCCTTGTCTTCCTCTTTGGGTTGCACCATGATCACATAACCTTCTCCTCCTTTATGTAAGGTGTTAAGGAACTCTTTACCACTAATTAACAAGACACTTGGTGTCTTTGATTGTCCTTCATCCTCTTTTGATAGTGACTACAACTTAAAGGTCTTCCCATCCTTTTTAAAAGAGATAATATTCTCCTTCTCATACATGGCACTTCTGTCATACTGCCATGGTCTGCCCAATAGTAGATGGCATGCATCCATGGGTAATACATCACAAATTATCTTATCCTTGTACCCTCCAATAGAAAACTCCACCATTACTTGCTCATTAACAAGAACACTCTACCCTTTGTTTAATCATGTCACTTTGTAGGGGTTAGTGTGGGGCACCTTCTCCAATTTGAGCTTCTTTACTACCTCTTCTAAGATGATGTTGTTTGTTGAACCTGAATCTACAATGACCTTGCATACTTTTCCAAGTATCCTGCATCTCACTCTAAATAGAGCCCTTCTTTGTTTTAGTTCTTCCTTGACCAGTTGTCTGATCAAGTCTCTCCTAAACATCAGATTCTCTCCCATTTTAGATTCAATATGACTGATCTCAGGTGATTTGATGCTCATGGTGTCCTCTTGTGCATATGCCACCCTCTTCTCAACATTTGAAGATGATGCTTTCTCCGGGCACCTATAAGCTGGATGGCCTACTTGACCACAATGGTAACATTTCATGGTAGCAAAGTATGAATTTCTCCTGCCTACTCCTCTTCCTCTATTGGATCCTCCTTGAGAACCTCTACCTCTTCCATAACCTCCTCTAGAAGATGTTTCACCTCCATGCTCAGTGAATTTAGACTCTCCTTGGTTTCTTTGCTCATTTCCTCTACCTTGGTAGCCACCTCTATGTCCTCTTTGATCTCTTTGATCTCTGCCTTTGCCTCTACTCTTAGAAGCCTGATCATGTTTCCTCTTGCTTCTTTCCTCAATCTTGATAGCTAACTAATAGCATTGGTGTACTGTCTTTGGACTTAGAAGAGTCATCTCTTCTTGGATGTTCCACTTCAAGTCGTTAAGATACCTAGCCACTTTGAGACTTTCATCTTCTGAGATATTGGACCTCATATAAATTTTTTGAAACTCCTCAGTGTAAGTGTTCACATCTTGGTCTCTTTGCCTCAAGCTTTTCCTCTACTTGTGTAATTGAATCTCATAATTATATAGTATGTATGCTTCTCTCACTTTTTCCACCATACCTTTCCAAGTTGAAATAGGCCTCTTGCCTTCCTTTTCCCTCTCTATTTGAATGAATTTCCACCATGTCAAGGAAGATCCTCTAAATCTAGACTTGGCCACCTTCACCCTCTATGCTTCAGTGACTCCATCACATTCAAAATGGTTCTCCATGCCTTCTATCCAATCTATGACCAGATCAACTTCCAATTTTCCACTAAACAGTGGTATGCCTTCAAGTGCTTTCCCACTCAAAGCTTTCAATGCCTTCAAGAAAGGCTCCTCTTGTAAAATAGGGTCAGGTTCAGGGGTCTTGTCTTCCTCTGCAACCTCTTCACTCTTTGGTTCCCTTCCCTCCAATCTATCACTGACCTCATCGGCCTTGATTTGCACATTGCTCAATGCTTCCTCAAGTTGTGCCAATCTTTCTCTCAACCTTCTATTATGTTCCTCCTGATCTTCAACCTTCTTTGCCAACTCAATGTTTGTCACCATGGTTGTGGAACCACTAGATTCCAGGTCTGACATACAAGTTCTAACCCAAATCTTTAACTTGCTTTGATACCAATCTGATACCAATCTGATAGGGTAGGGTTGGATGGAACAATCATTATTCCATGCTCTGGGTCCTTGTTCTCAAGAACTCCTAGGTGACTCTCCCACCTTAACCTTTAGGTCCTATCTCATGTATAGGTACCCCTGGTTCTACTGGCCAACCCCACTATCATCCCTCTCTCAATCTACCAAGCCAATCTTGGTGCCTTGCCACTATCTCACCCTTAGCCCTTAATCTTCCCTAAAGGCTAATTACTCCCATCTCCCAATTTGTTCTTTGCAGGGGTGTAGAGATGTTTCTACTAGCTTCACACCATCCTCCTAGGGTTCTTGTAAGTTCACCAACCTCTATTATTCCATCGCTTTCACCAAACCCTCATCTAGGGTTTTAGTTCCCTAATTCTAGGCTTCCCAATTAGGTCTTTCCTCCGAGAGAATGAGGTAACTCTCCTAAATTCTCCAAAGAACCCCAAATATTTTCTATGGGTTCTTAGTCTTGATTCCTACCAATTCAATATTTCAATGGTCTTAACCCTTGACTATCCGTACACAGGTCAGACCTTCAATTTTGTAAAATAGCCCTCTTCTTTAGGTTTTCCTGACCACACAACAAACTGTTAATTAGTTCTCCACTCAAATGGACTGGTGAAGCCTCCTCTTTGTTACCAAGCCTCTAGAAGGCTTCCATCTACCTTTCTACCATGTGGTTTATTAGGGAAAGGTCATCCCTGCAAACCAAGTGCCTTGCACTTCTTGACTTTCCTAGCCGGGCACTGTCAAGCTCGCCTAGGAGAAGTCTTTCTTCATTCTTCCAAGGCTCCTGACCAATCCTAACCCTAAATTATATACAAACATGGAGCCTAACCACATTTCCCAAGGGCCCATACACAAGTAGAGTGGGGAAAGTAATTAGGACTCCATTAACTACAGTCTGCCAGTCAAAACAGTAAACTAAAAGACCAAGCTAACTACAAAAGAATGCTTGAAATGCACACACTAGCTATCTACTATCCCACACAAAGCTTGGAAAGCAATTTCACTAAATTCTATAGTATTCACAATGCCATGATCACATCTGCAACACATAAACTTAAAACAAAACACAGAAAATTACTGAAACTTATCACTGTCCTCACTTGTATTCATTAATTTGAGTTAATGAAAAATCTTCCAATGCCTTCCAACCAATCTATAGGTCGAGGCACACCTTATATAGGTTTCCAAAAGTATTTATCCTTCCTTGGATTGGATCTTTTTAGTTACCAAGTGGAAAAGGTGCAAAATGTACCATTTTGCCACTTTTGCCAATTTCCTAGAAAACTAAAAACCAATGAGTTTTTCAACACTCATGAAACCTTTCTCCTGATCACTCCTAATCACTCCTGATCACTACTAATCACTACTTATTCCTAAGCTTCTGATTCTAGTCCAATGGTCAACATGACCTTCATAACTTCAAAAACAAAATTTCATCGTAGACTAATGCCTAGTATTTCCTAGGTGCTCCTGCACCACTACTGGTCTTCCTTCTTGACTTAATGCTGCTCCAATTGCATTTCCACTTGCATCACAGTCTACCTAAAATACCTTATTAAAGTCTAGTACAGCCAACACAAGATTCTTAGTCACTTTCTATTTCAACAACTCAAAACTCTTGTCTGCTCTAGATGTCCACCTAAAATTCTTCTTATCTCCCCTCATTGTTTCAGTCATAGGACTACAAATAGAACTGAAATTCCTAATAAACTTTTGGTAGAAACTAGCCAATCCATGAAATGATCTTACATATCCAATGCTTTCTAGTGTAGGCCATTCAAAAAATTCTCTTACCTTCTCAGGATCCATCTCCAATCCATTCATAGATATCACAAATCCTAGATATACCAATTCTTTTTTCATGAAACTACACTTCTTAATGTTTATCAGCAACTACTCTTCTCTCAACATTTGCAAAACTTGTCTTATATGAAAAAAATGTTCTTCTCTAGTCTTACATAAAATCAAGATGTCATCCAAATAGACAATCACAAACTTACCCAATGATTTCTTCAATACCTCATGAAAGTACTTGGTGCATTTTTTAGTCCAAAAGGCATCACCAACCACTCATACAATCCTTTATTTGTCTTGAACATTGTCTTCCACTCATCCCCTTCTCTGATCCTGATCTAATGATATCCACTCTTCAAATCTATCTATTTAAAGTATTTAGCTCCACTCAAACAATCCATAATCTCATCCATCTGGGTCAAGGGAAATCTATACTTCACTGTGATTTTGTTTATGGCAATAGAGTCTGTAAACATCCTCCATTCTCCATCCTTCTTAGGTGCTAGCATAACATGTACTACACAAGGAATCAATCTTTCTCTGATCAAACCCTTCCTCAACAACTCTTGCACTTTTCTATTCAATTCTTCATTTTTTGTCAGTGTCATCTAGTGTGCTGCTTTATTAGGAAAACTAGTTCTAGGAATCAGATCCATGCAATGACTAATACTCCTCATAGGTGGAAATCCATCAGGTACATTAACTGAAATGATAGCTTCACATTCTACCAGCAACTCCTTTATCTCCTTTGTTTTTTCTCCTACATGCTTCAGGTCCTCAACCTTCTTAGGAACTAACGCATAATACATGTTCTAATGTCTCAGTCCATCCAGGAATCACCTTCCATCAACCAAAAAAATTCTAGCATTCATACAAACCTCGACTTTAGGAACATCCTCCAAGGGTAACAAAGTCTTCTTCATCCCGTTTGAAAAAATGGTATATATGTTCTTCTTCCCATCATGAATAGCATGTCTATCATACTGCCAAGGCCTTCCCAAAAAAATATTTCATACATCCATAGGCATGATATCACACAAAACTTCATCATGATAACTTCCTATCTTCAATTTTACCAAACATTGTTCACTTACCAATATCTTATGCTCATCTTGAATCCATGCTATCTAATAGGGCTTTGGGTGTTTCAATCTTTCCAGCTTCAAATTGGTCACCATTTAGTCAAAAACCAGGTTCTCAAAGCTTCCACTATCAATAATCACTTTGCAACATTTACCAGCTACTTTGCATCTGGTTCAGATAAAAATTATTTCTCTGCAATGGTTCCTGCTCCATCTCACTTTGACACAATACTCTTTTGTTCACCAACACTTCTCCCTCTTCTAATTTATTAGATGATTTGAAATGATCCTCCTCGGAAAAGGTTGTTCTTCTACTGTTCTTTGTTTTTCTGCTTGTCTCTCCTTGATTACATTCAAATGCTCTATGTCCTTCTCCACCACACTTAAAACAAGTTCCCTTGAATAATATTTTCTGTTGTCCTCTATCACCTTTTCTATAAGCCTCATTCTGATAACCACCATATCCTCCTCTTCGGTAAGAGTTTCCATCATCTCTACAGTACATATTATCATTCTTACTAACTTCCTTATCTTTATTCTAGTCTGAAAAATATCCTCTTCCTCCTCTAGTAAAAATTCTTCCTCTTTGTCACTACTCTTGTATTTTATTCAACTTACCTTATGCTTTTAAGTCACATTGATATGCCTCCTCCACACTCAACAATTTGATGAAATTGATCTAATCTTGTACAGATGACCTCAAACCATTCACATATTTGGTGACTTGCATGGTCTCATCCTCTAAATGTCTTGATCTGATATTCAACTTGTAGAACTCCTCAGTATACTCTGTCACACTTGACTCCTTCTGCTTCAAATTCTACAACTTTCAGAACAAATTGATCTGATAGTCTATAATTATAAACTTTATTTTTAACTTATTTACCATTTGATCCCATGATTTTATCTTCTCCTTTCCTCTTATTTTCCTATCTATCTGTAAATGTTCCCACCAAAGGGATGCATTTACTTTAAAATTTGTACAATATAATTTCACCATCTTGTCTTCGGTGGTACCTTCAAAATCAAAATACTTCTCTATCTCCATTATCCAATCAAGCAATTCATCTGAATCCAACTTGCCATTATAATTTGGTTGATTGAAATGTGGTTTAGTATTTAATCTAGTTAGGGCTCTTATGAACCTCTCTTCTCCCTGATCCAAGCCAGGTTGATTTTCTCTTTCCCTTCTTCCTGTTCTTCCACCTCTTCATCACTCACATCATATACTGGTCGACCTCTCCTCTGGGCCATTTTGACTACTTCTAATCTAGAAGCAATTCCTCTCAACATCTCCATTATAGCTGGGTCTGCATTTCCACACACTCCATTTCCTCTACCATTTCTTCTTCTCACCATCTTTACACAAGTAATCTACAGCTGTAGGTCGGATCCTCAATCCTCCATCCCACAAAAAATCTTCAACAAGACTTCACAAACTCTGATGATCTCTCACAGAATGAATCTCACACTAATACCAATCGGGTTCAGTCATGACAGGAGGGTCACCAAAGAGAACTATCCGGACCAAGAAACAAGAGTTACACAATGAAATAAACATAGGATATGGAGGAAAATTTAGATTAAAACATTCTTATTGTCATAAATTTTTATTACACATAGTCAACTACATCTGGGGTTATAGATTCGTCTAGCAGGCCTAATATAACATGCTCAAAATACAATATTCCTATATGCTCCTTAATGCAAGCTGAAATATTACATATCGAATCTCCAATCTACTTAGTTGTCCACCTAATGATTGGTTACAATGATTTTTATCACATCCAGGGGTCTAGGATCATCTGCATTGGCCAAAGATCATTACAATCTCTGATGAATAAAATGTAACGGGCATGAAATAGGTCAACCTTCAATTTGAATTTCTCCTCAGCAGGTGCATATGATGAAGTGTGGACCTAAAATTAAGGTCGACGACACTCCACAAAACAATTTGAAACACCTCGCAAGGATATGCAAGTTATGGGAAAGATCCACAAGAGCTCAAACTAGCCGTTAGGTTTGAAATTATTCCAGTTTCGCTTCCAGAAACTGTCACTTAATCTGAAAGTCATAACTTGTCGAAAAAAGATTCAATCAAGCTGAAATCTTGGAATAAGGAAAATGAACATGTCCACGATGAGAATATAGATCCATAGGATCTGGTGAGAAAATATGAGTAAAAATTGGATCTTCCAACTTGAACAAGAACAAGAATTGAACAAGAACAAAATTGAATGAAAAATATTTTTGGTTGATGTAGGATTGCAAAGAACCAAGGATGCTCCTGCATCACTTAGTTGAATTATAAACCGGATTCAAAACCTCTCCATAATCTTCATCCAACTAATCTAGAATGTCATGGAGCTTAAGAATTTGTGTTGATTGTAATGACCACCTTTGATATGATCTCTTCCTCACTTCATGTTCATCATCGTAATTGAGCCAAAAATCCTATAAATGATGAACATGGGCATGTTTTCTAGCTATTTGCTTGGCAATATTCCCTTCTGGATCATAGTTCTTTCTTTGGAGTGTAAATAACTCTAATTTCTACATCTTCAATTCTTCTTCACATAAATCAACCACTTTAGGCACATTGCACTTATAATTCCCGATTGTGATGGGAAATTTTATGAAACTTCTCTTATGTGTTGTGCTAAAAAAGGGGATGGGAGGCTTCATCTGTCTCACCAATTCCAATATTAAGAGTTTGTATGTTGGGTACCTCGGAACCATGAAAGGGCATCCTTCAAATCCTTCCACCCTGATGTAGGTGAAAGTGGGAAACTAAATTTACCAGCCTCCAACCTATCAAATAATCATTTGTGCTTCTAGAGAAAACCTTTTAGATTTGTCACCCTCCATTATTCTTACTAGTTTCATGGAAAATACATCATTAACTCTCCAATAATACTCCTGATTTTCATGAATAGTAATATGGAGTAAATGAGCATATATCAGACTATTCCCTATTTCTCTACCCAAGGTACCAATTTAGTTCAACCCTTACTTATTTGTCATTAGGGTGCATGAATAAACCACATATGAGGACATACAAAACCATAGAGACTATGGAAATTCCTTTATTTGATCATGTAGCATGTCGCTGATAAAACTTCTCCAATACATTTGCATAATGCCTTCCATTAATTTGGCTATAATTACAAACATCCAAGGTTTGAATTTACTAGCATCTCTAAGTCCAGCTATCTTGCTTAGCATAGTTTTAACATCTTGAACATTTGGGTTTAACACAAATCTTAAAATTGGTTTCATTTTCTTTGTAATCTCCTCTTGGCAACACTATGTACTCATAATTTTCCTATTGTTCTATTCTATGCTCAGGTAGGTTTTAGCCATTGTTTTTATATCTACTAGATACATCTTGGGAAATGTGAGGAGCCCAAATGTATATACAATCCATTTCATGAAGAGGTCTACATAGACCCTTCCTTCCTTTTCAAAAAATATCTTGTCTGGGTTGTAACAATTTAATCATTCCTTAACTAGTTCAGGGGCCTCCATCACTGGCAAAAACCCTCATACTAAATGTAATCCACTTTCTATAACATTCTTCGTACACTGAGAGGCATTTTCTTGCCATGCCCATGTGATGAATTTATCATAAGAAAAATATCCTAGATGAGGATCAATAATTATCCCACCAACTGGTACATCTTGTGAAGAAAAATATTGAAATTCATCTTTTGGCCTTGCTTTGGAAGTGTTCATATTCACTTGCACGTCTTGAATTTTTTTAAATAGATATGTGCCTTATGCATGAGTTACGATTAAATTTAATCAGTTATCTTCAAAAATTCATAAAACTTTTAATCTACCATTTAGTTAAATTCATTTCAAAATAATCAACATTTCAATTACCAAAGGAAATATCATTCTCTCGAGACATGCATGCATAAAATGACTAGAAAATTTTTGGTTGTCCAAAACATACCTAGTTTTGCTGATGATACAATCATTTTCATAATGAAACATTGAAACCATTGGTAGTTGTGTTCTTGGTTTCTCTATTTTTACCTTTCTTTGTGCACCACAATATCAATCTTGATCTTTCAATGTCCTTACAAACTAGCAGTATGGCATGAGGTAGAGTGTTGTAAAAGAAACTCCATGCTCAAGGTGGTGCCAAGTACATGTGTAGTTTTCCATCTTCATTAATTCCTTGTTATAATGCATTAATTTTCTTGAATAAAGGTGCAATCATGGTGAATTAGGGTTGAAATCATGAACACCTTAGTTTATACATAGGCCCACCACTAGATAAGAACACGGTGTAAAATTATTACATGGCATGCTTGCATGTCACTTTGATTCTTATGAGAAAAATAATTTATAAGGAACAACCAATTTGGATATGTGACCATTGATGATCACAAGGTTTGAATCCTCCAGTACCAAACCTTGGAAAGGTTACTAGGAACCGAGAAATTTAATCACTGGGTTCATGAGAACCAGGTGCAAAGACAGGAATTGGGAATCAGGTTCAAGAAAGACCAAAATGATCTAAACATATTCACAAAAGCCCTTTGTTTTCTAACCTTTGGCTAAAGAAATGAAAAGCAACCATTAGACTAGTTGATGAAGAAAAAAAGACTCGCACACACCGAGATGATTTATCTTGGTGATGACTCACTAGGTTTGGATTACTAATTAGGTAGAAAACTAGGAGTGACCAAAGATACAATATCCTTAGCACAACCGTATCAACTCCAGAACTTTGGGGTCCATTATATTGATAAGACTTACGAAAAAATCACAACACTTGAAATATGAGAAAGATAGGGATTTAGGCCATGACTAGACAAAGCTGAAACAAAACTTCTATTTAACCATTTCCTCTAAAAGAAACACACCAAAGCAAGAAAAGGAAAATGAAATAAAATAAAGGCAACAAAAAAAGGGTCCACATTTTTCAAAAGAGAAAAATGGTGTGTGTTATGAGACCACACAACAACTAGCAACCAAAAAAGCTAAACAAAACAAAAGAAAGACAATTATGGACCTAATAATCACACTTCAACTTTCTTCAATCTTCAAATTATAAATAATTAGGCCCTCATTCTAGCATTGCATCTTCACTTTAGCCATCATACAAGATTAAACATTACTAATCTCATGTGTGTACAATTGGTTTATTTTGCTACAGTAAATTTAGAGCATAGAAAATGTTTGCATTGACCTACATAATTTGGAAATTCCTTTTAAGCCAACCTTGGATAGAGCCTTGTTGCCAGTCAAGCATCCATAGCTCTATAAAGTTTATCTTTTTAATTCCCCCCAAACATAGCTCTACTACTATTTAGGCATCCATTGCCTTGATAGAGATAATTGGATAGCTTAAAGAGTTGAATTTTTTTTTCTTTTGATATTTCTTTGATGCTCATTTTATTTTTCTTCTTCTTTTTTTAAACAAAAGTGGCAAGCCACTATAATTATATTAATATTAAAATATAGATATTACAAAACCTTGGTTCAAGCGAGCATACCAACATGAAAGAACCAGGAAAAAAACCCCCGGTTATAGCTCGAGTAGGTAGATAAGCTTCCTAATTATATTCCATGACTGACTCTTCCCTAATATCAACCTCTTTACATTGATAGATGACATACCCCTTTTACATTTTATAAAAGTAGCCCCCATAAAATTTCCAAAATATAGTCCCATCACCATTTGAGTATCAAATCCCCTTAAGTAACCCTTTAACTTTTCAAAAGATAACCCCATTATATGACCAAAATACAAACCCTTTACAATCTATTGTCGTCAAGACTGGAAACATGTCTCACCAATCTGACCACTTCAAGCCTTTAGAGATAAATTGTGGATTGGAAAGACATGCAAGGTATCTCATTGATTTTTCTTTTTCAGGAGGAAGCATCCATGACTTGGAGACTGAGTCGATTGAACTTGAGCATGCATTAGAATTTGTGTCGATTGAACTTGACCTTGCATTAGAACCCATTTGAACATTCGCGGCCTCAATACACCCATTGACATAGCTTGATCGATATGAAAACCCATCAGCGTAGATCCCTTCTTCAACATAGTATCTCCACATTCTTCCAACTTGCTAAGTTACACCAATATGACCCTCATTGGAATATCACCACCAATAAAAAGCTCATCGAGATAACTTCCTTCATTGGCATAGAAAATAGAGATAATTTTGATAGTCTAAGTCACATCGATAGAACACTCATTGACATAACTATAGTTAGGCTACACTAAAATGATCAATAAGATTGATATGGAAATGGAGCTCTCTATCGGTGTAACATCTTTGGGTTACATCGATGTTCAATAGCCATTGAGAAAACCACCAAAATCGGTATAACATTCTCAGGTCCAACTAAAGGCCAATGTTACCCTAATGCCACTGAGATCGGTAAGACTCTCCCCAATGGAACTTCTCAGCCATAATTCTTGCATCAACATGAGTTAGAAAATTGACATCGATGATTCAAGTCACACCGAAAGATGCCATCAGCAAGATCGACCACATGTCTCACCAAACATCTTCAAGTTACACCGATGTTCAATATCCATCGAAAAGAGCTTGCATTGGAACCCATTGAAACATCCATGGCTTCAATACACCCATCGACATAGTTCTCTTCTTCAGCATATTATTTCCACATTCTTCCAACTTGCTAAGTTACACCGATATGACCCTCATCGGGATAGCACCATCGATACAAAGCTCATCGAGATACACCGATATGACCCTCATCAAGATAGCACCACCGATACAAAGCTCATTGGGATAACTTCCTTCATCAACACAAAAAATAGAGATCATTTTGATATTCTAAGTCACACCAATAGAACACTCATTGACATAACTACATTTTGGTTACACCGAAATGATCAATAAGATCGATATCGCAATTGAAATCTCTATCAGTATAACATCTTCAGGTTACACTGACATTCAATAGCCAGTGGAAAAACCGCCAAAATTAGTATAAAATTCTTAGGTCCAATTGAAGGCCAATGTTACCATGATGCCACTAAGATCGATAAGACTCTCCCCAATGGAACTTCTCAGATAGACTTCTTGCATCGACATGAATTAGAAAACTCACATCAATAATTTAGATCACACCGAAAGCTACCATCGGCAAGAGCGACCACATGTCTCACCAAACATCTTCAGGTTACACCGATGTTCAATAGCCATCGAGAAACCCAACAAAATCGGTATAACATTCTCAAGTCCAACCAAAGGTGAATGTTACCCCGATGCCACTCAGATCTGTAAGACTCTCCCCAATGGAACTTCTCCACTAGACTTCTAGCATCGAAATGAGTTAGAAAAATCACATCGATAATTCAGGTCACACCAACAGCAACCATTGGCAAGACCGACCACATGTCTCACCGATCTAACCACTTCAATCCTTTAGACATGAACTGTCGATTGGAAAGACATCCCAAGTGTCTCATCGATTTTTCTCTTTCAGGAGGTTTAGGTCAAAATATTGAGGCACATGTTTCCAACAAACTCCCACTTGATGAAGAACTTATGTCACCTCCAGATCATTTAGGAACTACTGTGATTCTTAGGTCCAAGTCCCTTCAAACTAGCAGCAAGGTGACTAACTGTAATGAACTGATGTGATCAAATTGGTATATTACCAACATCATCAGGTGGTATAGAATATACTTATTAATAATCCACCCCATCATCATAGATTTCCTAGTCATCATACCACTGCTGACACACCAATCCTACACTTACACTGCCTTGCTTACCCTTCTGACTCACCCTTACTTAACTTCCACTTTTTCTTTTATTTTGATATTTTTGTATAAGCTCATTTTCTTCAACTTGCAGGAAATAAAATCCACTATTAGATTGGGAATTACAATGGTAGGAAAGGTTACTTTTTAATTTTTCTCTCAATGCAAAAACCTACTATCCAAAATTTTAGTAGAATGATTTAAGATATGAGTGTTTGTAGCTCAACATTTACTGAATGATTTATGCAATCCAAAGTAAAAGGAACTGAACAATTCCCCAATCATCTATAATTAAAGGACTATTTCTAGTTGAAGCATAGATCACATTTTTATAATTGATGTTCTATTATTTTGAGCACCTTCTTGACAACGCAAAACCCCATAAAGTAAAAAATAAAATAAAAATGAACACCTAGAAAAAAAAAAATAAAAAAAATGACAAAACAAAACAACTATTTACAAAAGGAACTAATTACAAAAAAAAATATTTACAACCTATTTACAAACTATTTATAGACTAGCCCAAGAACTAGCAACCAACACTAAGCCTGTAAGTAATGTTTCAAGAATTTCCCATTAATAGGCAATGGGACATCTTCTCCAATCAAATTTTTAAGTCTATAATTACTGTCACCTAAAATTTCAAACACTTGGTAAGGACCTGTCCATAACTTGTCAAACTTTCCATGCTCACCTTTATGCTCATGGTCTTTCACTAGTACAAAAACAAAAATAAACTACTGAAAAAACTACTAACAATTGCTTATAAATGACTAAAGTTGGTCATGTGACCATTAGTAGTTTATTGCTAGTCATATATAACGAAACCAGATTGATGAATAAACCATTTTTAGTCATTTATTGGTTGTCTTTATTGATCGATTTGGTAGTATATTTATTCATTTATTTAGTCATTCATTCCTGTGATCTGGTCACTTATTTAGTCACTTTTTTTCCGCAGATATATTTAGTCATTGATTTAGTCATTGATTGTTATAATCTAGTCACTTATTTAGTCATTTTTTTATTCACTGATATATTTAGTCATTTATTTAGTAATTTTTATTCATTGATTTCAATGGTCATATATCTAGTCATATTTATACACTGTTCACTGATTTTTGTCAATTGGTAGTATATTTAGTCAATTTAATTATTAATTGATGTCAATTAGTAGTATATTTAGTCATTTTAATTGACTAATATTTGAGGATTTAAGCATAAAACATAGAAATACACAAAAATCATCAATTACACACAATAAGACAACCATTGAGAAGGAAAAATTGGTGAACTTTATTAATAAAAGAAAGGTATTATAGTTACATCTTAGAAATAGAGTATTACATTTGTTATTTTCAGTCACAAGACTGAAAATCTGAGTTACAATATTGTAGAGAAATGATTGCAAGAAATAAACTTCTCCAAAGGACTTCTACAATTATAGAAATGCATGCTTGAAGCCCTTCAATATGAGCACATGCTCCTTTCATCTCTTAAAGCTTCTACACTGTGGGAAATCTTCCTAGAGCAAGATATAATGTGTAGAATCCAAGGAGAGTGTTGATCATGTCAAATATATGAAGCTCTCTCCTTCAATGTAGTCAATAATAACCCAACTAGAATATTTCCTCCTTTATGTGCAACATGCCATCTGATATGAGCTACAGGCTACTACCTTTTCTGCCATGAATGAAGTTGTGCCTCAATACAACCAAAAAAATTAATATTAATCAATTTAGAAAGAATTAAAGTGCATTGTATATTGCAAGTTTAAGAAATAAAGTCCAAACACAATAGAAAGATAAATCAATTAATAAGTTATAGCCTTATCAACAAATGCCTTAAACAGAGTGTTCAACATAGGCCTGAAATATGCATATTGAACCCTTGATTTCATAACCTTGTTCAAAATTTAAGAAAGGTGATATGCTTAGATTATAGAATGAAGGCTATCAACACTAACTAGATTAGAATAATATTATCAACCAAAATTTCCTGGAAACCAAGCCCAAGAATGCCATTAGACTTGGATAGCAAAAATGTCAACCCTGGTTCATGTGTTGTCTTAGTAAAGACCTAAACCATTAAAGAATCCATTTATACATAAATTCCAAATTAAGTTGATGAGAAAACGTCTTCGATATCCAATTGGGAAGCCTTAACATCCAAAAATTACTAACCTGATGTTTCACAACAAGTTTCCCAATTGTGAAATCATCCTCCCCATTAACTTTACAAGCACTGCACAATTCAACTTTTGAAGGCACAAACACACAAAGTACTTTCTGCAATAGTAATTTTCAAACTAATGATTAATAAAAAAACTTAAGGCATCCATTAAACTTACAAGAAAATAACTACTTAAAAAAATACAAAGAAGCATCACCAAATGGTTCAAAACTCATCATTAGTATAAGTCCAAAAATTTGATGTTCTTGTGCAATTTATTTAGGTTTATTCTCTTACAATTCATCAAAATTAGAAAAAAGGGTAGCAAGTCAAGGGATTTAATCATGAGAAAACTTTGTAGTTAAAAGGGTTTTGTACTATGTCAAACATCATTTCATTAGTTTCAATCCCACCATTTTACCCATTTAATTACTACCCTATACAATAAGAATCAAATTTTGTTCATTTTATTGGTTTTGATCCCTTCAATCCACCTTTGCAACATCTACATGATGTAAATATTGTCAGTGAGCGATTGAAACATATAAGAGGAAATTGAAGGAAAGCCTCTCACAAATTAAGGAATGATTTAGGAATTGCATGGAATATGGAGTTAACCTAATTTTTTTGCAATGCCCATCTAACATCTTAAAAGGTTGCAATAATGTCAAAACTCAAAATGGTATAAGGAGATAAAAAATCAATACCTTATCTTTGGCCAATTAAATCAAAGGATCAAGAATGGTAGGAGGATCTATATCATCCATCATAACTATAAACTCTGATTTTCTAAAGTATAATGGCTTGGTTGTTGCAACACCCTAAAATCATTCAGTATTAGCAAAAAAGAAACTGGTTATTGATCCACTACCATATTGGATCTCACAGGATTCTCCTTTACAAACAATAAATGATATGTATTAATTGTTTAGCAACTTCCTTAATATCCCCATGTAAGTAGACTAAACTAAGTGAGGTTGAGGGTTTGAAGTAGAGTACCATATTCTTGGTATGTGCTTGAATTTGATCATGACTTGTATCTTGAATGAAAATAGCAAGCTAGTTGCAATGGAAAATCATTGTTAGAAAAATAACCACAAAATCCTCTTGAATTAAAATAATCCTTCTAGGTATTTCAAGACAAGATATTTCAGTTAATTTCTAAGAGAGCTAATTTCACTATCCAAATAGCCATCAATCTATTTAATGTATATAATTTCCCAAAATTAAAAATTTGAATGTAATGAAACTAACCATAATTACCAAATATTTGACACCAAAATGTAGTACAAAATGTATTGTTTGAAAACATATGTGTTTTGATAAACCAGATATACCCTTTATATATTGATTTAAATAACAAGGAAAGATCAAACTGGAGACAACAAGATATCATTCACTAATTCACTTCGACAAACAATTGAAACCAAAATTTGAACACCAATTATAACTTCATTCTATTGATCTTCAAAAATATTTTACAACACGTTTCAAAATTTTGTCCTAACTAACATGTCAAAAAGTGTCTTTTGAGTTACCCACTTTTTGCATAAATCAAATAGTCTTAATTATATTTGTTTACATAGGATTACATAAAACTTAAAAGCAATGAAAGATGAGAAATGAAGAGAATTTATCAAATGTTGAAGTCCACAACACTCACAAGATACAAAAGTCTATTACTCACTGTAAGGTACCCATGATCATTTAGATCTGGCAAGGTCCTCTCTCCATGATAGTATTTGCAAGGCTTGGTACTTCACTACAAGGCCTATTCTTCTAGGGGAGCTAGATATGTCTTCTCCCATTGGTACACTGTGTAATCATGAGGCCATTTTTACTCCTAGATTTTTTGTGTGTTGGTCAAGTTACTCTTTCATCTATTGTCTAATAACCCTTTGGTATTCATGATGAATTTTGAGTACCCATCATCCAATGCAATTATTATATCCAAGGTTAAATTGAGGTGGTGAATATTTATGTCACCATCCTTCTATATATTTGTGAGGCAGTTGGGAATAACTTTTCTAAACTCATCTAGCCAATCCTTGGCACCTTTTAGTTGATCATCATCCCTTAGTATCTTAGGTGCAAACCATTGATTTAGCATGTGAGATTAATTAATTCTTTCCTTGATCTTTTGGTGTTCTATAGACATGTATTGAAATTCATATATGACCATTCAGACCATTTGTTCAGTAGGCTTTAAAGTTGTGGAGGCCTCAACACTCCTTTGCAAAATTTTGCACAAAGTCAGGAAGGTGTGATGTACAAGTTGCCATTTCTTGAATAAGGGGTCCAATATAGGTACATGGGCCTTTATTTGGTCAACTGCTTGTGACAGGAAGACATAACATTCATACACATTTTCCAAAATTTTCACAAATAGTTTAACCCTATGCTCAAATATCTATTCCAATACCCCAATGTTTTCTCTCTTTTCTATTTCCTTTATTTCTTCATTACTTTTTTTCAAATTCTCAATTTCTTATTTTAGCACATTAACTTGTTCAATAGTGATTGCACCTATATCAGTATGGATGGTAGGGGGCTAGTATACTGTTAATTATGTGCTTTGGGAAGGACCTACTCCCTTCAAATGCTATTTCAATTTCACATTTTCTATGAATAACCCATTCACTTCATCATTCAAATCAGTCTATTCTTTCTCATATTATGCCAATCTAAGCTCCATAGTGTTAACCGCATCCCTAGTAAACAATATTGAGGGCATTGTCATAGTATCTGCCTCCAATGCTGATGTTTCTTGAAGTGTCTTTACCATGGTAGTACCTCTCATTTCTTTTACAACATCAAGCAATCTTGGGTTTTTTATTCTTTTTTGCTTTGTCCAAAAGGCTAGGGTTTCAAGTCTTCGATTGTAACTTCTGCCACTCATTCCCTCATCTGAATTGAATTCAGAAACCAACATGGGATCTTATTGGCTTCTTAATTGATCTAGTAAGAATACCATTTTTAACTCCATCCCAAGAATAATTAGTATATTTCTTTCTAAGACCAATTTTTTTGCTTCTTGGGGGATAACAATAATTTCATTAATCTTGAGTTCTTCAAGAGTTCGGGCAACAATCTAGTCATAGTGTGACTCCTCAGTGCCCATCTTATTAATTCAAAGTCTCTCATCAAATTATTTCATTTTCATCTTAAACCAAAAATCCTTAAACTTGGGAGTTTGAATAAATTCATCATTTTCAATAAATGTAAGTGCAACAATCACCCTTTCATCATTATGGACTTCTTGATCATTATGCCCATGTAAATCCACTCTTTCTTTTGGTTTGTGAGTATCAGTTGCAAGCTTAGGTAGTGGATGATCAACTTCATCATCTTTAAAATTCAAAAGTACATCAGCTATCTCTTCAATATCCCCTACTCCTTCACTTATTTCATTTGCCACTATGGGGGCTGCTCCATGTGTCTTCTTCCTTCTAGGACTTGGTTGCTTAGGAAATTCTTGTAATTGTATTGTGGCAATTTTTGGTAGGGGCTCTATGATTACAATACCACTTGGTTTGATGGGAATCTTGGAGGGTCTTGAAGACTAACCCTTAGGTTTATTTTTTGGTTCAACATATAATCTTTCAAAGTTGTTAATTATTATGTTCATCCTTTTGATAGGATCCTTTTCTTTAACATAGAATCCTTGGAATCTAGTGTCCCTTTTCTTCTTCTCTTCTTCAATCCTCTTTATGATTTCCCACTTCCTCTTCCTCTGAAAAACTTCATCAGGTGTAAATCAATTTCTTATTACATCTTCTTCATAATCCATTACATGGGTAATCCCATCTTTAGTGAAAAGTGCTTGTTTTATAAAATTAATATGCCCTTTAGGATCAAAGACCCTTTCTCCTAATGGCTTCAATGAATTTCGTATCTTCAAATAGTTATGTAGTTCTTCAATAGTGTCATACCCTATGAATAGCTCCTCACATTTGGTTAGGTCAAGGAGGGATGTGAAGGGAAAAGCAATAGTGTAGAACAACTTCCCTAACACTACTACAACAGAGGAGAAGTGAAAAAATGAGTTCTAAAGATTCTTAAAAACTTCTGAGATGAATACATACAACCTAAATGAGATAACAGAAAAATAGGCATTCATAGATTGACACAAGTATTTATGTGGGAAAACCTTTTCAGGTAAAAAACCCACCACACGAAGCAAAGACAATTTGTATTACAGTAATAAAAATTACATACAAAGTCTTCAGTCTTCACTCTCTGATCTTCAACTCACAACAACACTAGTGTTCACTCACTGTTACAATGCTATACAAAATATAATGAACTACTCTTCCTTGTTTGAATTCCTTCTTACAAGACTTACTTGACTTACTTAGCAACCCCTAACCATCACCTTTTGATTTACATATATAAAATGTACTTGACTGCACAAGTCATACATCTCATTCAATGTATCAACCAATCGTAGACTTCAGGTTCATGCATTGATCACCCGATCATGCAATCTGATCTTCTCTAACTGATGTCCTTTACATTGGGTCGCCTAGGCAATAAAATCATTTCCCATATCAGATCATGTTCAACAACTGAAGAAGTCAATTAATAACTACCTTTACAAAATTTGGCTTTTACCCAATCAAAATTTTGACACTAAGCCACGTTTCCACCTTTCATTCACCTGCTACTCTGACTTTTGGTCTAGCTTGGTCAAGCTTGGATGACCAAGCTTTGAGCACTCTCCCTATCTCCACCGCGCTACCACCGAGCTCATCCTAGCTTATCGCAGTGTGGCGGTGAGCTCACCCGAGCTCTTCCTTGACTTCCCCACACTACCACTAAGCTCAGTTTTGCTTACCGCGGTGTGGCGGTAACTGCCAGACAAAATACAGGTGGAAATACCACGCTACCTTGGAGGCCACCAAGCCATCTTGTGGTAGGGCGGTGACTGCTTGGCAGACTGTCAACAGTCTCACCGTGGCCACTACGGTGAGCCATTCCACCACCCACGATGTGGCAATAACCGGTGCAACAAACAACCGATAGTCACTCTCATAGTTTAATGCACCCACCGTGGTCACTCAGAGTGACCACCATAGTAGGGTGGTAAACCGCTGACCTTCACCGCGGTACCACCTAGGCACAAAATGACCACCGCGGTAAAGTGGTGAGGGAAAAATTATGAATTTTTTTTCCAAGTCTTTTCTAATAGAGGCACAAGAGTAGAAGTTGAGACATAATTTCTCAAAAAGCTCTCACTTGGTGAGGACTTCCAACTTCCTCTTGACTTTGATAAATTACTGTCAGTCATGGGCCCCAATACCCATTGATTATGTGCACCATTTGAACTTGTTTGTGCTCACTGGCTTTGTCAATGCATCTACAACATTCCTCAAAGTGTCAAACTTTTCAAGATAGACCTTTCCATCTTCCACCATATCCCTCACGAAGTGATACTGCACATCAATGTGCTTTTTCCTAGCATGGAAAGTCGAGTACTTTTCTAAAAAAATGGCACTCTGACTGTCACAACAAATAGTAATCTACCTTGCATTAAAACCAATATCCAAACACAATCTACTCAGCCAAACTGCTTCCTTGTAGGTGTGATTTGCTGCCATGTACTCTACCTCTATCATAGATAAATCAACTACAACTTGTTGCTTTCTCATCCAACTGACTACTCCACCATTTAACATGAACGTTTATCCACTGGTGGATCTCCTGCTATCAATGTCCCCTGCCCAATCAAAATCAACATATCCATGAATGTTGAGTGTTCTCTGTGATGCAACCAAACTACCATGGTAACATAGAGCATAGTCTAAAGTCCCCTTCAAATATATGAACACTCTCTTCACAACATCCCAATGTGATCTTCTTGGATTTTCCATAAATTGGCTGAGAACTCCCACTACTTGGGCAATGTCTGGCCTTTTACAGACCATCGCATACATTAAACTGGCAATAGAACTTTCATATGAAACCCTGGTCATGTCCTCCATCTCAATAGCAGACTTTGGGCAGTCTTCAATAGATAGTTTGGTTCCCTGCATAACTGGAACAACTGGTTGCTTGTAGTCATCCATACCAAATCTCTCCAGAACTATCTTGACATACTTACTCTGGCTTACCCAAAGCTTTCTTCTTGTTCTATCCCTAGTTATCTTCATTCCCAAAATATACCTTGCTACACCTAGATCTTTCATTTCGAACTTTGTAGACAATTGAGATTTAAGATCAGAAATCATAGACTTGTTATTTCCTATGAACAACATATCATCCACATACAAGGTAATAACAAGCACATGATCATTTTCATATTTTTAATAAACACAATGATCAGATTTTGATCTAACAAATCCAATAGATAACACAAATGTGTCAAATTTCTGGTACCACACTCTAGGGGATTTCTTCAAACCATACAGAGATTTCTTTAACTTATAGACTAGATTTTGTTTACCTTTTTCAATGAATTTCTCAGGTTGGGACATATAAATCTCTTCTTCTAGCTCACCATGAAGAAAAATTGTCTTCACATCCATCTTCTCAATCTCTAAGTCATACACTGCTGCCAATGACAACATAAATCTGATAGATGTCAGCATTGCTACAAGGGAAAAAATCTCTCAATAATCAATTCCCTCAATTTGGGAAAATCCCTTTGCAACCAATCTTTCCTTATACTTCTCAACACTACCATCAAGCCTCATCTTATTTTTGAATACCCACTTACAGCCAATAGGCTTTCGCCCTTTAGGTAATGGTACCAGATTCTAGGTTTCATTCTCCTTCAATGAATCCATTTCTTCTTTCATGGCTTCCAGCCAAGAATTCGAATTAGAAATGTTGATTGCTTCTTTTATAGTCCTAGGCTCATCAGTGCTAGTAATTAAGGCATAGGCATAGTTCAAATCTAACATTGAGAAACCATACCTTTCAGGTTGCTATTTTTCATGTGTAGACCTTCTTACTAGCTGAGGTTGTGGTTCTTCATCTTCAGAACTCTCAGAGTTGTTTGAGCTCTCCTCAGTCTCATGTACACCATGTAGTTCTTCCTTTTTTGGAGTTTGAGGAATCTCAACTGCATCTTTCTTCTTGTCTCTTTGATGTTTCTGTTGATCACTTACTGAAGGTTTTAGCTTAGAAAATATTACGCTTCTATTGTACAGGACCTTCTCAGTAATAGGGTTCCAAAGCTTGTATCCCTTAACACCAACTCCATAGCTGATGAGGATACATTTGACAACCTTGTTATGCAATTTTGATCTTTTCTCATTTGGCACATAAGCATATGCCTCATAGCCAAAGACACAAACATGCCTCAAAGAGGGATTCTTACCAGACCATGCTTCCAAAGGTGTCTTATCAACAAGAGTAGAGCAAGGAGAGCAATTTACCAAATAACATGTTGTAGCCACAGCCTCAGCCTGGAACTTCTACTCCAGACCAGCATCACTCAACATACTCCTTGCCTTTTCCATCAGCGTCCTATTCAACCTTTCAATAACTCCATTCAGTTGTCAAGTATAAGGTGTTGTTTTATGCCTTTTAATTCCATGATCTGGGCAATACCTTTTGAAATCTACATAACAAAACTCACCACCATTGTTTGTCCTCAAACATTTATTTTTTCTTCTAGTCTGATTCTCAACCAAAGTTTTGAATTCTTTAAACCGACTGAACACTTCTGATTTACTTTTAAGAAAGTATAAAAATGCCCTTCTTGAACAGTCATCAATAAAAGAAACATAATATCTAGACTTTGATAATGAAGGAAAATTAACTGGACCAAACACATCAGAATGAACATAATCTAGTGTACCAAAAGATTTATGAGGACTCGAGTAAAATGAAACATAGTGTTGTTTTCCATAAATATAGTGTTCGCAAAAATTGAACTCAAGGTTACAATCATCAAGCCCTTCTACAAGATTTTTATTCTTCAAGGTTTTTAAACCTTCTCTCCTATGTGACCTAGTATATGATGCCACAACATAGTCTTCTCTGCTGGTATTTTTACCTCCAGAGAATTTATAGATATTGAAGTGTCTTCATCTTCCTCTATAGGAACAAATTTTCTTAACTTTGCAGAGGGACTGTTATATTGAATAGGACATGCATCCATCTTGTACAGAGTGCTAGTACAAACACCCTTAGCCAACACCATTGCACCTCTAGCCATTTTACATCCTTTACTTGAGAAAGAAACTTCTACACCAACATCATTCAGATTACTGAAAAAAAGTAGATTATGAGCCAAACCTGGTATGTGTAGTACGCCACCAATCCCTTTGACTCTACTATCAAGAAACTGAATTCTGACTCTACCTCTTCCAACAATCTCTAGCATTGAATCATTTGCTAGGTACACCTTTCCACCATCATAATTCTTATACTTAGAGAACCATTCTCTATGAGACGTCATGTGAAAGGACGCACTTGAGTCAACCAACCAAACATCATCTAATGCCTGAGTTACCAAGGCTGCAATGAAGGCGTCTGCATCACTTTGAGAAGAGTCATTATCTGAAGCATTCTTCTTATTCTTCTCCTTACAATCCTTTCAGATTTGACCAGGTTGCCCACAATTCCAGCATTTCACCTTGGATCTTTTACCAAGAGACTTTGATCTCCCTACATATTTGGATTTGGAATTCTTGTCCTTCTTATTTCCTTTCTCCTTTGGTATACCTCGAACAACAAGAGCCTCTTTGGCCATCTCTGAAGACTTCCTCTACATCTCTTCTGACAACAATGAGGTAACAACGTCTTCCATCTTGAAAGTAGTGGTCATACTTCCAATAGCCATTACAAGATGATCCCAACTATCAGGTAACGAACACAACAAGAGCATGCAATGATTCTCCTCCTCAGCCTTTACACCTACAGACGCCCACTGAGTAGCACTCATATTAAATGAGTTCAAATGGTCTGCAATAGATGCACCTTCTTCCATTTTCAAGGAGTACAGCTTCTTCCTCAGGAATAACTTATTTACCAAACACTTTCCCTAATAAATATCACCAAGATTCTTCCATAATGAAGCTACAGAATTCTCCTCATGGATGTTTAGGAGTACAAAATCGACCAGACTCAATTTTATCAAACCTCTTTCTTTTCTATCAGCAAGGTCCCAATCCTCTTGCTTCATACTTTGTGGCATAGTTCCAGACATTGCTACCCAAAGGTCTCTACCCACAAGCAAGTCTTCCATTTTGAGTTTCCATAACTCAAAGTTGCTACCAATGAATTTTTCAATCTCTACTCTACCAGATGTACTCGCCATCTCAAACAGAAACAAGTTTTAACAATGCAAGACTCCCACTGGAACAATATTAGCACAAAAAACTGACCTTTCTATCAAGGATAACACAACTGGCCAGGATTTGATACCACTTGAAGGGAAAATAAATAGTGCGGAACAACTTCCCTAACACTAATACAATAGAGGAGAAGTACAAAAATGAGTTCTAAAGCTTCTTAAAATATTTTGAGATGAATACATACAACATAAATGAGATAATAGAAAAATAGGCATTCACAGATTGACACAAGTATTTACGTGGGATTTTTTTTTGAGGTAAAAAACCCACCACACCAAGCAAAGACAATTTCTATTATAGTAATAAAAATTACATACAAAGTCTTCAGTCTTCACTCTCTAATTTTCAGCTCACAGCAGCACTAGTGTTCACTCATTGTTACAATGCTATACAACATACAATGAACTACTCTTCCTTGTTCGAATTCCTTCTTACAAGAATTACTTGACTTACTTAGCAACCCCTAACCATCACCTTTTGATTTACATATATAAAATGTACTCGACTACACAAATCATACATCTCATTCAATGTATCAACCAATTGCCGATTTCAGGTTCATGCACCGATCACCCAATCACGCAATCTGATCTTCTTTGACTGATCTCCTTTGCATCAGACCACCTAGGCAATAAATTCATTGCCCATATTGGATCATGTTCATCAATCGAATAAGTCAAGGAATAAATGCCTTTACAAAATTTGGCTTCTAGCCAATCAGAAGTCTAACATTAAGCCACGTGTCCACCTTTCATTCACCTGCTGCTCTGACTTTTGGTCCAACTCAGTCAAGCTAAATTGACCGAGCTCTGAGCACTCTCCTTGTCTCCACCGCGCTACTGTCGAGCTCATCCTAGCTCATCATAGTGAGCTCACTCGAGATCTTCCTTGACTTCCCCGTGCTACCATTGAGCTCATTTTTTCATACCATGGTGTGGTGGTAACCGTCGGGCAGACCGCAGGCAGTCATACTGTGCTACCATAGAGGCCGCTAGGCCACTCTGTGGTAGGGCGGTGACCTTCTAGTAGACCATCAGTGATCTTACCACAACCACCATGGTGAGTGAACTCATTGCCCATGGTGGGGCGGTAACTGCCAAGCTCATTGTTGGTGGCTTACTGTGGCCACTGTGGTGAGCCAGTCCACGGCCTGTGGTGTGGCGATAACCGGTGTGATAGACCGCCGACAGTCACCATCATTGTTTACCACACCCACCACAGTCACTCAGAGTGATCACTGTAGTAGGGCAGTAAATTGCCGCATTTCACCACTAGCCCTTCACTGCAGTACCACCAAGGCACAAAATGACCACCACGGTAAGGGAAGAAATATGAAAAATTTTACCGTCTTTTCTGATAGAGGCACATGACTAGAAGTTGAGACATAATTTCTCAACATAATGTCCCCTTTTTTTGTCTTTTCATAACATCCTACTCCATCCATAACATTTGCCACATAAATTCTAAAAATGTAGTTCAAATAGAAACAAATATAGGTAAAAAATGTGGGGCTTGAGGACACCCATAAAACCTTATTACTATTTGGTTTGCTAAGAAGAACCAGTCATAAAATTTTTGAGTGTGTCCTTTCTCTGGCTTCAATGCTAAAGGTCTTAATACTTTAATTATTTTATTAGGCAATCTTGGTGAAATATGACCAAGAGCAGCCATGAACTTTACTATGAAATCATCATGAAATATTACATAATCACTATTTTTACATCTAGTATCCCAAATGTAACACCAGTTTCGCACAGGAAACCTATTCCCTTAATCATCAGTCATTCCCAAACACATTATTTTAGTCCATCTATTTTTATTTTGGTACAATATTAAATGACATAGTAGAGACTATTTCCTGAAATTGATGGGAGCAAAGTTCTCTCTTACTTGCAAAAATCCCTCATGTAGCCCTTTCTCAATTTCAACATCAAAGTAATACTCAATGTTGACTTTAGGATTTTTTATCCTCATTTCCATCATCATGAGATAGGTTGGCATCCTCTCTTCAACATCTATTCCAAGCACTTGACACAAAGGAAAATACGTTCTTTTGAAATATACTTGGAAGTCTTCTATAGAAAATGGCTCATTTTGGGAGGGGAAGATAGGTATCCTTCTATTTTTTATAGCCTTTATCATGTGTAAAGGAATTTCATCACTCCTATAGGTTTTTATCAATCTCTTATAATCCTCCTCACTTTTTTCCAAGTCGATCTTAGTTATAGCTTGCTTGTTTAACATAAAACACTCTATAATTTCTTCTTTAGTTAGCACCACTAATGGTGAACCATCTGACATTCTTATGGTCTTTGTAGTTGGGTGATAATATTGTGCCAATACTTTAATAAACTCAACATCTACAAAGACATTTCAGACTATCAATTTAGCCAAATCTAAGGTCCAAGGATTCAAACCTAGAATCTTCTCATCCCTTTTTTCATAGAAGTACCAAAATAGATCCTACCCTAAGATAGGGATAATTGTGTCTCTACATCCATGGGTTGTATTTTTAAACACCTTATTAAATCCTTTGTCTACATAATTAGGTAACACATCTAAAATGGATTGTTGCAGGGACCTCTTCTTTGATTTACAAACTGTGGACTCTTTCTTTTTACTTGCAAGTTGACTTATTTTGGGTGGCATGATGAAGAATTTACTCCTACTTGATTTTTTAAGGGCCTAATTGTAGAAGAAAATTCTATTCTTACACACTTGCTACAGAGGGTTTCTATGAACCTACCCAACAAAATAATAGTTGTAGATTTTTTTGACTTCAACTCCCTTGCCTCTGCTATGTTGAGCTTTGTGAGTGATTGCCAAAATGTCATCGAGTCCCAAGTAATATTTTTTTCTGAGCTCGATCACCTCACTATTAATGTCAATTCATGCAAAATATTTTAGAATCTACCCATATTTCAAGATTGAATACGTCGTTGATCTTGGGAAATCGCATAGCGTAATCATTTAATGCTTTGACAACTTGTACTACAATACCGCTCTATCATTTAAAGACCATTGTGAGGTAGTGTTAGTAGTACCTCCACCCCACACACACCCCTTTGGACTCCCATGAGATGGTGGGTTAATTCTAGCAGTTGAGTGATTGTTCAATGCCATACCACTCTATCATATCAAGACCGTTGTAGGGTAGCAGTAGAAGTACCACCACCTTGTTGGTGCAAGGGCACCTATACCTCGCAAAGATAGAGAGATGGACCTTGAAGGTTCAACAAATGAATTTGAATACTTTTAAATTATATGCAATGAGGAAGTTTCAAAATATGCTAAAATGAGATATAATGTCACAAGTTGTCCATTTTCTATGCCATGTTGGCAATATGATCCAGGTGTATAAGATATAGTGTAGGTTTGGGTCTTATGTTTTTCCTTATAATAAGGTCTTAATAACCATTTGAAATTGTATTTAAAAGTTTGATAGGTCAGTAAAGAGGGATCTTTAAAATCAAGTTGTAAAGGGATGGTGATTAGGAACAATATTGGAAAAATTGCCATTTTAGAGTATAACTAAAGGTGGTTAAAGTGGTTTGTTAGTTCTAAGAGGTAGTTGGATGTTGAAACATTTAAAAATAAAATGTAATACCTCGAGAAATGATGATGATTCAGTTTGGAAGAAGATTTTTAACTATTGGAAATGCTGATCTCTGCATTTTTTATGTTTTTCCTGAACTTTTCTTCTTGGTATAAGCCCGTACAGAAATTTCATGTCTTGATACTATGGACACCTCTAACTACATGTGTGTACATTCATCTAAATTTTATTTGGGGGTCTAGAATCATTGTTTTGTGTGCGATGCAATCAAACTTCAGGAAATGCTTTGTTTTCCTGAGTCAAGGGTTTGAGAGGGGTTAAAATAATGATCTAAGCCTTCCACCCACTGTGAAGACCTGTGGCTCAGTGGACAAGCTTACATAGGCCCATTAGACATGTTAGTTCTTTCATTTGTGCAAGGAAGATGGCTGTCATGACTGTGGGGTGCTTGTAGGGTGGAAACCATTGGAAGAGTGTGTAATTTGATGATAGTCTTGACTATGGTCAAGAAAAGTTAGGAGTGGTCAATATTATGAATTGAAAAGCTTGAGGGGACCATTTTAGACATGCCTGAAAAGTTGGGGTGGTTTGGAGAGATTGGGAATATGTATTTTCAATAAGGGGTGTCCTAAAACCCTATGTTTCTAGGCTTTAGAGAGGGTTTTGGCATTGGCGGTTAAGATGAGCCTTTAGAGTCTTAGAGCATGGAAAATTAGGAGTTTGGATACCTTCCCTAAGATTGTTTCAAGCTATCTTGGGTTGGTAGTTAGTTTGTAGAGGGGTCCCTTTGGAAAAAAGGGCTAATTATAAAGCCTAGAATTGGGTGTGTGTACTGAAAGTCCATATTGGTCCAAAACAATGAACCTTGATTCTTGGGTATGTTGTGTAACCCTGAAAATGGTATCTTAATCCATATTTTAATTATTAGGTGTTTTGGAAAGTTTGAGTGAAAATTGGCCTAAACTGGTTTTGGAGTGCTACAAGGGCAGCGTGATGTGTAGGTTGCTAAATGGAGGAACTTGAGTGATTGACCTCTGAGATTGTGTAGAAACCTCTATGTTGACATAGAAAAGGAGATCAGCACCTTTCCTCTGCATCATAGTGGTATCAGAGTGAGGGAGTAGGTCTTTGTGAAGATCAGGATTGAAGTTTGTGTGCAGGAAGAAGAAGGTAGTTGGAGGGAACAAAATGCCTCCTGAAAACAATGTTGTTGCAAAGAAGCTTGATAATCATCACAAGGATATAGATACATTGAAATGGGAGATGGATGTAATAAAGGCTAAGGGTAGTGTTATGCCTTGCATAACCACCCCATATTTTTCCTTGGTCAAAATGGGTCCCCCTTTATGTTTTTGTCCTTGGTTGTTTTTCAAACAAAGTTTGGAGTCTTTCTTTTCCAATACTTTTTTTTTCTTTGGTTTGTTCTATCGGAATTGGAATCGGAACTGAATCAGGCTTTAAAACTTATTTCAAAACTCATTCGAATTCCCATCCTGATAGTCTTCTTTTGCCTTTTTTGTTTTTATCTTTATCAGAGTTGGAGCCGGAGTGGAAGTTAAGTCCGAATGTATCCGATGTTTCAAAATCAAATTGAATTCTGCCTCTGCCTCTGCTTTTTGGTTTTTCATTTTAAACTAGGTTTTTGTGTTAAGTTTTCTCGTTTCAGTCTTTTTGTTTTATTTTGATGTTTTGTTTCGCTTTCTTCTTTGTTGGTGGAACCGGAACCAGAATGGGAACCAAGTTGGAAAGTTAGACAATTTTCTGAATCATTTTCCAGTCTAATTCTGCTCCTGCCATTTTTTTTTTGTCGTTGACTTTACCCAAAGTCGCACAACAGTAATGTGCCAGTTCTCTCTGCACTTCTGACTCTGCTCTACCACATTTATGGCCTTAATTATAGGTGCCATGCACATGTGAAACTTCATGTTTTTATGTTAATTAGGGATTAACTAGTAGTTATCATCATTATTGAAAGAGACTAAGAACGAACAAGAGTTGCAGTGGAGCATTTGTGCATGTGAATCGATCGAAAGGGAGACAATTACGCGTAGATTTCTTCAAGGAATTAACCTATTTATTTGCATTCGAGGTAGGGCTTTCTATTCTCCTCTTTCGTTTTATTTCGCATTTTCCATTTCTGTTCATTTTTGTGAACCCCTAAACCTGCAAATGCACAAAGACGACAAACATGGTTAGATGTTAGATCAAAATGCATGCAAATATGAGAGATTCCCCATAAAATCCATCTATTCAAGCTAAAATTAGGAAATAAATAACAAAACTCAAATAACAATGAAAGCAATCCTAATTAAGCTAATAGCATGATGATCTTATGGGGGAATTGGTGCCAATGGAGTGTTGCAATTGGCCCTTTCCCAATTCCTAAGTTGCAATGTAGATTGATGAAGAAATGGTCAAATCTCCAAAGAGATTTGAGCATAACCTTGGTGCAAATGTGAAAATGTGATGAATGTATGGATGAAATGAGCAAAATTAGTTCTCAATTAAAGAGAGTAACTTTGCATGAAGATTGTGGATGAAGATTGACAAGAGAGGTCTCCAATTTATAAACTTCTATTTGGAAGAAGTGAGCAAGATTGAGCAATGTGGGACAAAAAATAATCCAATAGCATTGTGCCACTTGTCCACATGTGATTGGATGAGGAATGAGCACGCTTTGGCCAATGTGCATGATAAATGCATAAATTTGAATTTGAAATGGTGAGTTGATTTGTTGAAGGGGGAAGAGAAGTGAAGTTAATGTCACTTGGCTCAAGGTCAAGGACATGTAAGAGGCATTGAATGCCTTGTTGGAAGAACCAAGTCCACTTGGCCTTTTTGAATTCAAATGAGGGAATATTCCCTTTTGATGCTTTGTGAGGGAAAATAGATACTAGAGGATTTTAAGGAGAGGGGTTAACTTAATCATGGTTTTGATTAACCTAATGAAGAATTAGATGATGTGACAATTTAGACTTAGATTTATGAATTGATTTAAGTCAAGAATGGAGAGGAAATGATTTATCAAATAAATGATTTGATTTATTTAATAAAGAAGGAATATGTTAGATTAAATCAAATAAGGTTTAATTTATTTAAATTCAATAGGAGGACTTTAGAGATTTTAATTAAATAAAATAATTTATTTAATTAAACAAGGATGCAATGGTTGATTAAATTAATTGATTAATTTAATCATTGAAAGAGGAAGACTTAATCCAATAAATAATGATTTATTAAATTAAAAGATAGAATGTGATTTTAGAGGAAAATTTGTTAGTAATCGGGATCAGGTGTGCCAAAACAAACTTGTACATTTTCTGTGTCTACATTTTGCCCCTCTTTGAAGCAATGTACTTGTTGCATTGATTCAAAGAATAAACTGTTGTGATCAAAGGTCCGAGATTTTTTGAATTTTTTCAGATGCCCCACTGCTACCCCAATGGAAGGATATTGCCCCCTTGAGAGATTGGACAAAAATTTTGAATTTTTGGATGATCTCGCGAAAAAAATGACAAGGTACCCGACAGGCCAGAAATGCCCCAGGATGCTAGAAAAATGCATTAAAATGCCAAAAGGGATGAAGAATGACCCTCGGTTGGATGAAACGGGCTTGGGGGACCAAAACTCTAGCTAGAAGATCAAATTAGGTCAAAAAACCCTAATCTTTAGGCTTAAATAGACCTCGAGGTTTCATTTTCAATTCATTTGCAATCTTAGCCTTTAGAAAAATCTACTCTCTGAGCTTCGAGTCTCGGTTGAAATGGCACAACGACAGCTTCCCAGGCACGTGTCAGAGAGGGTTCGAATGCACCAGCGGCCAGCTGGCACAGGACCCGTGGTATGTACCTCTATCCAACCTTCAAATTTTTCATTTTACGTGCATTAAATAGGGTCAAAGTTTTGCACAAACTGCACGACACTATATGGCACCACAAAAAATGCCTTATTGGCACTGCACAGTCCCTTATTGCACCGCATATGCGAAGTGCGCCTTGCGGGCCACTTTGGAATTTAAGGTTTAGTTGACCAAAATTCTACTGCGTGCCCCTACTTCATCATGTGACGTAGTTTGGAATTTAGGGTTTGCCTTAAGTAGGAACTGCCAAAATGTCAAACTCCACTGCAGTGGTGCAGTTTGGAACTTTCCAAACTGTGTTGCACCCGCAAATAGTGCCGCATTTGTCAGTTTAGGGCTAAATTTAACGTGAGATGCACTTTTTTTTTTGGCGTGATGGCCTTCCCTGTGTAGGAGGAGCCTGGTGTACTTTACTCGCGGGAGCACTGATGGCTGGTGTTAGAGTAATAAGTTATTGTACTTAATTAATTATATCATACTGGTTAATTAATTAAGTCACTTATTACTCTAGTTACTTAAGCTAAACTTAGGCACATTAATAATTGATTAATTATTAATTGTGCACACTAGGGTTTCCTTTTAGGTCAACATTAGGGTTGCATACTTTGCTTTTATAAAGCAAATCATGTCATTGTAATATTGAATTCCTGAATAATATTTTGCACATCTTCATGCAAACCTCTTGCTTTTTCTGTTTTTCTCTTTTGTGGAAGGTGTTTAGGTTTGCATGTCTGATCTAGGGTTTCTAATAGTTGGTGCTTAGTAGACTAGAGGGTATGCATGAGTTGGTCCAGGAGCACCTTGGTGCCCTTGGTCTTTGGTATGTTGCATACGTCTCTCTCATTCAGGCTCACTTACGTATGATTACAACTCTGGTAGAGCGATGGCATAGTGAGACTTCCTCCTTCCATCTTCCTATCGGCGAGGCCACCATCACTCTTGAGGATGTATGGCACATCCTTTGATTGCATATTCATGGGACCCGAGTTGTCTATGATCTGAACACTGACAAAGAGGCTTGTTACGACATTATGGAGTTGGATGAGATTGAATTTTGTGACAATCAGATCGACTTAGAGCTATATCGCGGCTACGTGCCTTTGTACAGGTTGATTATTGCTGCTATCATCTCAGGCCTCATAGTACCTAATCGGTGGGGCCGATACTTTAGTCCATGATGGGGACTAGCATGGGATCAAATGGTTCACCATAGGGAGTGCTTCTCTTGGGGACCAGTATTATTGGCATCCCTCTATAGGGATCTTCATGAGTCTGTTTATTTGGACAGCAGGTCCATCAAGACTGGAGGTACCTTATTGCACATCTGGGCATGGGAGAAGATCCCAGTGCTTCACCCAGATATCACACTAGTTCTCCTAGAGATAAATGATCCCCTTGTTTGGCGGTATGGCAGGGAAGCGATTCAATTTTCTCTCACTAGCACAGGTGGCATTCCATACTGGCGGCAAGTTCTCGATGAGATGAGAGAGTTCATCTGGAGACCATGGATGGGTGTTGGTCCATGGTGAGATGATGATCAATAGCTTTTCTTTGCCCGATAGGATAGGTTGATGTAAGGCCGAGAACTCACCATGATTGAGAGGTATCTTCTAGACAGGGTTGCTCATCAGTTCGAGGAGGTACAAGATAGGCCTGATGACCAGTATGTGGCC
Organism: Sequoiadendron giganteum; assembly: GCA_007115665.2. Lineage (NCBI taxonomy): Eukaryota > Viridiplantae > Streptophyta > Pinopsida > Cupressales > Cupressaceae > Sequoiadendron > Sequoiadendron giganteum. Next base: position 365,102,495 of record CM021110.1, on the reverse strand, counting down.
ATCTTTGCACGTATGACCAGAGAGACAGCATGGGGCCAACCCATCTCGACAGCTGAGGCAGTGTCCTCATTTAGGTAGTTAGTGGCTCGACCATGGCTATATGATTAGGGGGTGGAAGATGTGGGGGTCACTCCAGCTTATAGGGTTATGGTTCAGACCTCCACTCAGATTGACAGTTCTAGGTGTAGTTATCCCATGATGCAGATGCAAGGGTCAAACAACAGGCAGAGGGTAGGGCAGAGGATGAGGTGGGCCACCTCCTCATCAGACACCTCCTAGGGATGCGGCATAGCAGTCACCTCCCCAAGTAGGGGAAAAAGATGGTCAGCCGAGGGTAGATCCTCAATAGTAGCTAGCACGGTAGCCAGTAGGGTAGCCAGTGGGACAACCAGTAGGGCAACCAGTGAGACAACTACCAAGACAGCCCGATCACCAAGATGCGTTGATTCAGCAGCTATAAGGGCATGTACAGGCTCTGACTGTGGAGAGAGACCAGGCACAATCTGATAGGGATCAGGAGATAGGCCAGCGGAGATAGTTAGAGAGTGCAGCATCCTCATGTCGAGGCCGAACAGTCGATATTTGTGATTACAAAGAGGTCGAGTACTATCGGCATCATTATCGATAGGTAGTACCATCAGACCGTAGAGTGCCAAAATTTTCCCAATAGACAGGGAGGCAACCGATAGAGGCCCATGGTGAGAGATAGGATGGGGAGGGTAGCAACCAGTAGGGCCCACCCCCCTCTTGATCACAGGATAGTTTGCTTCATTTTTGATATACGAGTTGTAGTATTTTGGCCTTATTATAGCATGTATTTGATGTACACTTGATCCAATTTGTATCATAATAGTATTTTTTGATGATATATATGAGATGATTCACCCTTTTATGATATGTATGGTGCACATGTATGATATGCAGATGTATAATAAATATATGATGCTATGAGATGTTTTCTATTCTTATGCTTATGTGATGCAATGTATGTAATGGATGCATTTTTTTTTGTATATTTTTCATGTTTTAATGATGTAATGCATATTAATGATGGTAATGGAAGTAAATGGTAATGGTTGCAAATGATAATGGATGTAAATTATTATGTATGACGTAATGTTATGCTTAAGATGTTTAGAATAACAACTTTATATTATTCTTCGTAATTTAAGATAATGATATGATGCCATGCATTTTAATGCTGATGTTTTTGTGGATGCAGGGTGTATGCATGGGCGATGCTTTGATTACTGTTATGATAACATGTTAGTGTGGAAAGAAGGTAGAAGAAATGCATAATTAATGAATTAGTTAGGATGGAGATGGTGATTTGCATTGCTAGGAATTGGGATTTTCAAAGGGTCAATTGCGTTATGTTTGATAGCACACATAGGTACGATGCATCAAGGTATAAAGGACCAGGATGGCATTTGTACCTAGTGTGATGGAATTTGACTTGACAATTAGATAGGAGTACTCTTGTTCACACTTAACATACATACTTTATTCAGGATGTAGTTTAGACATTCTAAACATCTCAGGCCAAAACACAGAAAAACAAGCTTTCCTATGTGGTCAACAAGATACCTAAAATATCCTCTCTACAAACCAAAAAAAACATGCACAACTAAGTTATTTTACAAGTGTATCCCAAAAGTATAGCAGATAAAAATATAATGATCATTGCCCCATTCCTTTCTCTCTAAACCTGTTTTGTTTAGGCATCATTGAGAGGTCCTTGGAATGAGCGCAAAATAAGATAAGTCAAAAAGACCAAGATAAAGTAAACAAACAAGCCAATGTTCTTCATACTGCTAGCCAAGACTAACTACTGTGGGGTACCTGATGCTTATGTCCATCATAGGAAAGCTTCATCCTAGGACATGTGGTGATCAGGGTTTTAGTGGGACTAATTGGGTGATAAGCTATTGATACTTGGAGTTGACCTTGCCTACTGACTTAGGCTTGAAACTTTGATGATAAGGTGTTCAATTTAGAACCTGCTATACTTGCTTTTGACTGACTCACCAAAGGGTGAAAGTGATGATTGCTTTATTATGAGTGATGACAATCATGGGTGAAAGCGAGATGAAATGGATGCACCGTTTTGGAATTTTCACATTTTTCAATGTTTTAGGTATTTTGTGTCTCGGGGGCCGATCAAAGATGGCCTTGCCTACATTTAAGCTCAGAGATGATGTAGTTTGGATGACACAGATTTGATTGTTGATGAGAAAGATGGGCAAACAAAATGCCATTTTATTGCCTAAAGGACTGACTTAAGATGCAGACTAGATGGGCAAATGGATTGCCAATGCGACGAACACCTAAGGACTGACCCTAACTGTCTCGAGGGATGATCAAAGATCAACCTTGCCTATGTTCAAGCTCAGAGATGATGTAGTTCGACAAGGTGAAAAAATGACAAGACTCAATGATGAATTTTTTGAAGATTTTCTGATATTTTTCTGATGTTTTTGGATTTTTGAATGATTTGGATGTTTTTGGATTTTTGATGAATTTGAAGAAGATCATGAGAATATACATGAATCCGATCCGATGCATGTGGGAACATGCCCCCAGTGTGGTGTGATAGACTACTTCAATAAAGGTAGGACAACTGACCTTGGGAATATGCCAAGTAGTACTATGGTGGAGTATGATATGGACATCAGCTCAGGCTATGGTATGGATGCGAGCAGATGGGTGAATGGATGATTAATGAAATGTGATGGAATGAGTGAGTCGTGCCAATCCTGGTAGATGGGGGGGGTGCTTTATTTACACTTGGTGCCTATTTTCCAAGTTTTCACCAAGGTACTTGTCCAAAGCACCACCGAAGAGGTTTTCACTAGAGGACAAATTTTTTTCTCTTTACTATTTTCAATCCCTTTTTTTGATTTTTTTGGATTTTTGCATTTTTTGATTTTTTTTTTGTCACCAAGATGCCTGTTTGCTAGGTTTTCATCATGGTAACCCTTTTTCAGAACTTTTTCTAATTTTTTTTGTATTTTCTGGTTCCATACGTTGCGAGTTCTTAGGCATAAAACTTTTTGAGGTGCGAACAATTCATGGGCTCCTGCAAAGGTTCGCCTTCCGGTGTCGACAACTGATATGCCCCTAATTTGTAGCTTGCGATGATGATGAAGGGTCCCAACTAGTTAGGCTTAAACTTTCCTTTTGTATCTGGGTTTGGCACATTCTTTTGGTTTTCTTTTAGCACAAGGTCACCAACTTGGAAAGTGTGTTCCCTGATCTTCTTGTTGTAGTTCCATTTCAGGTGATTCTGGTACACTTGTAGATGATTTAGGGCATCCATGCATCATTCATCTAGTAACTCTAGCTCATTCAGTCTTTTAACCCTATATTCCTCATTTGTGATGAGATTCTACAATGATATCCTCAATGACGGGAGCTCGATCTCGATAGGGAGGATGGCTTCTGATCTATAGACCAAGGAGAATGGAGTGGCGCCTATTGGCGTGTGAATGCTAGTGCGGTAGGCCCATAAGGTGGGATTTAACTATAGATGCCAGTCACAACCAGAGTCATTGACTATTTTCTTAAGGATTTTCAAAATGGTTTTACTGGTGGCTTCTGCTTGGCCATTGCCTTGTGGATAATATGGAGTTGAAAAGCGATGTTTGATTTTGAATTTTTTGCACAAGTCACAGACATCTTGATTCTTGAAAGGTGTCCCATTATTAGAGATAATGGATTGGGGGACACCGTATTGGAAAATGAGGTAATTCAGGATAAACTTGGATATCTTCTTTTCGTTGATGTAGGTCATGGGAATTGCTTCGACCCACTTAGTGAAGTACTCTATGGCGGTGATGATGAACTTATGGCTATTGGATGAGGTGGGTGTGATTTTTCCTATGAGATCGAGCCCCCACTGGGAAAAGGGCCAAGGTGTAATAATGGGATGCAATTCCTGAGCTGGTGCATGGATAAGGTCTCCATGTTGTTGGCATTGCAAACACCTTCTAACAAAGTCATGTGCCTGTCTCTCCATTGTCAGCCAATAGTAACCAATTCTTAGTAACTTCTTAGCCAAGGTCATACCACTTGATTGCGAACCACACGTTCCATTGTGTGCCTCAGTTAGAGCAGTCATGGCCCCCTTAGGTTTTAAACAACGTAGGAAGGTTCCATCGATACTTCTGCGGAAGAGGGTCTCTCCTAGGATGACGAATGTGAAGACCTTTTGACAAAAGTGCATTTGAGGTTTGGGGTAATGTCAGTCGAGAGGATTCCTAATCTTAGGTAAGTGTATATGTCATGGTACCAAAGATCACCGGGACCAATGAGTTCACACATGTATTCTAACTCTGGCACCATGAACATGGGTATGAGAAGCCATTCTATGAGGAATTCATGTTTCGAGATGTTACGAGGAATGTATAGTAAGGATCCAATTGTTGCCATTGCATCGGCTGATCAGTTGTTTGTCCTTGGTATCTACTCAAAGGTGATGTCGATGAATGATTCCTTAAGGATTTCTACCACCTTTTTTTATGGTGTGAGCTTATCATCCTTAGTTTGGTAATCACCATTGATTTGGTTGATGATAAGTTGCAAGTCCCCATAGACCTTTAATGCCATGATTCACCACTGTGCTGCAATCTTGAGGCCTATGGTCAAAGCCTCATTTTCCGCAATATTGTTGGTATAGGGGAATGCTAGTTTATATGACCTAGGTATATAGTCTCCTTGGGGGGTGATGAAGAACACACCGGCTCCTAATCCATGTTGCATGTGGGAGCCATTGAAGTACAATTTCTAGTGGTCGGCTACGCTGAGGTTGAAAAGGGACTCATTTAGAAATTCTGATACGAGTGGGTTGTTCGTGTAGAGGGGAGCTTCTCCTAGCTAGTCCGTACTAACTTGTCCTTTGATTGCCTTTCGCTCAACATACTCAATATCATGTTCGGATAGTATCATTACCCGTTTAGCCATTCTTCCTGTGAGCATTGCTTTTGATAATAGATATTTCAAGGGGTCTATCTTGGCAATTAGCTTGATTTGATGAGCTAGCATGTAGTGTCTAAATTTCTGGGCTGCAAATACCAGTGCTAGGCAAGCCTTTTCTATTGATGTGTAATTAAGCTCGTGCCCCACCATTGTTCTGCTGATATAGTAGATGGCCCACTTGGTTCCCTTTTCATCATGTTGGGCTAAAAGGGCACCAAGGGCAGCTATTGTTACTGAGATGTATAGGATTAATGGCTTCCTGACAATTGGTGGCATCAACACAGGTGGTGTAAGTAGATATATATTTTTTTTTGAATGCTTGCTCGCACTTGTCATCCCACCTGAATGCGACTCCCTTGTGAAGCAGGTGTGAATAGGCGATCTGTTTATCTACTAGCTGTGCTATGAATCTCTGGATGGACTGGAGTCTACCTTGTAATCCTTTGAGTTGCTTTAATGTTCTGGTGCTTCCATTTCAAGAATTTATTTTACCTTTGCGGGGTCCACCTCTATCCCTCTCATTGAAACTATGTATCCCAACAAATTTCCCGATTGTACCCCAAAGACACACTTCTTCGGGTTGAGTCTGACCTTGTATTGTTCTAGTCTATCAAATATTGCACTTAGAGTTGCTATGTGATCCTACCTTTTCTTTGATTTAGCCAATATGTTGTCCACATAATCCTCAAAAATTTTATGGATCATGTTGTGGAAGATCAGTGTCATGGCTCGTTGATATGTAGCTTCTGCATTTTTCAACCCAAACGGCATCACATTCCAACAATAGGTGCCCCAAGGACATGTAAGACTGTCTTATGTTGGTCTTCCTTTGCTATCATTATCGGATCGTACCTCGAGAAGCCATCCATTAGGGATAGCATCTCATGTCCAGCCGTCATATCCACTATCATGTCAATGTTGGGTAGTGGAAAATTATCCTTAGGACATGCTTTGTTTAGGTCTCTGAAATCTATGCAGATGTGGATGCCCCATTTTGGTTTTGAGATAGGTACAAGATTTGATACCCATTTTGGATAGTCGATCGGACATATGAAGCCAACATCCAGAAGTTTCTGTAGCTCAATTTTGATGAGCAAGGCTATTTGTGGGTTCATCTTCCTTAGCTTTTGTCTGATTGGTTTTGCTCTGGGGTAAATAGCCAAATGATGAACCACCACCTCAAGATCCAGTCCCAACATGTCAGCATAGGTCCATGCAAAATTTACCTTTATCTCTTTTAGGAATTCCGCTAACAGTTCTTGTTCCTCTACCAGGAGAGACTCTACGTAGAAGGTGATTTGTGGTTCTGATTTTGTTCCTAAGTTGACCGGGTTGCACTATTCTGCCAGTACTACTGATTTCTCTTGATGTAGAGTAGTAGGGGGAGATTGAATCCTTCATCCTTCGGTGCCTTAGATAGGTTTTCACCATTGGATGCATCCTTTATTTTTACTATTTTGTGGTTAGAGAGTGCCACAATGTGGTTTTCACTCAATAACCCTGACCTTATTCTCGATATTTTTCTTTTGCGACTGAAGGAATTAATCGTCTCCCCATAGTATGCTCGAGTGTCCAACATGATGCTGAATCCTTCCTTGTGATCCCCACATGGGATTGTATCCCTTAGTCCCATGAATTCTGAGAGTGCCTCATTGTTTTTGAACGAGTCTAGAATCGGTGGTCCTCGTTGGTCGTGATCGATGAGTTGGGGGTGTACTAAGGTGATTCGGTGGGTTGGCTGGTTTGAATTAGCTATGGAGGAACTTATCATTAACAAGGTGGAATCTTCAAAAATCCTAGTGAGACTAGCTATGGTATCATCATCATCACTACTAGGACAAACATCAGTGACGTCAAAGGTGTAATTATCGAGGGGGATACCTAAGCAAACAGGTGGTCTAAGGGTAGTTGTTGTTACCTAAGGAGAGGACCTGACTGCCCTTCTGGGAGTACCTCTACCATGTATGGTTATACTTAGAGGAGTACATCCAAGGCCAAGGTTCTACATTCTTCTTTCTACAATGATGGGCTCCAGCCATCCATCATTGTTCCTTCCAAGGCTTTCGTTCCTGTTGTAGCCCATACCAAACATCATTTGTAACCCTCTGTTAGTGTCCTCCATGGGTAGAGTGGGGGTGGGCCTTTCATCTTGGTACAACATGTTTGAGATGTCTTCCTCATTCACATTCTCTCAACTAAGATCCCCCCAATGGTAGAATCCAAAAGGTTCTGCCCTGATGGTGTGGACAGGTGTTTCACTTGGTTGAGGTTGCCCATGTGACCTAGGAGATTGTGGTAACTCTCCTACAAAAAATGCATTTCTCTTCATTCTATAGTCACCACATCCATTGTCTTCGATCATGCTTTTGATTTTGGATATGTTAGGGATGGTGGGTGTCTTTGTCGCAGATGTGGAAGAGAGATTGGCTAGGTCCATGTATGAAGTAGACGGTCCTTCATCATTTTTGGGTACTTGAGGGATCTTATAAAACTTGGCTTCCAAGTTTTTGCAGTAAGTGAAGGGTTCAAGATCCCCATATATAGTGACCTTCTCATTCTAATTTGAGAACTTGATGCATTGGTGATAGGTTGAAGCCACTACCTTCATTCCATGTATCCACGGGCATCCCAGAAGGATGTTGTATGGTAGGTCGAGGTCGAGGACCTGACAGGTGGTTTCCATAGTTGTCGGCCCTACTTGGATGGGAATTTTGATAGTGCCCTAAGACACTCTTTCTTGGTCATCGTACACCCTTAATGTGATGCTTTTGTTCTTATTGATGGAATCCTCAATGAATCCCAATTTCTTTATGAGTTTTAGAGAACAAATATTAAGGCCTGCACCTCCATCTACCATGACTCGTTTGACCTTCTTTTTGTGGATTAGTACTTGGAGGTGGAGTGTGCGGTTATGAGACGGCTGTGGAGGGAAATCTTGATCCAAAAATTTAATGAGATTTGGGGTAACGATGGTACCCACCATAGCCTAAAATTGTTCTGTGTCGAGGGTGTTGGCGATGGTAGATGCAACTAGTGCTTCATCAAGGATCTTCCTATGAGTGGCAAAAATTTTCAATAGTTCCATGATGGAAATTTGGGCAGGGGTTCTCTTTAGCTGGTCAATGACGTTGTAGTCATAGGGGATGGCCTTCGTATTAGAAATGGGGGTCTTAGCATGTGCCCTGATGATGGTAACCTTTCTGCCTCGTGTGGTGACTCCACAGTCATTGTTGGCTCCCTTGATATTTATGATAGTGACCATTTCGTCGATGCATCCAACTATCTCCTCGTATACTAGATTAGCACTAGCATGCTTTTGCTTGCCCTTATTGTTCCCTTGGTTATGGTTCGGCATCAGATTCGTATATTTTCAAGTCTTGGTTTTTGATTGGTTGCTCGATGTTGATGATCTTATCCTCAATGAGGTCTTGGATGATGTTTTTGAGTCTCATGCAATTTGCAGTGGTGTGTCCTTTGACTTTGTGAAAGTCACAAAGGAGGTTTTCATTATACCATGGTGGCTTGGTCATGGGTTCCGTGTACTATTCGGAGTTAGAGATTTTGATTAAATTCTCTTTGACCAGCTTCTTCATTATGGACTCAATCGATTCACCAAGAGTTGTGAACTTCCTCTTGGGAGGATATTTGTTGCGGGGAGGTGGTCCTCCTTGATTACCCAAATTGTTGATTTGATTTGTGGAAGATGGTTGTGGTTGTGCTACTACCGCATTAGTCTGCACATTGTTGTGATTATGATTTTGTGCTTGATGATGGTTTTGGGTATTCTTCTTAGGGGCACTAATTACCATGATGTCGTTTGTGATATTTTTATTCCTCGACCATGTTCGAGGTTTATCATTGTAGTTGTTAGATAGGCGGTTACCTTGTGGTGGAGTGAATGTTGGTACACCTCCTTGCGTAGTAAGGGATCTTTCGATGTTGAGCACCTTTGGAATTAGTTGATCATACGATGTGATGCACTGCATTTTTAGGTAGAACGCCAAGTTTTCATCTAGATTGGCTATGATGGTGCAAACTTGTTGTTCCTTTGACATGGTTCACTTGCTCTGATTGGCCTTGGATCACCATCTTTGCAAGAATTATGCGAATAACTCTCCTTTTCATTGTTTAATCGCTGATAGTTCTTCCAAACTAACATCCGCACCCATGTTGAAAGCGTAATTCTTAAGGAAAGCCTCCATAATTTCCTTGAATGTTTTAATGCCCATGGGTAGGCGAGAAAACCATTCCATAGCTAGACCAGTCAGGCTTTGAGGGGAGAGTCACATTAGGTACGTGTCATCATATGTGACCTCCATGCAGTGCACCTGAAATTCCCTGATGTGGTTTTCAGGGTTACCCGTTCCATTGTACTTGTCAAATTTGGGGATCTCGAATCCCTTTGGAAATGGTATCATGGTGAGGCTTATATTGAAAGGGTAAGGGAATGAGTTCCCTAGTGTCCTTGTGGTTTTTCCTACTTGTAAGTCCAACAATTGTTGCGAAAGCAGTTTGATTTGTGTTACGACATCTTTGCTCGGATCGAGAGGTGGGATGAATGAGTTGTGAGGTGTTTGAGGTGTTTGATGGGTGGGGAGAGTACTAGTGGGCATTTGCTGCAAGTTCAGTTGTGCGTTCAAAGCCTGATGGTATGCCTGCATTTGTGTCAACAACACTTTTTGTTGATCTTATTGCTATTGTTCCAACAACGCTTGTTGTTGGTCCATCTGCTGTTGTTGATCAATCTATTGCTATGCTAGTAAAACTAGCTATTGGTCTAGTTGTTGTTGCACCAACAAAGCTTGTTGTTGGTCGAGCTGCTATTGTGCCAACAAAGCTTGTTGTTTATCTTGTTGGTAGGCTTGTAGATGGATTGCTTGCAATTGCGCTTGGTACTGTGCTTGTGCTTGTTGTTGGGACTAAGCTTGGGTTTGAGCTTGAGCTTGTGCTTGAGCTTGGGCTTGTGCTTGGGCTTGAGCTTGCGCTTGGGCTTGGGCTTGGGCTTGCACTTGGGCTTGAGCTTGGGCTTGTGCTTGGGTTTGAGCTTGGGCTTGAGCTTGAGCTTGAGCTTGGGCTTGCTGCTTTTGCTAGAGTACTCTCTATTGGTTGGCCTTTTGAAGGGTTTGGATTAGTGTGGTGAATGAGTTTGTCGTATTGGCTTTTGGTGGGATTGGTGGTGGAACAGGAATCATGCCAACCATTGTGATGGGTGGAGGGATTGTGGTGATGATTAGGATTTGGGTTGCTGGAGGGGTGGTTGAGACGATTGGTCCTTGAGATGGTATGCTTTGGGATATTTGAGGACCAATTATGGTGGTGGCTTGTATGGTTACCACTTGTTATTGTGATGATGTGGGCAAGAAGAGGGAATTGGGCGTGATGTTTAGATTGCTAGGTTCTAAGAAGCCATCTATGTTGATAGGAGGAAAACCCAATCCAAGAGGTGATGTGGTGGTAAATTAAAATGGGGGAAGAGATGGAATGTTACCTTGAAAAAAAGGATTTGCAACGTCAGTTGTTTCAAACAAACTTCCTTCTTCAAGTGGTAGAGAAGTTTGTATGTTTTATTGACAGGACGGTGTTGCACAGAATGAAGATGAGCCAATGTGGTTATGGAAGGTGAGCGAGATGTATGGGTGGGATGGATTTTTTAGAATAGATGCAACCGGCATGGTGGTGATGACTGCCTCTTTGTTAGCCACAAGGTGATGCCTTTGCAATTCTTGAAACATGGCACTCCCCTTGTTTACATTCGATGTGGTGGGAGGTATTTCTTGGTTGACATTTGACATTAGAGATGCACTTGGAATAGACACATCTGTACTAGTGCTTGCATCAAGGTCGGGAGGGAACTGGACCCCTCCTCTTACTAGCGTATTTACGTATTTGAACATAGCACTGACAATTTTATGGTTCTCTGGATTTTGAACCATCTTCATGATTTTGGATTGTGTCATCCCCATGTCTTCGTTCGTGATTTCCTCTTGATGACTCTCCTTTTGAGGATTTTGTGATGATAAGGGAGAGTTGCCTAGGGGATTGCTTAATCTTGCCAGGTTTACTTCGGAGTTTAACTGACTCATTTCCACAAAAGTTGATATTTCTCTAATATTCTCCATTTTCTTCTTGTATTGAGATCTTGTTCGGACCATAAAAAATAGGGATTTGTTCGATCCTAACCTTTTAGGCCCAAAAGAGAAGAATTAGGCTAGCTAAAAGATCAAAGATGGTGGTAATGGTGATGGGCTAAATGGATGGGATGAGTGAGTGAAAATGTTTTTGGAAGAAATTTTGAAGGTATATGCTAAACTTGTAAGGGCTTTTAAATTGATTGTGATAATTTTACTAGATGCGTTAAGTCAAACAAGATTATTGTGAAGTTGTATTCCCTAGGAAGTTGCGTTATCCTAGGGGAACTTGCAAAACTGGATGAATTGGCTAAGTGTGTTAAGCTAATGTAATTGGTGAACTAATAGACCTTTAGGAAGTTTCGTTATCCTAAAGATAAATTTTTCCAATGGTTTGACTATTTTGGCTAGGTTTGTTAAGCCAAGATAGGGTGATGTTGGTTTTAGCCCTCTAAGTTGAGCATGGTGATTGCTTCTTTCAAAAAGGTTTGTTGATGGGATGAGATTTTGGTTGATGGAGGAAAGAATGACGACTTTGATCTTGAACCTTAACCTAGACACAACAATTTCGGGATTTTGTTGATAATAAAATGCATACAACGCTGGATTATTCCTTGAGGCTTTTTTGTAATAGTTGTATACAAGTATTTCCCTTACTTCAAGGAGCATCTCAAGGAATTGCTCATGAGTTTTTAGACTAATTTTCTTGAACTTTGGTTTTCGGATCTTGATCTTGTGGGAAATCATTGGAAATAACACACATGAGGTTCAATTTGTCTCTTTATCTTGGTTCAATGAAATTCCTTTTATCGAAGACACTTTCTTGCTTAATTTTCAAACTATATATCTAGTGTCCTACTTTATTTCTCATCCCACAAGGTCCATTGTGTGGAAATTGAGGAAAATAGGGAAAAAGTTCCTTCTATTTATCCTTGTTGAAAACAAATGATGGTAGAATTTGTGCACTTAGAAACCTCTAGGAATATGATCCCTAGGGAAAGCAAGAGTCCAAATTTGTCAAAGGTATTTGTTTCCCACAAGGTGTTTGAAATTTTAAGGTTTGTGTATGTTTGTTTTCAAGTGTTTTGAGGACCAAGCAATGTGTTCTCTTCTTTCAAGCACTTTTACAATCCTAGGATGATGAGGAAATATCTTGTTGGGTTCCCACTTGGATAAATCTAGCTGTACATATCTTGTGGGAATGGCTAAATGATTGACCACACTGGCTCCCCTCCACGACACTCACTTATTTGGGTTAGCCAAGCATTAGTACCCATGAATCTCCCATGGTATACCTTCCATTTCTACAACAAGACCGCATGTATAATGTGGGGCGGCTTCAAAGGACATGACCTTTTGCACCAACAAGATATACAAGGTTTTGGCCTTTTTCTAAACAAAGGGTTCTAATGCGGGCATTCTATTCGTGGGGGATTATCCAACATTGGCGAGAGTCCATTGTTGTCCATCTCATCATAATAATCCTCGTGATTCTTGAACTTTCCTCAAGAATCCACACTTATATACCGGTTGGAAGTCACTTGGCTTTAACGTGTTCCCAGTTGGGTCATTCCCTTGGGTGATTACTTTTTCCCACAAGGTAGGCCCTCTAAGATAAACAAAAGCAAGATAACATATCCCGTCATTCACACAACCCTTGTTGAAAAACAAAGAGGATAACCTCCGCAATATGTCATGCTCACACTCGCATGTTTTGTTCAATTTTAAAATGCCCAAATTGAAATGTGGAGGCAATCTTTTGAACAACCTAATATCACCAAAAAAAAAATTGATTCTCAAGATCACAATGAAGCGTGAGAGAAGCACATACACATTTTGAATGATATTAACTTGTAAAAAATATTTCAAAACATGGAAAAAATTTGTTCATTTTAAACCTCAAAGCAATGATGACTTCTTTGTAAGCACCAAATGAAGTGTGAGTTTGCCTTGTTCAATTGTTACCTTTTAAACAAAATCTAGTGTGTTTGCCTAAAGTTCTTTCTAGCCCCTTGGCAACTTTTGAAAAGAAATTTGATTGCTAATTTTAGAACCCAAAAGAAAACTAGTGTCCTAAAATCAAAGAACTTATCAAATCCTTTATAGAGTGTTAAAAAACACTTTGTACAAAATAAGCATGGTGTCATAAAAAAAAAAAATTTGTTTGTTCTTTTTAAACCCAAAGTAAATTTAGTTTTCCTAAGGCCAAAGATATTTAACAAATTTTCTTAAGGAGTGTTAAGGAACACTTTTAGTGTTTACGAACACTTTGGGTTTGCGAACATGGTATCATGATAAACTTCTTCCTTTCCTCAAACCTACAAAACATGATAGAAAACAAAGAGCAATAATATAGCAAGCAAAGTCAATGCTCAGAAAATTCAATTTTTTTTTTAAAAACGTGTCCAAATTTAAAAATAGATTGTTCCCCACGGCGGAGTTTAGCGGGTGCAGCGGAGTTAGTGGGTGCGGTGTTGTTTAGCAAACAGGTGGTGCCATACAGTGTCGTGCGGTTGATTATGTGCGATGCTCTGTAGAAATAGAGACTGCGAGTGCACTGGACTTTGGCACACGGTGAAGTTTGGAAGTGGCGGAGCTTGGCAAATTTTCAAATTTCAAGCACGAGAAGCAATTGGGGTGTTGTATGGTGTTGTGGTCTTCAAGGGGTGTGGTGCAATACAGCGCCACATCTAAGTTAGCGGTGCAATACATGACCGCATGCTTGATCCGCGGTGTAGTTCCCTGTGTGGTAAAAAAAAATGTGATGAGATGGTTTCTGCCCTCCTTCTAGCACCAAAATGTGAACCCCTAAACCTGCAAATGCACAAAGATGACGAACATGGTTAGATGTTAGATCAAAATGCATGCAAATATGAGAGATTCCCCATAAAATCCATCTATTCAAGCTAAAATTAGGAAATAAATAACAAAACTCAAATAATAATGAAAGCAATCCTAATTAAGCTAATAGCATGATGATCTTATGGGGGAATTGGTGCCAATGGAGTGTTGCAATTGGCCCCTTCCCAATTCCTAAGTTGCAATGTAGATTGATGAAGAAATGGTCAAATCTCCAAAGAGATTTGAGCATAACCTTGGTGCAAATGTGAAAATGTGATGAATGTATGGATGAAATGAGAAAAATTAGTTCTCAATTGAAGAGAGTAACTTTGCATGAAGATTGTGGATGAAGATTGACAAGAGAGGTCTCCAATTTATAGACTTCTATTTGGAAGAAGTGAGCAAGATTGAGAAATGTGGGACAAAAAATAATCCAATGGCATTGTGCCACTTGTCCACATGTGATTGGATGAGGAATGAGCACGTTTTGGCCAATGTGCATGATAAATGCATAAATTTGAATTTGAAATGGTGAGTTGACTTGTTGAAGGGGGAAGAGAAGTGAAGTTAATTTCACTTGGCTCAAGGTCAAGGACATGTAAGAGGCATTGAATGCCTTGTTGGAAGGACCAAGTTCACTTGGCCTTTTTGAATTCAAATGAGGGAATATTCCCTTTTGATGCTTTGTGAGGGAAAATAGATAAATTAATAAATAAAAGTAATTGATTTATTGTGCAACTTGCATTCTCTAGAGGATTTTAAGGAGAGGGGTTAACTTAATCATGGTTTTGATTAACTTAATGAAGAATTAGATGATGTGACAATTTAGAATTAGATTTATGAATTGATTTAAGTCAAGAATTGAGAGGAAATGATTTATCAAATAAATGATTTGATTTATTTAATCAAGAAGGAATATGTTAGATTAAATCAAATAAGGTTTAATTTATTTAAATTTAATAGGAGGACTTTAGAGATTTTAATTAAATAAAATGATTTATTTAATTAAATAGGGATGCAATGGTTAATTAAATTAATTGATGAATTCAATCATTGAAAGAGGAAGACTTAATCCAATAAATAATGATTTATTAAATTAAAAGATAGAATGTGATGCAATGCTGAGAACGTGATTTAAGAGGAAACGTTGTTAGTAATCAGGATCAGATGTGCCAAAACGAACTTGTACATTTTCCATGTCTATAGTTTCAGATTGTTTGGTTTTGTGTGAATTCATGATTCTCTGTTCTAGAGTAAGTTCATGTGTTTTGTTTTTCTTTCTCCTTTTGTTTGGTTTTTTCTTGTTTTTTTTTTGCTTTTCTGGTGTTTGTTTCTCATTTGTTTTTTTTTCTTCACGGTCATTTTCACGTTTTAATCGTGACTGTATCGTGATGCCCTAGTTTTTAAAATGCATAGATTAGTTACTATTTTACATTGATAGGGTTTGGTAAATGATGGTTTTTACTTAGGAATCTTGTTTCGCTTTAGATCTGGTTAATTTAAATAGGATTAAATTCGTGCCCTAGTTATTTGAAATCGACGGTTTTATTTAGGGCTTTCACGTATTCCTGTTTTAAATATGATGCCCTAAATAGCATAGTCGCCTCTCGGTCATATGGGGATGGATTTATTAGGTTATTTTTAAGCCTCTCTCATTTTCGTATGACCTAGTCCTTAAATCATGAAGTTATTTATTGAACTGTTAAAATCACTTATGACGTCATGGTCATTTTAGGTGGAAGCGGGATCAGAATCGATTTAGACTTTGAACCATGTTTTGTAATAAGTATTGATTCCATTTCCATCCCATTTTCGACTCTGCTTACAATAAGAAGTAGGCTTTCAATAATAACGTTAACCTAGGCGGAAGCGGAATGGGAACTGAATGTGAAATTAGAAAATCTTCATGGAACCAAATCGGTTTCCATTCTGATTCTGATTCTAGTTACCATTCTAATTCTAACTCAGGTCTCGCTTATTATTACTGTAATATCAATAACAGTTTTGGCTTTGATCCCGACAGTGTGTTAAAAAAGAGACTTTTTAGAATGTTTTCTACTTGGTTCCGCCTCTGGTATATATATGAAGGGTAAGATTTTAAAGAATATTTTGTGATGTTTATTCAAGGATCTAATTAGAGGTTTTGTTGCAGGAAGCTAAAGAATGTCAAGAGTATCAGGAGAAGCTTCCCAAAGGAATCAACATGCAGAAAATTCAAAGGCAGCAACTAAGCCTAAGAAGATTAAGCCAGGGCAACTACCTTATACCTTGAGCTATAACCATAGGGGTCCTGCTGTCATTGCAAGCAAAGTGGAATTTGATTGGTCTGATATAACTGACACCAATCTAGGCCTATTCAATTTTGAGGAGTTATATTTATAAATATTCATTGAGGATGTAACAGGAAGAATTGGAAGAATAGTTGAGTCCGGCTTGTCTCACATTACATTATTTCCTCTATCCATCCAATGCCTAGAATTGATAGTGATAGTAGCAAGAGCTTACAATCTAGCCACTAGGAAATGTATGGATTCCCAGGATAATGTAATTATAGATCTAACTCCTCAAATGTTTCAGCACATGTTCAGTGTCCCTGATCCAAAGAGCCTGGTACAATTAAATGAGGCAGATGCTTTAGGTATATATAGAAAATACAAGGAGGCCAACAAGGCTCACTTGAACAAGAAGTGGTTGAGAACAGAGAAGAAGTCTCTGACCAAGCTCCATGATCAACCAAAGAGGACAAAACTTTACAAAGAAGTATCGGACCTGATAATGATGTTGTCTAAAGCCTTCAGGAAGAGGGATGCATTTAATTTCAAGGAGTGGATGTTTCCATTCATTTAGACAATATTTAATGGCAGCCAATAGTTTGATTGGCCGATGATTGTCTTAGATACCATTCATGACCAGTTAACTAGAATAAGGGAAACCAAGAGCTTTTCCATGACTTCTTATGTTGTCTATGCAACGACTAGAGGACGTATCTTTCTAGGTTTGAACAGAGTAGGAATATTGGGAGAAGATGGTGGACAAAAGAGAGTATGGGATCATTATGATCAGCTATCCCTACAAATTTATGAAACACAATTTAGAAGGGTTAATGATGCATTCTTATATGTAATCATTAACCAGCTTAATAGAGATGTAGGATACAGATTGAGCCAGGAAGCTATGGCCTTTATCACTGAATGGGGATGTTGGTATATCCAATACCCCAAGTTCACTTATTTTAGGTTGGTAGGATTTGAGGGTCATCCCCACTTACTTCCAAGGTGTTGCAACAATAGGATGGTTATGATGGAGTTTGTCTATCAAGCTCTAGGGGTCAATGCCTGATTTGGATTGAAGCACAAGATAGGTTTTCAAAATTTTCCCATGCAATTGGGTGAATACAACTACCCACACCTTGTGGGAGCTAAGGTAGTTAGCAGTGAATTGATACATTTGAAGCTAGCTTTGTACACTGCTTGAAAGCACTTTGATCCAATCAAGAAAATGAATGCTTTGCTACCTTCGGTTTTTGACAAACATTTCAATCTATTAGAGGATTTATGGAGTGATCTTCAAGATGAGTATGACCTCAGGAAAAGGAATTATGAGAGGTTTCCCATTTCACTCATGGTAGAATTTGGATCAAAGATGATATCCTTGATACATTAGTAGATGATGGAGTTGTGTTGGATCCATCATATGAAGCATTAAGCATTGGCACCAAAATTTTGGATCTAGTAGATTGGGATGGTGAGGAGACCATCGACATTAAGCAAATAGGGAGACCAGTTTTGGATAGGAGTATCCATTGTGTTGTTCTAAGAACCAAAACTCCTTAGGGACCAACTCCTAAGAAAGGGAAGGGATATAAGAGAATGAAGAGGAAATTTCCTTCCAAGGAGCCTTTGGAGCTCTTCCCTCTTGATATTGAAGAGATTGAGCTTGAAGCCCCTAGTCAATATTTACCTGGAGTATAAGAGGAGGATGCCCAAATAGGACCTGTGGTTTCAACACCAGCAATAGGTGAGTCATTTGCTCAAGTCCCTCTTACAAAGCAACTAGGCAGAGAGATTCTTGAAGGAACTCTTCATGGTATAGCTAAAGCGTTAAACGGAAAAGGAGTAGAGCTGGAGATCCATGAGGTTGAAATAGACTCTAATGAGACCTTATCAGAGAAAGATGCACAAGAAAAGATGCCTCTAGAGGAGGAGATTGAACATATTTTAATAGAGAAAGATCAATGGACAGTGTTTGAGGAAGAAAAGAAGGCTTCATATGCTCAAGCACATGTAGAGGCAATGGAGAAGCAAAAGGAAATTGATGCTAAGGCACAAGTTGATACCTTAATTCAATAACAACAAGTAGAAGCTAGAGTTAGTACAAAAAATTCATGATCTAGAGGAGGAAAAGGCAAAGCAATGAAGGGAAAGAGAAGTCCTTGTAGCCAAATTGAATCTTTCTAAAGAGGCCTATAAAAAGAAAGAGGAAACAAAACATATGCAAAAAGAGAAAGATGTTGAGGAGCTGGCCAAGTAGCTGGAAAAGGAAAAGGAAGATGCAGATAAACTTAAGGAATTGCAGGAAGAGACAAACCAGGACCTTGGGAGTTAGGCTACTATATGTTGTCTTTCTTTTTCAAGAGAAATAGAGTAGAAATATTATGTTTAAATGTTATTTGTGTCATTTTCACCATGAACAGGCAAGACCCTTTTGGAGGAAAGTGAGTCTGAAGAGGAAGAGACCTCTGGTGAAGAAGAGGAGATGGATCTAGATGATGTGAGAACAATGAAGCTTCTGAAAGTTGTGAAGAAGGATGGACATGGAAAAATGTATGTGCCTATGTATGGAGGGAAACTTGATAGTGAAGAGCTCTTGGATTGGATAAGGTATTTGGAGAGCTACTTTTATAGTGAAGATGTTGATGAAAGACATAAGGAGAAGAGAGCAAAAACAAAACTGAAAGGACATGCTTTGGTATGGTGGAATTTTGTGCAAGAAGATAGGGAGAGAAAGGGAAAAAGAAAAATCATTTCTTTGGAGAAGATGAAAGCAAAGATAAAAGATAAATCTCTTCCTTTTGATTACAATATTCAATTTTTTAAGAAATTGTAGAATCTTAGACAAAAGGAGTTAGATGTACAAGCATATACTAACGAGTTTTATAGGTTGAGTATAAGGGCTAAACATGAAGAAGATGAGAAATAAATGACTGCTAGGTACTTGAATGGTTTAAGATTTAACATTCAGGATGAAATCAGCTTGATCGCACCAAAATTAGTACATAAATGCTTTCAAATGGAAATGAGGGAAGAAGAGAAGATAAAGAGGAGACAAGAAAAGGCAGCAAGAGGGAGAGGTAACACCTCTAGGGGAAGGGGATTCGATCCTAGTTCAAATACAAACAATGAGGGTCAAGGAGATGACAAGAAGGACCAAGAATAATCCGATTCAAGAGGTGGATGGAGAGGTTCAAGAGGCAGATTTAGTGGAGGAAGAGGTTCCAATCGGTTATTAGGGAGATGCTACACTTGTAATCAGCCTGGACATCCAGCCTTTAAATGCCCTGAAAAGCAAGGCTCAAGCTCTCATGGTGGAGAAAGGAGGAACCAACTAGTGCATGAAGATGAAGAGAGTGTGACTTCACCTATAGTGAACCTTACATTAGAAGAAGGAGAGGCACTCATGATAAGAACTGTGTTGCAAGAATCCAAGGAGGAAGATTTGAGTCAAAGAAAGAGCCTATTCAGAACTACATGCAAAAGAAAAGATAAAGTGTGTGAAGTTGTCATTGATTCTGGTTCTCAAGATAATCTAGTGTCTAGGGAAATGGTCGACAAGTTGAGTTTGGAAAAATTACCTCATGAAGCACCTTATAGAGTTTCTTGGGTCAATGATAATCAAACTTTGGTGGTAAAAGAACAAGAATATGTTGATTTTCAGATTGGAGAGTATAAGGATAGGGTCCTATGTGATATTTTTCCAATGGATTGTTGTCATGTGCTCTTAGGGAGGTCTTGGAAATTTGATAGGAGGTCTATATATGATGGCTGGGAGAACACATAAACCATCAAGAAGGAGGACAAAACTTTTAAGTTGCTTCCCTTGAAAACAAGTGTAAGGGATAAGGGTAAGGCTAAAGTAGTGTTGTTTGGCAAGAAGGAGCCTTTAAGGCCTGAGGATAGTAGGTCTGATGTGGTTGCAGGTATAGAGCAAGTTGGTGGAGATGTGATAGTGAGGGGAACACCTATGAATGGTGTTAAGACAGTAGGAAGTTTTTTTTTGCAAGAGGAAGAGAAGGCACTCATGCCTAGGTCTGTTTTGGTCAAGGGGAATAGTGAGAATATAGTAAGGAGTTTGTTCTTACAAGGAGTGAGTGATGGTTTCATATCTAGGTCTTATACAGTCAAAGAGAAGGATGGTAGGAAGTGTATAAGCATGGCAAACAAGGTGGAATGTTTTTCAAGGAGACTGAGATTACTGTGGGGACCATTGTATGTCCTATTAGCATAAGCAATGATGAAAAGCATGATAATTTTTCAAGTATAAGGATTGGTGTGTCTGATAAGGTAGTGATACTTGGCAATGACAGTGTGCAAGGTCCAATCACACTAGGCAAAGACTGACAGGAACAAAGGTGTAAAGGTCTGATGACAGTGACAGGAGGACAAAGAATACAAGCATAGTTGGATGGATGCAAGTGTGGAGATGAAGCAATGAAGGAGTTGGAATAGTGTGTTACTAACCATTGTTTTTTTGCAAGTGTAAGGGATAGGAGGATGTCAAACTTTGATCTAGGAGTGAGACAAAGGCAAGTTGCAGGTCTAGATATGCATGAAGCAGCACTGTGGAAACAAAGAACAAGGTTTTCACTCTTGGAACAAGAGTTTCTCCATGGGGGGTGTATGGTGCAAGGGCACCTATACCTGGAAAAGATAGAGAGATGGACCTTGAAGGTTCAAAAAATTAATTTGAATAATTTTAAATTATATGCAATGAGGAAGTTGCAAAATATGCTAAAATGAGATATAATGTCACAAGTTGTCCATTTTCTATGCCATGTTGGCAATATGATCTAGGTGCATAGGATATAGTGTAGGTTTGGGTCTTATGCTTTTCCTTATAATAAGGTCTCAATAACCATTTTCAATTGTATTTAAAAGTTTGATAGGTTGGTTAAGATGGATCTTTAAAATCAAGTGGTAAAGGGATGGTGGTTAGGAACAATATTGGAAAAATTGCCATTTTAGAGTATAACTAAAGGTGGTTAAAGTGGTTTTTCGGTTCTAAGAGGCAGTTGGATGTTGAAACATTTAAAAATACAATGTAATCCCTCAAGAAATGATGATGATTCAGTTTGGAAGAATATTTTTAACTATTGGAAATGTTGATCTCTACAATTTTGTGTTTTTCCTGAACTTTTCTTTTTGGTATAAGCCCATACAGAACTTTCATGTATTGATAATGTGGAAACCTCTAAATACATGTTTTTACATTTATCTACATTTTCTTTCAAGGGCTAGAATCATTGTTTTTTGTGTGGGGCAATCAAACTTCAAGAACTGCTCAGTTTTCCTGAGTCAAGGGTTTGAGAGGGGTTAAAATAGTGATCTAAGCCTTCCACCCACTATGAAGACCTGTGACTTAGTGGAAAGGCTTAGATAGGCCCATTAGACATTTTAGTGCTTTCATTTGTGCAAGGAAGATGATTGTCATGACTATGGGGTGCTTGTAGGGTGGAAACCATTGGAAGAGTGTGTAATTTGATGAGGACAGTCTTGAGTATGGTCAAGAAAAGTTATGAGTGGTCAATATTATGAATTGAAAAGCTTGAGGGGACCATTTTAGACATTTATGAACAGTTAGGGTGGTTTGGAGAGATTGGGAGTATGTATTTTCAATAAGGGGTGTCCTAAAACCCTATGTTTCTAGGCTTTAGAGAGGGTTTTGGAATTGGCGGTCAAGATGAGCCTTTGGAGTCTTAGAACCTAGAAAATTAGGAGTTTGGGTACCTTCCCTAAGACTTTTTCAAGTTATCTTGGGTTGGTAGTCAGTTTGTAGAGGGGTTCCTTTGGAAAAAAGGGCTAATTCTAAAGCCTAGAACCAAGTGTGTGTACTGAAAGTCCATATTGGTCCAAAACAATGAACCTTGATTCTTGGGTATGTTGTGTAACCCTGAAAAGGGTATCTTAATCCACATTTTAATTGTTAGTTTTCTTGGTAAGGTTGAGTGAAAATTGGCCTAAACTAGTTTTGGAGTGCTACAAGGGCAGGGTGATGTGTAGGTTGCTAAATGGAGGAACTTAAGTGATTGACCTCTAAGATTGTGTAGAAACCTCTGTGTTTGCATAGAAAAGGATATCACCATATTGCCTCTGCATCACTTGTACACACCCCTTTGGACTCTCATGGGGCAATGGGTTAATTCTAGCGATTAAGTGATTGTTCATTGCCATACCGTAGTGTCACATTTTACCCCTTGTGGGGCTGCAGTTTACTTTAGTTGTTAACATGTTCTCACTGCCACACTAAGGTATTCATATTTGGTTGCCACAGTATTATGATAAGAATTTTTACATTGACCTATATGTCCCACTATCCCATGTATACCTCTATTGACTTTTGTGGTAGTGCAGTATTGGATTTTATTATGAATGTAGTATTTTAGATATCATTTTAATGAAAATATTGATTTTTTTTCTAATTTTGCAGTCTCTCAGTTTTATTTTTTAGTGTTATTCAGACCTAAGATATCATTTCTTTGTTTGTAATGGGGAGGCTTAGTTCACCTAATGTTAAGATATTTATATGTATTATTATATCACAAATATTCATTATATGTTTGCATCTCGAAAATATATAGGAAATAGAAGAAATTATATTCTAACTAAACAAAATTAATTTCAAATTTTCAACCAAAGTAAGAAATCTAAGAAGAATGATTGAACCTAACTTTAAATGCACTTCAAATCAACAATGAACATCTCATGTTTTGTATACAATGTACCATCAAAATAATGATGATTCATTCAGAAATGTATTAGTAAAACAATAGTGAATAAGCATACCTATACTCAGATCTTTATTCCATTCAATAATAAATTACACCATACATACAACCAAATTTTAGGTGACAAGCTAACCTCTTAAGGTGAAAAAACATCATCATAATCATCTGCATTGTCTGCAAGATCAGAATCTTGATCATTCATGTCTGCATCTACTTGATTTTCTTCCTCATCCTCATTTTTAACATGCAATGCTTTCTCTCTCCCAATCTCATCATTCGTAATCAAAATGTCTTCTTCAAACACTCCATCATCGCCTTCATCCAATTCTTTGAATGTTTCTTGTAAATTAACATATTGCCCATCAGGCATTATATCAAAAACTTCCATGAATTTTCATTTTCAATGAGACTCTATTTGAATGGCATATGACCATCCTGGGCTTCTTACATAATCAATTTTAAATAATTGGTTAACTTGAAGAGGGTAAACATATGTCTCATCTATCTCTAATAAAAAATGTCTTGTATTTGCGCATATAAACCCATACTCATCAAATTGTACTATAGATGGTTAGATACACTTACATTTTAATAATATAGGACTATTTTCACCATAGTCCACTAGAATAATTTGTTGGATGAATCCAACATAAAATTTCTTCTTATTTTCATGAAGAAATTCAGCACTAACAAAACAATCACAATTTATCTTTATTTTTTATTTTTCTTCCACTCTTAGATGACTACCATAGGCCCACATTACACTAAAATGTGTAGCCCATAAATGTGGAGATTGTGAAAGATCACTTTCCTCCATTGTTATATCTTGACCACCTTCTTTGCGTCACTAACTGTATTAGCAATCCATTCTTCAAATTTTGGAAAAGAATCACCTCCAGTCAAATCAGCATGATGTTTGTGCCTTTGATGTTGATGTTTCGTCTAAGCTTGATTGTCTTATTCATATTTTATACATAGAATATTAACATACAAATAGTAATATTGATAATATAATTGTGTAAATGCAATTGAGTAAATAAATTATTGTGTAATTTTTTTTTACCTATGCCACTTATCAAATGAAGATTTGTTTTGAAGAATATAGGCATGTATCGTAGTTCTTTCTTGATGTGATAGATTGAAGTGACATCCATTGCCTTCTACTAATTCACCTGCAACTGTGTCTTCTTCATCATCATACCATACACCCTGATTGACATTTTTAAAATCCTTCATATATTTTGTGCAAAATCCCATGGCCTCTTGCATTGAATATCCCTTAGACATGTTGCCTTCCAGTTTTTTCCTAGTACAAACAATTTTTTTCAAAACCTTCATATATCATTCTATAGGATACATCCATCTTGTTCTTATCGGGCCACAATTCTTTAGTTCATATTGTGGGTGTATCAAAAGATGCATAGAAATATTAAATATTGTTGGTGGAAATTCATGTTCCAATAGACAAAGGACTTCAATAACCTCCTTCCTCAAACTATAAAATTTTGAAGGATCTAATACATGTAAACTCATTATCTTTAATATTAGGCCCAACCTTATAACTATTAATCTTCACCCCTTTTCCAAACTTAATATATTTACCACAATAGGTAAAATATTATCCATTATGACATGATAGTCATGGGTCTTCAGGCAAAACTAAGCCATTAATGCCAGTTTGGATTCTAATACTACTACTTACATATCCAGTAGGAAAGCAAGTCTGAGACATCAACTGTAAGAATTGTGCACATTGTTCTGTTGTCCAAACATAACGAGCACTAGGTTTTCTATATTTTTCATCATCATATTTTTCAACCCAAAGATTTCGATGAATCTTTAGTTGTCAAAAGTCTTCATGTGATGAAATAGTATCAAAAGCACCAAAAAGAGTTTCTATAATAGCATAGGCTATATTTTTCTATGTATGCATAAATTCAACAGTATGCCTAATGGCTATATCCTTAAAGTATGGAAAACTATAGAATATGCACAGCCATTTTACACTGCTTTCATTACATGGATCATATCTACTACAAAAAATCCCATCATTTTCAATAAATTACATTCTTTTTTGGCCATTCTCAACAATGTAATCACCTGTTATTAGCAATGGTGCTTCACGATTCTCTTCTTGACCATTAAACCATGTTTTTTATTGATGATATGGATGATCCATTTTAAGGTGAGCATGATTTCCACAATAAATACACTTGTGAAAACTTATTGAGTGCCTCACAAAATCCTTAAAGTTGCAAGTAGGACATCCATAGTATCCATGAATACTAAGACTAGACAATGTGCCATATGTAGAAAGATCATGAATCGTAACAATAAGAGAGCTCTTAAAGTGAATTTGATTGAATGACCATCTGTCAAAGATTGTATTTCTACAATTCCTTTCCAAAATTTCATTAGCTCAACATATAATGGCTCTAGATAAGTATTAATTGTATTTGAAGTCACACTTTTCTTTCCTAGTATAATCAATGATAGCATTAAGAAAAATGGTTTAGTTGCTAACCATGGAGGCAAGTTATAATTTATTAAAAACACTGGCCAAGTTGACCATTTAGTACTTTGATTTGAGAATGGGTGCACCCCATCTAGAGCCAAACACAACCTTATATTACAAGGATCTTGAAAAAAATCAAGCCATCTATTATCAAATTCCATCCATGTCTTACAATCAGGAACATGTCATTGTTTTCCATCAGTGCTCATATTTTGGGCATCCCATTGCATAAGTTTAGCAATGTCTTTGGACCTATGCATTCAGAGTAATCATGGGATTACCAAAAATTGGAGAAGAACCTTTCTAGGGACCACAACTGATTTCAACCCTTCTCTATACCTCGCTTCATGATATTTCAGACATTCACTCTCACTTGCAAGATTCTTATGAAATAATACACAACCATTCACACATGTGTGGATTTTTTCATACCCTAAGCCTAGCTTAGTGATTTCCTTTATACATTGACTTCGTTTTGTTGGAAATATGGAGTTAGGTGGTAACAATGAACTTAATAATGCCAATAACCGATCTACACTCTCATTTGTCCAACCAAACACCACTTGCAAGTTAAGAATTTGAAGGATTATTTTCAAATGACTTACCCTACAATTAGCATACAAAGGCTTTGAAGCATGCTCCATCAACTTGGCCCAATCATCATTTAGATGCTCATTCAACATTCTATCAACTTCAAACCTTTCACCTAACATTATTTCCTCTTCATATATGTTTGGTTCCACTTCATCTATGTTTGTTGTCTCTTCATCTCTCACACTCTGCCATTCTATCTTATCTTTGTAATAATTGGCATTCCAAGGGATTATACCACTATGCCCATATCTTATCATATGTCAATAAATTTGACTTCTTTTTTTCACCTTTCCACCAAGACAGTCATTACATGGACATGGATATTTTTCCATGTCAATCTCATTGGCTATTCTCTCATTAAATGCATGGTATTTCAACCTTAGATGTTGATCCACATGTAATGTTCTACACATAGCAACAAAAAATTGTAGACTAAGAGACAATTTTTTTTTTTTTAATTGAAAGGCATTTCAATTGCAATAGATTTATAGAGAGAAAATAAAATAGAGCGTTTAACTAATGAATTGTAAAAAATAGATTTTTGTAGTTTATATTCAAATTTCTGATTACATTGCATTACACATCTTTCAAAATCAAAGCATTACTTCACATTGCATAACTAATAACTAGATGATGATAGATGAAAAAATTTCAATTACAATATAGTTTTTACAAAATCAACCTAAGTAGTTATGCGATTACTTCACATTGTATAACTAATAACTAGGAGCAGCTACCAATTGCATTTTCTTGTCATGGCATTCCATGAGACCACATTTCTCTGAGGCATTTTTTCAAAAATTTCATTGCCTTGTCTATGCTACCACATTTTTCATACATGTCTACCAAAGAATTTTATCAAATAGTTCACTTCCTTGTTGCTATGGCTAAAAGCATAAAACAAGTGCTTTCGAACAAGCTAAGGATTCTTGGAATAAATTTATTAAAGCATAATAGTAAGCGATAACATAGACAAGGTAGTGAATTGGTTGAAAAAATTCCTTAAATAAATGTGGTCTCATGGTGATGAAATTCCATGACAATCCATAAAAATTCTCTTTTCATGGCATTCTTCATGGAATTCCATCACCATGAGACCACATTTCTTTGAGGAATTTTTTCCAAAGTTCATTTCCTTTTCTATGCTACCACATTTTCATACATGTCTACCAAAGCATTTTATCAAACAGTTCACTACCTTGCTGCTATGGCTAAAAGCCTAAAACAGGTGATTTCAAAAAATCTATCAAAGCATAATAGTAAGAAACAAGCTATGGTCTCATGGTTTTTTTTTGGCACAAAAGTCAATGTGATTTTATTTGCATTTGTTTGGCAATTTTGTTGTTTGAAATGGGGAAATATATTTGTGGCCAATTTTGTGCACTTTTTAATTGTAGGATTCTCACGATTAGTAAAAAAGGTAGTTTTCATGAAGGAATGGAAAATATGCGTAGAGCCTTTCAATTATACCCATAATATGCAATGGAATCGAATCATTTAGCAAACAATTTATTCTTCACAGGGAAGCATTTTACTATGGAACAATTAACTGAGATATCTCTTGTTTCAACTAAACACCCTCTCATGAAATCTCATTCATAATATAATCTTACACAATCTTATCATAGTAAAGGTGATTATGACACAATTCTCCACTACTACATGGCATTAGTCTAGGAAATCCAAAGCTCGAAAGATTTTGTGGATAGGTTCAATTGAAGTTGGGAGGTCTTAAGAGTTCTCTCTCAAATTTTGAAAAGGTTTTGGAGGTCCACCATGAGAACTATGAGAGCTTAAAAATTGTAGGCCATATATATGGTCAACAAGAGCATGCAGAGAAGGCTTTGGAAATTTTAAGAAATGAAACTCGCATAGATCCACATGATGCCCATGCATTTATCAAGATGAGTGAGTTATTAATATTGGCAGACCCCAATGCAGTCTTAGATTCTCTAAAGATGCCAAAGTCTCTTTTGAAGAAGAGCAAAGAAGAAGTACCCATTCACTTTTTAAACAACATTGGGGTTCTTCATTTTGAATGTGATGAACTAGAGTTGGCTCAACAAAATTTTATGGAAGAATTAGGAAATGAATTTTTGCCTCTACATAAATCTCTGTGGTCGTTTTGTGCATTTTTTACTTGTAGGATTCTCACAATTAGTGAAAAAGGTAGTGTTCATAAAGGAATGGAAAAGATGCATAGAGCCTTTGAATTATACCCATACTCTGCAATGACATTAAATCATTTAGCAAACCATTTTTTATTCACTATAGGACAACATTTTACTGTGGAACGGTTGACTTAGATAACTCTTGTTTCAACTGACCACCCTCTCATCAAATCTCATTCATATTATAATTTTGCATGATATTATCATAGTAAAGGTGATTATGAAACCACTGGCTGCTAGTACATGACATCAGTCAAGAAAAGCCAAAGGCCACAAGATTTTGTGGATAGGTTCAATTGAAGTTGGATTATCCTAAGAGTTCTCTCTCCAATTTTGAAAAGGTTTTAGAGGTCCTCCCTAAGAATTGTGAGAGCTTAAAATCTATAGGCCACATATATATGCTTAGCAAGGTATGGTAGAGAATGATTCGGAATATTTAAGAAAGAAAACTTATAGATCGTCAAACCCTAGTGTAGCCTTAGATTCTCTTAAGATGCCAAAGTATCTTTTGAAGAAGAGAAGAGAAGAATTACCCATTAAATTGTTAAACAACATTGGGGTTCTTTGTTTTGAGCATGATGAACAAGAGTTGGCTCAACAAAATTTTATGGAGGCATAAGGAAATGATGTTCAACCTCTACATAAATCTTCATGGTCAATTTTGTGCAGTTTTTACTTGTAGGATTCTCACAGTTAATGAAAAAGGTAGTGTTCATGAAATAATGGAAAATATGCATAGAGCCTTTGAATTATACCCATACTCTGCAATGGCATTGAATCATTTAGAAAACAACAGTTTCTTCACTACAGGGCAGCATTTTCTTATGGAATAGTTGACTGAGACAACTCTTGTTTCAACTAACCACCCTCTCATGAAATCTCATTCATATTATAATCTTGCATGATCTTATCAAAGTAAAGGCTATTATGACACCATTTTCCACTAGTACATGACATCAGTCAAGGAAATCCAGAGTCCATAGGATTTTGTAGATAGGTTCAATTGAAGTTGGTAGATCTTAAGAGTTCCCTCTCAAATTTTGAAAAGGTTTTGGAGGTCCACCCTGAGAACTATAAGAGCTTAAAAATTGTAGGCCATATGTATGCTTAGCAAGGGTAGGCAGAGAAGGCTTTGGAAATTTTAAGAAAGGTAACTCACATAGATCCACATGTTGCCCATTCATTTATCAAGATGGGTGAGTTATTAATATCATCAGACCCTAGTGCAACCTTAGATTCTCTTAAGATGCCAAAGTCTCTTCTGCAGAAGAGTAAAGAATATGTACCCATTCAATTGTTAAAAAACATTGGGTTTCTTCATTTTGAGCATGATGAATTAGAGTTGGCTCAAATAAATTTTATGTAGGCATTAGGAAATGATGTTCTACCTCTACATAAATTTGTGTGGTCAGTTTTGTGCATTTTTACTTGTAGGATTCTCACATTTAGTGAAATAGGTAGTGTTCATGAAGGAATGGAAAAGATGCATAGAGCCTTTGAATTATACTCATCTCTACAATGGCATTGAATCATTTAACAAACCATTTTTCTTCACTGTAGGGCAGCATTTTCTTGTGGAACAGTTGATTGAGACAACTCTTGTTTCAACTGACCTCCCTCTCATGAAATCTCATTGATCTTATAATCTTGCATGATATTATCATAGTAAAGGTGATTATGACACCATTGGCCCCTACTACATGACATTAGTCAAGGAAATCTAGAGGCCATAATTTTTTTTGGATAGGTTCAATTGAAGATGGAAGATCTTAAGATTTCTCTCTCAAATTTTGAAAAGTTTTTGGAGGTCCATCCTAAGAACTATGAGAGCTTCAAATCTATAGGCCATATATATGCTCAACAAGGGTTGGTAGAGAAGGCATTGAAAATTTTAAGAAAGGCAACTTGTATAGATCCACCTGATGCCCATGCATTTATCAAGATGGGTGAGCTAGTAATATCATCAGATTCCAATGTTGCCTTAGATTCTCTTAAGATGCCAAAGTTTTTTCTGAAGAAGAGTAGAGAATATGTACCCATTCAATTGTTAAACAATATTGGGGTTCTTTATTTTGAGCATGATGAACTAGAGTTGGCTCAACAAACTTTTATGGAGCCATTAGGAAATGGCATTTGGGTTGAATTCATAAATAAAAGCCCCAGTGCTAATTCTACGATTTTTCTCGTGCTCTTTAAGGATATGAAATTCTTCCATCAACTAGAAGAAGGTGGTATTTCACTTGATTTACCATGGGATAAAGTCACAACACTATTTAATCTTGCTAGGCTATTTGAACGACTATATGATACTTAAAAAAAAATCTTTTTTCAAGTTTCCTAATTATGTGGATGCATATCTACATATTGCAGCCACAGATCAGGCTCGGAATGAGATCCAACTAATCCTAGAATTGATTGGGGATGCAATTAAGGTGGAATAAAACAAATCAAATTCTTTATCTATGCTTGGAAAAATGGAACTAAAAACAAATGACTCCTTAAAGAAAAGAAACAATTATAGTTGCACAAAGTGAATTAGATGCAATGAATTCTTATGTTGACATTTCACTTGGAAATTGGGATTATTTTGCAACTTTTCACAATGAGAGGAGGGATCAAAAGTTGGAGGCACAAAATCTTGAGAAGGCTAGAGAGCTATTTTGTAAAGTGTTGGCATAGAGGTGAGGAAATGTTTATGCTACAAATGAGGCAGCCATTGTGCTAGTTGAAAGGGGTCAATTTGATATTGCAAAGGAAATTTTTACATAGGTACAAGAAGCTACAATAGGAAACATCTTTGTTTAGATGCTTGGGTAAATCTAGCACATGTTTACTTTGTGCAAGGACAATTTGTGCTTGCAGTGAAAATGTATCAAAATTGTTTGAGGAAATTCTAATTTGGCACTGACACCCAAATTTTATTATAATTAGCTCGAGCATATTATGAAGCAGAATAGTGGCAAGATTGTAAAATAACATTATTAAGAGCAGTAGAACATTATTAAGAGCAATAGATTGCAATGAGGATTTTGAATTTTTGTTTAATGTAATGAGGGTTACCTCTGAATTCATTGTAGAGGGCATCCCCAAATCCAATTTCACTACAGATGGCCTCGAAAAATTCAAATTTGTTGCAAAAACCTTCAAATTCCTTTCCGTTGCTTTCCTTTTTAGAAGTCTCTAGGTCATCTCTAAATCCTTATTGCCCATTCAATCAACAACTATAATTGGTCAAAATGCTTCATGATAGGCTAATGAATGAAGCGAGGTCAAGCAAGATGAATGAATCTAAAATGAACATGAATAATAATGCCAATACATCACACACATGAATACATTGCACCAATAATTGGCCAAATTATTTTTTAAAATTTTGTATACTTTAGATTTTATGACTAACTATTTAGTCATTTTTATTTTTATGACTAAATAATTTTTTAGTCAATGACCAAATTAGTCATTTATTTACTCATTTATAGCTGAGCTGCAAAAAAGGAGTAGAATCTAGTCATTTTTAGTTGTTGTGACTAAAATTTTTAGTCACCTACTCATTTATTTGCCAAATTCTACTAGTGTTTGTCCCAATATAGGACTAAATCATATATCCTAAAAGTTTTTAATCTAGCCCTTTTGTCAAACCATAATTTTACCATAGATTGGTGCGTAGAAAAATGATCTATGGCTCTAACACATTTTTCATCTAAGTGCATCAACTACAACAATCAAGCTTTGGTTTGATCATCTACCATTCCCTAGGATTCTTTTCAACTAATTTCTTGATTATATCCAATAGATTCTTGTTTGATGATTCCGCTAACCCATTTCCCTATGGATAATAATTAGATGAGAATTTCAAATTTATACCATATTCAAATTCCTAATTACAAAACTTTAATGAGGAAAAAGTAGGGCCATTATCACATACCAGTGCATTTGGTACTCCAAACCTGGTAATAAAACTTTCCTCTAAGAATTTGATTACCACCTCTCTAGTACATTATTTTCTATCAAACACTTCAATCCATTGGGTACAATAATTGGTAGTTTTCAATACAAATTTGTGACCTACATACAATGGAGGATTGATAGTCTAATGAAGTCAAAACCCCATTGTGAGAAAGGGTGCATCTACATCACTAGTTTTAATGGTTGAGCATTAAATCTTCCTTTGTCTGTAACAATTTGACATGTGTAACAATGTTTTACGTGTTCATAAGTATCTTTTAAAATAGTTGGCTAGTAATAGACAACCCTTAAGATGAGATGTATAGTAGCTAAAGGTGCTTCATGAGTTGTACCAAGTTTATCATGTAATTCCAATAAGACTTCATTCGCTTCTATCTTATTCAAAAATCACAAATAAATTCCTTCATGATTCTCCTTGAATAAAACCCCTCCTTTAATCATATAACTCTAAGATTTTATCTTTAGGGCTCTTCTCTAGTTTCTTTGCATATGATCAAGGTAGTTATTAATAACTAAATAATGCCATATATCCTAATACCAATCATCTTGAACTCTTACATCTAGAGCATATTGTTGGTTGGAGATTTGTGGATCAATCTCAACAATGGATTTAACTAGGCTTGTCCTCGAA
Organism: Sequoiadendron giganteum; assembly: GCA_007115665.2. Taxonomy (NCBI): domain Eukaryota; kingdom Viridiplantae; phylum Streptophyta; class Pinopsida; order Cupressales; family Cupressaceae; genus Sequoiadendron; species Sequoiadendron giganteum. The sequence continues at coordinate 365,069,671 of CM021110.1, read as the reverse complement.
CCAACTTCATTGGTATAATATCTAAATAAAATTCTTGAAAAATCATAACCCACTTAGCTCTCTTTTCTTCAAGATTGATCTATGTTAGCAGTATTTTTACTGCAGCATTAGGGACAATAGCATTGACTATACTTCTGAGAATGTAATGTCCAAATTTGCGTACTGCTTTAACCAAAGTAAAGGATTTTTTTGATATCTATGTATCTAAACTCCACTTATTTAAAATGGAGTGCTCATAAAAGCAATAAACTTTTCTTCTTTGTTCTCACCCATTTATGTCAACACTGTTGCACACGTATGACCAAAAGAAAAAGAGTAAATATAAAAAGGTTTAACATAATCTAGACTTACTAGCACTGATGCTTCCATAATTGCAACTTTCATATTCTTAAAGGTGAGTTTAGCCTAATTTTTCCACTTGATTTTTGCATCTTTATTCAACATATCATTGAATGGTTTCATTATCTCATCAAATTCGGTAAAAAAATTCTAGATGAAATTGATCTTACCGAAATACAAATTTAACTATTTTTTACTTCTCAGGGGCTGTAATTTGAATAATTCCCTCACTCTATCTAGGTCTATTAATAAAACCTCTTTCAGAAATAATGTGTCCCAACAATTTTTCTTCAGTCACCCAAAAAATATATTTCTTAGGATTCAATGAAACTCCATCAGTTTCACACTTTTGAAATATTGCTCTGAGATCACGAACACGATCTCCTTTGTTCTTGAAAAATATCATGACCACATATATAATTATATATCTTCCTATCAAATCTCAGAAGGCATAATCCATACCTCTCTGGAATATGGCTCTGGTATTTATCAATCCTAATGCCATCCTTTCATAAGGGAAAGTTCCCCACTTTGTAGTGAACGTTGTATTCATCTAATCTTCCTTCACCACCATTACCTGATTGTATCCAAAGAATCCATCCAAGAAGGAAATAATTTTTAAACCATCAATAATTTGCAACACTTCTTCCAATGAAGGAAAAATTATAATTATCTTTTTGAGACACGTTATTAAGATTTTGAAAATCAACACACAACCATATATCTCCATTCTTCCTCCTAACAAGCACTAAATTTTCCACCCAAGTAGAATGTCTAATCAGAAAAATTATTTGGATTGAGAGGAGCTTTTGTACTTCCTTTTGGATCAAGGATTATAAGACCACGTTTACAACCCTCTGCTTCTGTTAGAAATGTTTTACAATAGGCTTTAATGGAATTGTATTTGTGATAATGGAAGTATCGTAAGTTTTAAAATCTTTGTATGTCCATGCTATAACCTTCCAATAATAAATGAGTGCCTAAGAAATATTTCTTCTTTCTTCTTTGGTACACACCTTCCCTATAAGCATGTTCTTAGGATCTTATTTAATTTTCAAATATATAATTCAGACTGCCCTCCATCACTCCTAGGGAGGTCTTTCTGTAGGACTATTTGATCTACATCAAATAGACTCTCTAGCTCAATTATCCCTTTTAGAATGTTATTAGCTTTAGCTTGAGCTAATTCTTCATCTTGAATTTCACCATCTAGATAATATATTTCTTCAATTGATTCAAAGATATTGGTATTAGTGATAAATTCCAATATGTGACAATCATCTTTGAACACCTATACATTTGTAACATTATCTAGAATCGAGGGTAGTTTTACTAGCTCAACTATAAACCTTCTCAAATCGGATATAGCATTGAATCTATGATTGAATCTTCATGGGATGTGAGTAATGTTAAAGGCATCAAAATATTCTACCAACTCTAAATCACCAAACACCTTAAGAATCTTGACCTTCTTCTTGATCACAAGAATAAAACCATGAATGAGGTCCTTGTATTTTGCCACATTTTTAGTACATTGGAATTGTAATCGATAATAAAAAAGAAAATACTTACCTTGCAGACTGATGAGCTCAACTCCAATTCTAATTCCTTGTTTTGATTTGGATCCATTGAACTTGAGGGTCCAATTTTGATCCTTTGCACCTCTAAGATTACCATTCTTGAGAGTGAAAAAATTAATACTTTTGGTATTCTTGGCTTGTATTTTATCTCCCAGTACTTCAAGCTCAGGCCTATTAAGCATAGGTTTTTCTAAACAACATTAGATTTCAATTATGTGAATGATATACAAACACATCATTGAGCTATCTTTTGAGTGTGCAGAATTGTGTAACTTGCACGAACCCTATAACAAAATTTTATTTAGTAAATCTTTAATTTTATCGCTCTTTTGATCTTTTATAACAATATTCTTCCAAAATTTATCTAAATGACTATCACCTTCTTCAGAAGAATCATAATTCGGTTTGAATAACATGTATGTTTTGTGAGTTATATGATTATTCCTTTTTGTATTACACATGAAAAATTCTTCTATTTTTACTCCTGAACTTCAAATTTTATAAACTTTTGGTTCTACATCTATTTATAAAACTTCATTTTTTTATTATAATTAGTGATCATATATTTCATGTGGGGCTCTCTCTCAATCCTAATTTAATTAGGAACTCCTTTCCATGGTAACCACATATGTGAGAAATTTGTGGCCATGTATCCATTCAAAGTCTTCAACCAATCCCTAATCAATAACATCTCATAAGTATAAAGTATCTCAACAACCTAAATATCTATATAATATTGAATTTGAGGATCCAACACTAGTTGCATATGAATATTCGTTAATTCTTTGACTACATTTACTTTATTTTTGTCAAGTTAAGTGACTTTATTTAGAAAATGTTCCAAAGTTAAACCTAGCATCTGACATATGGAAAAAGGCATCACACTAGTGGATGCTTCATAATCTACTAAGAAATTATGGAGATTTTTACCAAATATTCTCAGTGTGAGGAAAAATGGCAGGGACTCTATTTTCCCTTTATAAAAGTCTACTTGTCCGTCCACCATAGGAATAATATTTTTTTATTTTTCCTTAATGGAGTTATCCTTCACTTGAGATTCTTTAAATTTTTATTCTTTGGGAAATTATTCTAAGGTATTCAATGAAAGCTTTCTTGATCATGGGCATTTTGAGCAATTCTGATAAAGAGAGGTTGATTTTTTTACCTTTTTGATCTCTTTTGCTAAATAATTAGTCAAATTTTTTTGATCAGTGAAATCTACCTTTTCACTTCATGAAACGTTCAATGATTTATATTAAGAGGTCACTTTGGGTAACCCTGGAGTATTACTTGATTTATCATCAGGTGGAGTATTAAAGTTATTTGGCAAGATCGACATGGTCAAAGGCCCTTTGAATTACTTCCACCATTTGTGTTACTTCTTAGGTCATAGCTATGTCCTTTCACATACTATTGAAAAGAATTAATTTCATCAACTTCACCCTAAGTTTCATTTTCATCTTGATAAGGAAACATGTAAGTTTCTAAAGTCGTGGCTGAACTATCTCCTTTGTGATCATAATTACGACTCTTGACAATAGCAGGTGACTCGACACATTCATAACTTTCAAGAACCAAATTAGAATCATATCCTATGATAAATAATTTATTTCCTTTAGGAGGATGACATTCACACTGTTAATTATAGAGCTTAACAACTAAAAAAATATCTAAGGCAGTTTTAAACCATAGATAGTCCACTTCAGAATGAGTATTTGTGTTGTGTATTTGACACCAATTGTTCATTGCAAGGTCAGCTAAATTAACCTTTGACATAGGTTTATCTTCAAAAGAATTAGTCTTTTCTAAAGGTGTGGATATTCCTTCATTATTTGGTCATGTATTCCAAGGTCTAGGTGGTCTAAAATCATTATATGCTTGACTTTGTGAACTTTCACTATTACTCTAAGAGTAAATTTTTTTGATTTCTTAATTGTGTAACCTTTGTGGTTAATCTTTAGATTTGAGATGTGATTTCCTAAATTTCTTATTTATCATCTAGATTTTTGACCTTTTGAATCTCTTGAGTCTGTGAAAAGAAATAATTTCTATTGGGATGCAACTCTATGATAGCTGGACTAGGGTGTGGGACTAAAGCTTGACTATTTCCTCATTGAAAGATTCTTTTTTGAGGAGATGTCTCATTATGGACCACTGAAGGAAAAGAATTAGGATTCATTGGATGGATTAATGGAACTCCATTCACACTCATAATTCAATCCATTTATGCCATTTACAGATGATCTACTTTTGAGGTGTTTCATTTCTAAATTCACATATGGATTCAACATAGGTTTTTGGTAAAGTAGTGGGAGGATTTGTCCTTCCTTTCACAAACATAGTAGTTAAAGGATCTACTATTGTATAATAAACCATGATGGAAATAAAATTATCCACTACATAAGGTTCTTGTAACCTAGAATAAGCTTTCTAAAATCTATCATTAAAAGTAATTATAGGTTCACCATCAAACCTTTTGATTTGAGAAAACTTGAGATATAACAAGGTAGGATCAACCGGTGTTCTAAACCTAGCTAAAAATTGAGTTTCCATATCTTTCCATGATCTAACTAAGTTACAAGCTAGGTTGATGTACCACTGGTAAAATTCATCGCTTAAGGTATATGAAAACAACCTACATACAACATCTTTGTGTTGTATCCTTTCTCTAAAACATGTATCCTTAAAGATATTGATATGTTCTTCCACATATTTGTGAAGGTAATACTTAAGAGACAATTTATCTGTATTTTTCGGGAGATCATTGTACACAAAAAATTGAATCATTGACTCTACATTAAAGAAATCCATTGCTACAAGGAGCATAGGTATAACAACAAATAGATTTTGTGGTACCACACTTGCACTTCTAGACCGTTGAGGTCTGGATGACTTTAGACCACTAATTTTGACTAAAGTTACATGGGGATTGCTAGACCAAGACCTAGTGACTTTGTGAGACTCTAGCTTCAACCCTAATGAAACCAAAAGAATAATGAAAAGTCCCTCCTTCTAGTGTCAGTTCCTATTGATCATAATGTTACTTTTACACCAAAAATGTAGATAAATCCTCACAGATAGACCACAAGAACCTATATTTACTTGAAAGACTAAACCAGGACAACCTAAACCTTAGGTTGACTCAGCATAATCCCAAGGCTCATTTATGTCAGGTCTTGAATACACTAGGTTTGCATAAAGGTTGATTTTGATAATATTATTAATCATGAGGGGTAAATGGTTAATTTTGGTTTGCAAAAGAATCATAAGGATCGCTAAAATATATTCTCAATCTAGTCATTAGAAAATTCCATGAAATCAATAGATTTGAAATAAAATTTCATGAACTTCAAACAAATTTTCTATCACTTATGTAAATTTAGCTTTAAGCATTCAACAATATTATGGTAACAAAATATTTGCAATAAAATTTCCATTTATTTATATCTTTTATTTTGAAACATTTTCTGAAATTTAACATCTATTCCCAAATAAAGCATCAAAAATACTTGAAAAGTAAAATTGCTCCCAGGTATTATCCATGCATGCCCCAAGAATTAAAAAAATCAAAGAAAACCACTCTATACTTCACTAGATTACTTCCTTGCTAGGCATAGAATGATGCGATATTTTAAAGAAATGGGGTTTATTTAGACACTAGGTAGCTTTTCTATGCACCCTTAAATGGTGCAGCATACAGTCTTGTCCAACTGAATAAACAACCAGCTACAAAATATTTCCTACCAAGCGGTAGCTTTCAAATTATCTTTGATATTGATTAGATTTTATATGCATAAAATTTTTTAATCTAGAATGATTCAGGAAATAGGAAAAATAACAAAACTTAAAGAAGTTTTGGCTCTTCAACATCCACAAAATCTAAACTTAAAGCTAAAAGTAAAGCATCAAAGGGACTTTTATAGGAACAAGGCCTAAAAGTTTAAACTTAATTCTATAAAAGGGAACCATTAATAAAAAATAAAAAAGCAGCATGTGGCATACGCTAGCTATCATTGGAATCTTCTAAAAAAATTCAAAGCTTCAACTTCTTCATCAACATTAGTCTTCAACTCCAAATTATGGTATACAAATATTGCACATAAAACAAGGCCATCGGTATTCTTCATATTCCAAGATAAGACACCTCCATTGGGACAAGGAACAACCTACAAAATTCATTTCAACAACATATCCTTGTGCTAACCTTTGGTATCCAATATTTGGTTATTCATTGCCTGGCATCAAACTCTAGGTCTGAGAAATCTTCTTCACCTTTCTTCAATTGATACTCTCGGAAGGAAACCAATACCTAATGCATATTCTCTTTTGAAGTTCCTTGAATTACCTTCTAGTTGTATTTGATCCTAGTATAACCTTCTAATATTTGGAGGATATTTGCATTCGTCTAAATTTGTTCTATTTCATACTTGACCATGGCATTCCTACACTATATAATTTCATCAATGAATTCCCATTTTATCGAATGAACAGGGTCATTATTCACTCTTTCAATCCATTCCTTGAAAAACAAATTCTCTACCATCCTATCCTAGAGTCTGGGGATCACAATCCTACCATGCTAGCATTTCAATGAAACCTTGATATTTGTCAATCAATTTATTACATCTTTCGATGACCTTCTCAAATCCTTCTACACATTGCACTAAGGTGTCAGCTTCCCAATTTACCTTCTTCTTCCATTTTTCACACATCAGAACCTCCTCTTCCATGATTATCTTCTCACTTACCAGTTCTTGGACATTTGTTTGATAGAGAGCCTTAACATTTTTCCTTTCAACATCAATTTGTTCCTAGAAAAATCTACATTCTCCTTATAATATTTTGGAATTTTCACACAAACAATATGCTTTTTTATACTTCACAATTATATTTGTGATTAGTTCTTCTCCTAGCCTCACCAAGTACTCCATTCATTCCTTAAACACACTCATTTTATGGAGAAGTGTTATGATAGCATCGACCTACTCCCATGACATAAGTACTAGATTTTGAGGCAATTTGGTCTGTGCTTGACCAAATTTGGCCAATGATATTATAAATTTTTCTAGGCAAGCAATCCGCTCTTTAAGCTCTCTTTTCTTGTGTTTACTTTTCTGCACCCTAGCAATAGTTGTTTCTAAATTCATCTTCATCTCTTCTAATTCCTTTCCCTAGGATGAATGTCCAACATTAATAATTGTTACCCTGTAATCCTTAGATGTTATCTTATGTTTTCTTTTATCCACTACTAGGGTAGCTAGATGGAGTGTTCTCCCTTCATCTACATTCTTTTGCATAACATGTTTTTCTTTTTCTCTTTGCGTAGGTTTGGGAATTTCCACTTCTTGCATTAAGCTTTTGAGATCTAGAGGCACTAGTTCCACCTCCAATGGGGAAGCTAATTCTCTAACTAACCAATCAAGTGCATCTTCATTATATTCTGCCTCTGCAACATTTCTTTGTTCTTTTTTTTCAGTATGCTCAAGAATTTATCCTCTTACATTCTCAACCTTTCCTATCACATCGTTTAGAACTGGAACATTTTCAGTATTCACTGGCATGGATTCTGGATTACCAGGATTCAAAACTGTCTCTTTATTTCCAAGACTTATATTTTCTTGTCCAACCATGTGCTCAACACTAGTCCTTAGGGAATCACTTTCTTCATGTCCTATTACATTAGGATTCTCTTCATTTCTCACCCCACCATCCAAGGTCAATTAAGGAACTATATTCTCAATTTCAGCTTGGTCTTCTCCTGTCTTTCTAAAAAATTATGGTTGTTCAACATCATTTTCACCATTCCCTAGTGGAAGCTAGGAATCAATTATATCTTCAATAACAACATCATTAGTGGGACCCTATCTTGTAGTTTCCCCTATTTCCTTTTCATTAAGTATCTCAAGGTTTCCTACCTCTAGGGTGATTGTTCCTCTTATGAATTCTTCTTCTTCAACATCTATAGGAATTGACCCTATATCCAGAATATCTTACACCATTGTTTGTACCATTTATTTCTCCTTAGATTTCTTTTCTTTTACTTGTTCTATCATGGCAGTCCATTTCTCCCACTATTTCATAATTTACTCTTCATTTAATTTAGAACTCTTTTCTAGGCCCACAAGAGTCTTTCCCAATGTTTGTTCTACTTCAACCATATTAACAGAAGGGGGAGAGGTAAATAATGTCGCAACCCTCTAGGATGGCGGCCTTATATGAGCATGAGTGTTTATTTTTCTTCTCACCTCTTCATCATTCATAGGTTGAATCTTCAACTTTACTATGGAAGAAGTTTCCACTCTAGGCTGCACTATCACTTTGAACTTACTTGGTCTAATTTTGTTATGCTAACTAGCTAGAACCAATGAAACTCTCTATCTTTAGGAATTAGGAGTTCTCTCCTCAATATGCACAAATTTACCTTCTTTACCAATTATTCTCTTCTTCTTAGTAGGCTCCTCATACATGGACTCACCTTCTTCTCTTTATTTTTTCTTTGTATTGAGTGAGTATGTGGGCCTTACCCCAACTTTTCTCAAATTTTTATAGTAATCATCAATCCATCATTTAGTATGCATTAAAACCTATTCAGAAATTTCCTCAATGGTCATTATTTCTTTGTTTTCATAATTTGGATCAAGGAGGGGCTCATTATAAACCTTAGTTGAATTATAAACCGGATTCAAAACCTCTCCATAATCTTCATCTAACTAATATAGAATGTCATGGAGCTTAAGAATCTATGTCGATTATAATGACAACCTTTGATATGATTTCTTCCTCACTTCATGTTTGTTATCACAATTGAGCCAAAAATCCTTTAAATGATAAACATAGGCACATTTGTCAGCTATCTACTTGGAAATATTCCATTTTGGATCATAGTTATTTCTTTGGAGTGTAAGGAACTCCACTGTGTACATCTTCAATTATTCTTCACACAAATCAACCACTTTAGCTGTATTGGACTTATAATTCCCCATTGTGATGGGAAATTTTACAAAACTTCTCTTGTGTTGTGTTGAAAAGGGAATGGGAAGGATTCATCTATCTCACCAATTCCAATAGTAATAGTTTTTCTATTGGGTACCTGGGCAACATGAAACGGATTCCTTTGAATCCTTCTACCTTGATGTAGGTGAAAGTGGGAAACTGAATGTACCAGCCTCAAACCTGCCGAATGATCCTCTGTGCTTTCAAAGACAACCTTTTATATTTTTCACCCTCCATTATTCTTACTAGTTCATGTAAAACACATCATTAAATCTTTGATAATGCTCCTGGTATTCCTGAATAGTAATCTAGGGTAAATGAGCATATATCAGACTATTCTCTGTTTCTCTACCCAGGGTACCAATTATGTTAAACCCTTGATTATTTTCCCTTAGGGTATAAGAATAAACCACATATGAGGACATAGAAAACCATAGAGACTATGAAAATTCCTTTATCTAATCATGTATCCTATCGTTGATAAAACTTCCCCAATACATTTGCACGGGTCCTTCCATTAATCTGGCTATAATTACGAACATCCAAGGTTCAAATTTACTGGCATCTCTAAGTCCAGCTATCCTACTTAGCATAGTTATAGCATCTTTAACATATAGGTTGAACATAGATCTTATAATTGGTTTCATTTTCTTTGTAATCTCCTCTTGGCACCATCATGTACTCATAATTTTCCTATTATGCTCTCTTGCACTCAGGTAGGTTTTAGCCATTATTTTTACATCGATGGGTACATCTAGAGAAATATAAGGAGCCCAAATGTATATGCATCCCTTTCAAAGACTGCATATACCCTTCCTTCGTTTTCAACAACTCTCTTGTTTAGGTTGTAACAATTTAAACATTCCATAACCAATTCAGGGGCATCCATCACTGGTGGAAAACCTCCTGTTAAATGTAACCCACTTGCTATAACACTCTTCATACACTGAGAGGAATTTTCTTGCTAGGCTCATGTAATGAATTCAACATCAGAAAACCATCCTAGATGGGTATCACCAATTATCCACCAACTGGTACAAGTTGTGAAGAAAAATATTTAAATTCATCTTCTAGCCTTGCTTGGAAAGTGCTCGTATTCACTTGCACATCCTACATTTTTAAAATAGATATGTGCCTTGTGTGTGATTTAGGGTTAAATTTAACTAATTATCTTCAACAATTCATAAAAAATTCAATCTACCATTTGGTTAAATTCATTTCAAAATAATCAAAATTTCAATTACTAAAAAATGACTAGAAAATTTTTGGTTGTCCGAAACATACCTTGTTTTGTTGATGATACAATCATTTTTAGAATGCAACTTTGAAACCCTTAGTAGTTGTGTTCTTATTTTCTCAAGGTTTACCTTTCTTTATTCACCATAATATGAATCTTGATCTTTCAATTTCCTTACAAACTAGCAGTATGGCATGAGGTAGAGTTGTGTAAAAGTAACTGGATGCTCGAGGTGGTGCCAAGTACATGAGTAGTTCACCACCTTCATTAATTCCCTATTACAATGTATTAATTTTCTCGAATAAATGTGCAATCATGGAAAATTAGGGTTCAAATCTTATGAGGAATGCTTGCGTGTTACTTTGAATCTTACGAGGAAAAGAATTTATAAGGCAAGACCACTTTGGATACATGATCATTGATGATCACATGGTTTGAATCCTTAGGTACTGGAAATTGGTAAGGTTACCAAGAACCGAGAAATTTACACGGTGGGTTCATGAGAACCAAGTGCAAAGAGAGGAATCAAGAACTAGGTTCAAGTAGGACCAAAATGATCTAAACATATTTACAACAAAACCTTTGATTTCCAACTATTAGCTAAAGAAATGAAAAGCGACCATCGGACTAACAGATGAAGAAAATAAAAGACTCGCATGCTCTAGGATGATCTATCCTGGTGACAACTCATTGGGTTTGGATTACCGACCAGGTGGGAAACTAGGATTGTCCAAAGATACAATATCCTTAGCACAACTGCATAAACTCTAGAACTCTAGGGTCCATCAGATTGATAATACTTATGGAAAAACCACAACACTCCAAATTTGGGAAAGATAAGGATTTAGGCCATGACCAAGTAAAGTTGAAACAAACCTTCTATTTTACCATTTCCTCTAAAATCAGCACACCAAATCAAGCAAATGCAAAGGAAAGAAAAGAAAGGCAACAAAAAAAGGGGTCCACATTTTTCCATGAAGAAAAATGGGGTGTGTTGTGAGACCACACAATAGTACACTTGGTTTCCATGTATTTTTTTGACACATTGTGAGTTACAAGTGGTGTAGATAATGAGTTCATTGATTGTTGGTCTATGTTTTGGGCTGCCATGATGTTAGGATCCATTTGACTATGCTAGGAAGAATATGCGTGTTCTACTTGAGATGGTTTTCTATATAGAGGATTGTCAACATGTTGTGTGGAAGATGACTCATTTATCAATGCTTTGGATTTAGAAAAGAGAGGAAGTATCTTCAGATCTATATATAGTTTATGTATTTATCTAACCATCGTGTCTTCATCTGTACGAACAAGATTTGGATCTTTGAGAGCTTCAACACTTAAATCTACTGCTAGTTTGGCACCATGTTATGCAAGTCTAAGGAAATATGTGTTTGGATCCAAGCTGATTATTTTGTCCATTACCTTTTGCAACCTAGGATCTTGAGTGAACTCTAAGATATCTTCTTTCGTAATCTTCTCATCACTATCATCTTCTATGAGCACATCTAGGTGTTGAGGGCATTGTTTTTGTTGTTGAGAAAGAATGTTTTGGTGTTGAAGATGAAATTTCTTGATGGAGGATTGCCATTATTTTATAATGGAGTAGCACCATGTTGTTGAGGAAGGTTAACATTTTGTTTTTTTGAAGGATCAACATTATAATGTTGTTAAGGATTGATATTTTATTGTTGAGGATTGGCATTGTGTTATTGAGGATTAACATTATGTTCTTAAGGATTGATATTATGTTGTTGCAGGGTAGAATAAGTTGGAGGAACATCATTAGAATGAAAACCCCATGGCATCACTTGTAGTTTACACCTTGGTGGTAGCGTTTCCACTAGAGCTACTTGTGTTGGTTTTCATTCTCTTTCTATGTTGATACCTTGTTGTTATCATAAACATTTACAATAGACCTTGTTGTTGTCATAAAAATTCACAATACATCGTGTTTGATGATGAAAGGTTTGAAAATGAAGATGGTATGATGTAATTTATGATTTGGTTTTTGGTTTTCAAAATGAATTTCAAAAGGGATGTTGGTAAACCTTTTGGACAAGGGAGATGTTATTGATTGATGTTGATTTTTTTTGGATTTTTTGGATAGTTGATGAAAAATATTGATTTTGGATTTGGGTACTAACCCTTAAGACAAGAGAATGAGTCAATTTTGGATGTTCAGATATGATGCTAAGATATGGACTCAAAGGATATTGAATTTTTTGGATAGATGTATGCTTAGTCTCAAAAGTGTTGATGGAACGATAGTTGTTATCCCTACTTAAACTAGACTTGTGAGTGCAAGGAAAGGAGGATGATAGTGATCTAGAAAACCTAAAGGGAAGATGAATTCCACTAAATTTGACAAGACCACAAGATGGTAGGCTAATTGGATCAAGAGACAATAGCAATATGATGAGGTTGCTAGGTTGCAAATGATTGAGGTCCAAGGATGAGTTTGATGTTTGACAAAGGACAATACAAAAGGATGGCCTAAAAGAGGGTTGATGTAGTCTAAGGATGCTAATAATCATTTGATGCTAATTTGATTGATGTATTTCCAAAAGGTTGTAATGAAAATCCCTAGGTAAACCAAGTTTGGAAGATAGAAGGACAATGTTTGAAGATGGAAAAGTACTATGTAACAGTAGGTCTTCTGTGATCAATGTTCTAATAGAAGGACAAATGTTATGATAGTATCTAAGATCAAAATTTTGATAGGACAGAGTAAAATTTGAGATTGATAGATGCAGAAAAAAAGAAAAAAGCATGATTGGTCTCAGAAATTTCTCCAATACAACTTCAAAATAAAAATTTGAAACCCTTAAAATCCTCAAAAAAGCTCAAAAAATAGATAAAACAATCTTTAGATCATTTTTTTGTTGTAAATCTCTTTGAAATATTTCCAATCATATATTATAATATAAAATAAAACACTCAAGTCAAAATTCATGGCTCCAAGAAGTTGTTCCACTAAAAAGAAAATTTTAATTAAACATGTTCCTAGGTGGGAAATTGAATGCCTAGACTTTTGGCACCAAAAGAATGGGAGTTACATTTTCTAGAGTATTCTAAGGTGGTTATTGTTGTCGAATAAAGGCTTAAATGGATTTTATAGGAGGAGGCTCCATTAGTGTAGATTATGGTTTCATATAATTGAATTTTCTTATAGAGTTGACTTTACTTGTAGTGAATCAAGACCATGTGGTTGTAACATTGTAATTTTTGAATCTATAATTTCATTTTCTAAAAGTAATTGAAAGTGGATTGTTTTATGTCTTGCATTTTCTGTTTTGATATTTTTTGTTTTTTTATGTGGGTGTTGGGTGGAGTAGGCCCTCGTTAATTGGTGCCCTCTAGTTTCTTGTTTTCTTGGTGTTTTTTGTTGGCCCTTGTTGCTACTGCTCTCCTTTTAATTTTATGTTGTTTTTTTAGTCTCACTCTTTATGAGACTCATTTTTTTCCTTCATGGCTATTATGTATTAGGTTTGGGCCCTTCCTATATTTTATCTTAATAAAATAATAATAATCTCAAGTTATTTTTAAATCATTTCAATTCTATGAAATATTTTGACATTGCATGGTTGTTTAGGTATAGCATAATATCTTTCATAAATTGGAATTTTCATCTAATGTTTGCACCTGTTTATATGTAATTGTGAAATATAAAATGGTTATGGTGTTCAATTGTAACTTGTGAGTGTATTTGTGCAATCTTCTTGAATTAGGATTCTAAACCTTTTTCTTTCTCCCTGTCATTTTTTTTTTTTGTTCAATTCTAAGATGTTGATAAGAGTGTTTCGACATAATAAGTTTTTGACACTTTGATATTTTACTTAATTTGTGTTACTATGTATACATTTTTTGTAAGCCTATATAAATATATCATAAATCAATCATGTATTTGATTCTAGAATCATAAATATAATTTTTTAAATAGTATACAATAAACCTTTGAGTTATCTTGTACGCTAAGAATTGATAATTAAAGTTTTGGGATAATGATATTTTATTTCGTAGTATAATTTTCCTTCAAGATAGGTAAAAAAATATGAATTTTATTTGAGTTATGTAGACATGTAAAATTGACTTGACACTTATCACACAACACTTAATGGCATCAAACAATACTGAATGACATTGAACAACCTCAAGCAACGTCAAACGATATGGAAAATCATCTCACATAATCTCAGAATGACTCAGAATCATCCCGTAACACTTCAGACTGACTTAGAATCATCCTGTAACACTTCAAAATGACTCAGAATCATCCCGTAACACTTTGAAATGACTTAGAATCATCCCATTACACTTTATAATGACTCAAAATCATCCTGTAACACTTCAGAATGACTCAAAATCATCCCATAACACTTCTAAATGACTTAGAATCATCCCGTAACACTTTAGAATGTCTCAAAATCATCCCATAACACTTCAGAATGACTCAAAATCATAACACTTCATAATAACTCAGAATCATCCCATAACATCTCAGATCAACTCAGAATCGCCCCAAAATAGTTTGGAATCATCCCAGAATGCTTAGAATCATACCGCAACATTCCTGCATCACACCACAACGTACCACATCACATCACATCAAAACGACATCAAAAAACCTAATTCCTCTATTAATTGAATAATACAACATTATTTAATTAATTCACAGTTTCATCATTTCAGACAAATTTAATAAATTCCTAAAAACCCTAAATTCCTCTATTAATTAAATAAAAAATAATATTTAATTAATTCACATTTCATCATTTCGACCAATTAAATAAATCTCACTTATTTAATAAAGTCCTAATCCCACCTTATTTCGTCCCAATTAATTAAATAATACCAATTATTTAATTATGTTGCTAAATCACCTTATTCCCCTAAGTGGATTAAATTATTAAATAATAATTTAATTACAACACTTTC
This sequence comes from Sequoiadendron giganteum, assembly GCA_007115665.2. Classification (NCBI taxonomy): domain Eukaryota; kingdom Viridiplantae; phylum Streptophyta; class Pinopsida; order Cupressales; family Cupressaceae; genus Sequoiadendron; species Sequoiadendron giganteum. Next base: position 365,054,584 of record CM021110.1, on the reverse strand, counting down.
CCTCCATAAATTTGAATTAAATCAAACTATTCAAATCAAACTAATGCAACTTTGTTTGCAAAAATCAAACTTGATTTGCACATTCAAACTCCAAAAAGGAATTAATTAATTAAATCAATTAATTCATATTCCTCACCCACTTTTTGATTGAGAAAATTATGATTGTTGACTAAGCAATCTAATTTGTTAACTAATCCATCTATTTTGTTAACTAAGTAATCTATTCAATTAACTAAAACATCACATTCCTAACTAAGCCATCACAAAGTTGATTGATCAATCTATTTAGTTAACTGATCAATCACATTCCTAACTGGCCAATCTATTTCCCAATCACATAAATTGTGAAATCAACTTTGCACAATTATCTCACGTCTAAATCCTCTCAACACACTTTGACCATTGATTTGGATATTCTTCAAAATCATCTTGATCATCCATTTCAAATCTCATTTTCTATATAACAAACCCATTTCCTCACAAACAAGGATCAAAGAATTATCATACATTGAGAAATGAAGTTCTATCAAGATCATCCTTGAGAGAGAGATTCATCCATTGTCTTCGATCAACCAAACACAACAAGCATTCATCCACACTTTGTACACAAACTTTGGAGGCTTCGCTGTGATAAGAACAATCCAACATAAAGCGAATAAACTCTGCTACAGGATGGTTAAAGTTATCTTTTGTTCTCATTTTCTAATTAGTAGGTTCATTATCATGCTTGTAATTTAATAGTTTAAATTTTGTATGTGGAGGAGTTTCTAGATTTTAGATTTAAGCTTTTTGGTTGTAGATTAGATTTCTTCATCAGATTGCTCTAATGTGCCTTTTGAATCATTGATCTAACATCCATCATTCCCCCTCACATATTCTGGCATGCCCAGAGGGACCCTTGTCCCCTTCTCTAACATTTGTTTGAGCCATTTTTGAAGTTGCAGGTCCTAGAAATGCTTTTGTCACAATTTTCAGGTGCTCATTCTAAATACTTGAGCATCTGTTCGGGAAGTCTGAGTATCTATCTGACAAGAAAACTACACATTTTTCAGAAGAACTGTGCACTTGTCATGGGAATGACACATTTATCTAAGACTAGTGCATTTGTAATTTCCTAATTTAGCATATGTTTGATAGGGTTTTGAGCATTTGTTTCTAAAACTATGTAGTTGTCTGAAACTAGTGCATTTGTCTTTTCTATTCTGAGCATTTGTTCTGATAGACAAATGCACCTATCCTGCACTCTTGTAATAGGTTTTCACTAATAGGTGGTTTTTTTTGGATGTGTAGGCAAGAATTGGCAGGTTTGATGGAGGATTACAACAATTCTAACATGCTTGTTGTAGGGAAGACGATCGGTCCCAGTTTCTAAATTACTTTTTTAATTAACTTAGGAATTTTCTTTGGTGCTCTAAAATGAACAACAACAAACTCACACTTTAATTTTGGTTTTGATAAAAAGAACAAATTTCAAGATTTTTAAACTTAGGAATTTTCACTTTGGTGCTCTAAACTGAACAACAACAAACTCACACTTGATTTTGGTGTTGGTAAGATGAACAAATTTTAAGTTTTTTAACTTAGGAAATTTCATTTGGTGGTTGTAAAAAGAACAAAAACACTTCAATTTTGGGCTCTAAAAATGAACACATTTAATGTTTTCATAAGTAGGAACCTTTAAATTTTGGTGCATAAAAAGAGCGAAATAGTTTTTCATTTTGTTAACGCATGCACATTTTTTAATTTGTTGACCAAGATAGGACAAGGATTGCCTTTCTTAGAAACAATTCTATTGGAGCTCTTAAAAATTAGAAAATGTTTCTTTGAGATTTCTCACCATTGCTATCTTAATTATTTGATGTTCTGAACACTTCATATTGGTGCAAGTTAAAAAGAACTTTGATTTTATTTTTTTAAAAAAATTGGGGATAACATCGCTTGAGGTGTTTAAAATGAATCAAATTTGGAATGAAGTGTTTTCTATGCATTCATTTATTGACAAAGCTAAAGTGTTTTATCTTCTCCCCTCGCACCTTTTGGTGATCTTGGGTGAGCGAAAGAACATTTTTTAGCATTGCAATTTGTTTTTAAGTATACCTTAAAGAGGGGGCTTGCCTTGAGATACATCCCACACTAGAGAACTCATTACAAGGTCTTGAAGCACGTTTATTGGCGGGCTATATTAAAGGTTGCAAACTCATAAGAAAGTAGCTTCAAGTCATGCTAACAATAGACTGCACCTAATACCATACCTTAAGTGGAACGAGAATGGTTAAAGAGCCTTAAGTGGCTAGTGGGTGAGTGTCAAATTTATGCATTCACAATTATCACTAAGAACCAAATTGTTTTAGAAGCCACCCTATTATCCAAAAATATTCTCTAAAAGTGGTGCATCAGAATTTACTTCTGAGAAGTTACTTGCCATGTTTGAGTACATGCCCGCGCCATAAGTTGCATGTAAAATCATCTCTTTTAGAGCATGAGGCAGGCCTACCTAAGAGAACGGTGTATATCCCCTAGGGTTGTAATTGCTAGTTTATATTAAACTTGGCCCATTACACTCAAAACAATTTGACATCAAATTTTGTGTTTGATTTAAAGAAAAATAACACATTTCAAAAAAACACTGAACGAGATGGTTAAACCACAAAACCCTTTGATTTAGTGCAAACTTGTGAGAGAAGCCTTAAGTTTGCACCCCTTCAAAAGATTTTTTTCTAAAAGATTTTCAAACATTTTGGATTTCATTCCAAGGTACATTAATCAAAGTAAACATTTGGGAACTATGGCTTGGGTGTTATGATTTCACAACCTAAGTTATAGACATGAAGGTCACATAAGTCCATGCTTGTTGAGTCAGTCCAAGTGTTTCCTTATCACTTTCCATATTTCAAAACAAGGAGAAAAATTTGAAAAAGAGTTGTTCATAAGATCATTGTTCGAACCAAAATAATTGGAAAGAAAAAAGGTCAAATAGTAGTGTTGATGGAGTTTTCTGCATAGCAACAACTCAGATAGAATGCAATATTCTATCTCTCTTGAAAGGTTATTCTCAACAATAAATACTGAAAATCACCCCAAGGTCTCTCGGGTGTCAGGTCATGACAATGCATAAACAACTCACATAATATGTGAAATGCTGGTAATCACAATCGGACCTTACTACAAGCAAACTGTACCTTTCTAATTATCAGATTGTGCGATATAATGATCTCAAATCCTAAGTCTAACCAGATAATAAAGAAATAGCAAAAGATAAGGGTGCAAGAATATGATAAAATCTAAACTATTCCTAGAATGAGTAATGCAAATGACAGATATCTGGAATGGACCAATCTCGAATAACCAATTCTTGCTTAACCCACAATGCAATCTCACAAGAACGGTGCAATCTTCTAAGGTATATAGATTTTGAAATCATAGACATTCATCCACAATCGAACTTAAGCACTTGTAAATATATGGTCCAGGTTGACTTCACCAGCCTACTACAATCAAATAGTTACTGGGAGTATAGACCAGAGATTGCTACAAACACTCCAAATATGAAATCATAAACATCAAACACCGAACTAAAACTAATTTAACTCTCAACACTAAACCCTAAATCTTTAAGCAATCCGAAAAATAAAACAACAAAAACCATGCAAGATGAAATAACACAAGAGATTGCACCAGGAAAATCACAATGTCTTCAATTGTATTAGACCACCAAAATGTTGCAACAATTCCACTGTTTGTTTACAATACTTGTTTCAAGAAATTGAAAAAATGCTCCAACTCCTCTTTCTAACTCAACTCTATTATCTCTTCTCCTTTTTCTAATATCTAATGTCTTACAATGAGGCAAGAATACCTTTATAGCAAATTCTCAAGACATGTCAACCCAGCCAAACATTTACAAAGCAAGAACATCCGCTAAAACAGGTCAGCCCTAGGAATTCAAAATAAGGCACACATTAAATGCCGATACATCATCAAAGTCTGCCTAGAACCACTCCCCAATGCAACCCAGATTAATACATGCCCTATAATAATAGGGAAGCACAAATCTCAAAACAGGCATCAACTACCACCTCCCCTATCCTCGCTCCAGGTCAATGATCCTTGAACCCTCAAAAATGTTCCATCCAACTCGATGACAGGTGGCAAAGGTAGTATCCTAAGCCGACATTCTATGGAGCCAATCTCCTCCTTTGACTGTTTTACCATCCTATCCCAATCATCCTTGTTGGCATGATACTTATCTATTACTGCCAAATATGTGGCTCCATCATCCAACTAGTGGCCAGTTATGACATTCTAAGAATCCGGAGTATAAACTTCATGCCACCACTCTCTTAGCTATTCCAGATTTAGGTATTTAGGAGAAATCTTTCTCCTTCCAGTCATGACTTCAAAGAATGCAATGCACCCCTCATACACACCAGTAAGATCACCATCTATTTGTTTCTTCCATTTATGAATCTTCCTCATGGCCTTATGCTGAATCTACAGAGCCTCAAACCACTCCCAAGGTTCATTTAACCTAGAAGAAGGAAGAATACCATCCATAGCCAATTGATCCCTACCATATCCCATGATGACCCTAGATTTATGCAATAGAAGATCAATATCTTCCTTATCTTGAGATAGCACGTATTCCAGCAGTTCTTTAGCTCTGACTGCATCTTTCCCAACTGACAGGATCTCCTTGATTGCATTATCTCCTTTTACCTGTGCATCCTTCAACCAATCTGTTGTGGTTTGAGCAGAGGCTTTCATTTTTTCAATCTCAGAAATAGTTTCCTTGGGTAGGAAACCAGGAGTAGCAGAGGAAGACGGGTGAAGGGACTGCAGAGGCTTCATCACCTCCTCCAAACATTTCCTAAGTCTTTCATTCTCCTTTCTTAGCTCATGCTTGGTCTGAGCCTCCTTTCTTAACCTCCCAACTATTATTGCACTGGAGCCTTCATATTCATCAATGTCCTATTCCAAAGAGGCTGGCCCAATGTTAATGGTCTGCACATTGTAATCCTTACCAATGACTTCTTCTCTAGTTTTATCCACAGTAGGGGTGGCAATGTGAACGACCCTGTTGTTTAGTTCATCTCTCTCCATCTTTGAAACCACTTTAGCTGCCTTCTTTTTCTTTCCTTTGCCAATTTTGGATAGCATCTCATCCCAATCCAAAGGAGTGTCCTCAACAACTACCCGTTTCTTCCTTGTAATCTCCTTTTCAAGCCAATCCGGGACAACAGGTTCTACCCAGATTTCCTCTATTTTTCCCTCCTCCTGCTGTTCTTCTAACATTTTCTCCTCTTCCTTTTCAGGGAGCTGCTCATTTTGATCATCTACCTCAGTCTCCACTTCCTGCACTAGTGATGGGGTTCTAACAGGGATGTCCTCCTCTTTCTCAGGCGATCCGTTTCTTTTGCTATTCTCCAGAGAATCCTCATACTGCACTAAGGGAGAAGTATGCTTTCCCACCTCTTCTACTTCGAGCTCAGCTGCTGCACCAAAGAGTGCTCCCTCCTTGAATGGCTCTGCTTCTCTGCTAGTCTCATGTTCCTCAAGAGTTTCTTGCTCATGCATGCTTGGTGGAGGAGAAGCAACCTTAGATGGCTCCACAACTGGTGGCTTTGGAGGAGAATCCATCTTTTGTATAGGTTCCCTAGGGGATGGGGTCCTTGATCTCCTCAAATAAACTTTTGTCCTTTCCCCTGAACTTTCCACATGAACAATTGGATTCTCACCTTTGGAGGTATCTTGATCCTTCATCTTTGAAACCCTAGTGGTTCTTGTATTCTTTGGTGGTGGAGGAGCACTTTCTTCTTCTACCTTCTCCAACTCTTCCTCATCAGAAGATCTTCCAATCTTTAAAGCCCGACTTCTCTTCTTCCCTTTAGGCTTCCTTTTTGGTTCCGACCCACTTTCCTTAGGGCCTCTAATCTTTATTTTTAAAGGTGAGCTCTTTTGTGTTTTCCCTTTGGGGTCATCATCCCCGGATTCTTCCGACGTAGACATTGGGTTGAGATTTCCCATTAAATTGAAGGTACAGGCTACCTTCTTGCTCTCAAGCTCCCAAACCTTGTGCTTCAACCAAGAAGTGGTGAATTTCATAACCGGGGCCATTAGGTCCTCCAACTCTGTGACCTCATCCTCATTACAGTTCATTTCTTCGATTGACCTATCCTTAATAGCTTCATAGGCATGATCTTGCACTAGGTTTCCATCATCCTGCAGTTCGTTAGGAATCAACCTCACATTGTACTGTCTGATCACATCAACAGGAAGCCTAGAGTACCTCTTCTTTCTGGCTTCAAGATCATCCCTAATGTTGGCCCAATAATCTTCTAGGTCATCCTTATGACGGTACTCCTTGGTAGCCTTCTTCTGTGCCTCCTCGGTGATATCAAAGTTTGTTCTCTTTGAGTGGAAGGAGAAACCATATGCTGCCAATTCATCTCCTATGGCGTATGCTGATTGGATGGAAGGGCATACTTCTACCATGCCAATTCCAAGAGGGAAATCACCACCAAAGCCTGTTTTATGCTTCTCCTTTTTTACTATGGCATCAAATTCACATATTTGCCTCACCATCTCCAATAACACAATGTGATCTGTAGGATACTGAGGTAACCTATACGGAGCAGCTGAACATCCATCAATTCTAATGTAGGTGAATGTGGGAAATTGAATGAACCAAGCCCCATAATTCTTTATCAACCCTTTTTCTCCATCCGACAGCCTCACATGCTCGGCATTCTAAAGCATCCTAGTGATATGCATTGTGAATGCATCATTAGCCCTTTTGTAGCCCTTGTTTCCTAGGTACAACTGTGGGTATACCTCATGGACAACATCCTATCCAAATGTTCCTTATGGATTCAAGCCGCTCTATGGGTAGAATCTGGCAAGCACATACATGAAATAGGAAGACATGGTGAATCTCTTGGTCTCTAAGATGTCCCTTAGCTGCTTATCAATTATGGTGCTGATAAGTCCCACCCAGTGGTAGTTGGTTCCCTGTTCAATTTTGGTGATTACATGGACCATCCAACTCTCCAATACCCCGACACTTTTCAAACCTGCCATCCTGCTCAGAAATGTTATTGCATCATAGATATCTGATCTGAATTTGATACTATGCAATTGCTTGGACAATTTAGAGTGATGTGATTTCAGCTTCTCCAACCAAGCATTAATCATCTGTTGAGCCTTGATGGGCTCATTTTCGTAATATGTTCTGGCCAAGTCCATATTTAGAGTACACACAGAAGGCAGATCTGGCATGTCAAAGGCTTCAGCAATAGAGACAGGACTGAAATTAGCCAGGACCCTCCCTTCAGTAATGACAACTCTTTGTGTATCAAAATCGTAATACCGGGCACACTCTAAAATCAACTCATAGCATTGGATTGCAGGAGGAAACTTGGCCACATGGACCAGTCCGGACTTCATCATTCCATTCCTTAGGATTGACAAATTCTTGTCAGTTGTCCTTTGTTTAAACTCTTCGTATCTCCAAGCTCCAACATTGGTATCAGACACTTCGGACCATACGGAAGATATCTTGCTTTCATGAAGCTGACTCTTAGTGTCCAATCTTAATCTTTCGGCCTCTGAGATGGAGGAGCCTTCCGTGTCACCTTTGGACTTTCCCGCAGTAGCCCTACTTGATTTAGCCTGCACTCACAAAAGATCGTCATAAGTATCCCATTATTACGCGTAGTCCAACCAAAGGATTAGCACAAAATCACATAATGCAATTAAAAGTTATCGCAAATGGCCAATCCTTGAAAATTCAGAAAAATAAAGGAATCCGGGAAAACAGCATAAACTGGGAAAATCCAATCGGGGCGAAATTTCGAAGAAATCCGACCTAGATGGATTCCTGTTGCCAAGACATCATCAGTCAAATAAATCATTAGCACAAAATATTATGAGATAATCATGTAATCCATTCGTTAGCAACAACAAATGAGCATTTAGCATTTACTCTGTTAATCCTATCATTAGAAAAATTGGAAAAAGCGTAACCAAATAGGAACACTAGAAAAGTTCGGATGGAACGGATTCCCACGGACAGTTTGAAGAATTCCGAAAATCACCACACTCCGCGGAATCAGCCGAAACCGGGAAAATCCGGGTGCACAGAAATTCCGCGGACACCTGGGAAACCCGACGAATGATGACATGCGAGCCATCAATCACATGATCATGCAACCCTTTCTACCTGGACCCCAATGGTCCCAAAATCGATGCTAATCAACAAAATTTAGAATGCACTTGGACCTGGACCTCCGAATAACTAAATTTCATGGCGAAACAATGATGCCTTAAGTCTAATAACCAGATCCCACCATTAGAATCTAGGTAAGCTAAAATTCTCAAGGAAAACTATCATTTGGGTGATCAACCAATGCGCGCAATGATCCCTCAAGGAACGAGCAGGTTGGGCTAGACATGAATGAGGAAATAACGAAAAACCCCACAAAACCTTGGAAAATTCGGGCAAATGAACCGAAACCCTAACCTTCATAAAATATGGCGAATGGCACGCCTAGAGGTAAAGTCCTATTCAGACGGGTTCATACTTACGCATCCACCAGTGAATAGATAAACACACACACGGACGACAAAGCCTTGGTGTGGATTTAAGTCCAACCCTAATTCGATAAATATAAACTCATGATCAAGCAAAGGCCGACCTGGAATAGTTACCAATCAACTTGGAAAGATTTAATCAAGACGCAACAAAAAGGAAGGATCAGAGATGACTTACCATGGATTGGTATTGGTAATACCCGAACTCGAAGAAGCGACTGCAAAATGAACACGCCCAGGCAATGAAAATCCAGACACCGTCACCCAAACAATCCACACGCACGTGACTCAAGATCAATCTTCACAACTCAAATGGAAAACTCCTAATCACCAGAGCAGTAAGCAAGTGAATAATGAAGTGGGAATGATGCTCAAAATGTATTAAATTCACGCATATGCTTGTTTGAGCAAAGGTACCTCGGTCATTAATGAGCGACAAGACATATCTGAAAAATTTGAAAACCCGAGCCCAGGACGGAATTTCGGAAAACCCCCAAATACACGAAAAATCTGGATGAACACGAATTCCACAGAAATAGTAGAAACTGGGATTTTAACAAAGTTCAGGATTTTGACGCAGCCCAGGAAAATCCATGAGAGTTGGAAAATCCCGGAGTCAAGCAGAAACCCGGATTTGGAAAATTCAGTGATGATCGGACACCGAACCAGAGCCCGGGAAAATCCGCCGGAGTTGGAAAATCCCGGATACAGGTCAAGACCTAGATTTTCACTAAAAGCCCACTTTAAACAAATTAAGCCTCAGGGAGGGATCAAAGCCAGCAAGACCACCATGTCAAGACCCTAAAAAGGTAAATCCAATAAAACCAAACCTCAAAAGACATTCGAAAAGAGGGTCCCCACCTCCAAGTGGGGCGTGTGTGCAAAACTGCACAACAAATGGTGACTCCACTAGGGAAATGCTCCTGAGCATTTCGATGACAAACTGAAATCAAGAACCCAGAACGCATGGTTTCAATTCACCTATCCGGCCACCACCCATGTTAAAACAAAGAAGCCCCTAGTCACTCAACCTTTCTATACCAGGGTCAAATTATGTGCATATGCATTCATTATCCCCTTCAGTTGCAATAGGAACCAAACTTAATATGAACAAGCTACATAAATATTTATATTCTAAAAGTAACCTGGATAGAGCCTCGCTGTCAGTCAGGCATCCATAGCCTCGACGAGGTTATCACTGTGGTTCTCCTGAACATAGCTCTATTGCTAGACAGGTGTCTATAGCCTCGGTAGAGATATTCAGATCCCCCTGATGAGTTGAATTCAAATTTTTTATTTTCAATATGTATTTCCCTCTTCTTTTTTTTTTTTGCTTTTTATACTACTTATCTCTTCACTGTTTTCACTTCAACCTGTGAATAATGAAGTTCACACTCAGGGATGAGAACCACAGTGGCACTAGAGCAGAAAAAGGATTTTTCACTTGTTCAAACTTCATAAGGACCTTTTGCAACTTTAGGTATCTTTAATTTAAAATATGAGACCCTAATATATTCCTATTCAAATTGACTAGAAACCTTCTGCCTCGGCATAGGAATAAGTAAAACATTGGGCAGGGAATTCATATCATAACGCCCTGGAAGGATGATTAGAGTTTGTAAAAGAAATACCAAGAACATCAGACCAACTTTGTCACCACTGTCATACAAACGCAACCAGGAATCCCCAAAAGAGAAGGGACCAAGAGCAAGAGTGACGCAAACCAAAACAAACAAACCAAAGCAGAACAAGCAGGGCAAAAGGAAATCTACTCTAACCAAACAAAACAAAAAAAAGCAACCTATGCTAACTATATACAAAGCCAGGAGCTGAAAATAGCTTAGGACTGAAAATAATGCTTCAAATACTGCCCATTGATAGGCAGTGGAATATCTTCTCCTGTGAGAGTCTTCAGATGGAAGGCATTATCTCCATGTATTTCGGCAATCTGATATGGGCCAAGCAACAATTTGTCAAATTTCCCATGGTCCCCTTTTCGATCATGAGGTTTATCCCAGTAGAGGACAAGGTCAAAAATCCTAAAGGCTTTAACTTTAGCCCTCCTATCAAATCACTTCTTAACTACCCCCTGATGTTTGGCAAAATTCTCAAGGGCATTGTCTCGTTTCTCCTCAAGGTGTAACAGTTCTATTAGTCTATCCTCCCTTCTGTCTCCCTCATCATAAAACTCATTTATAAACTGTAAAGTTGGAATCTTGAGTTGAATAGGGAATACTGGCTCCAGACCATACACTAGGTGATAAGAGGATGTTCTAATGGATGACTTAAGCCTTGTATGATCTGCCCAGAGGGAAAACCGAAGTTGGGTATGCCAGTCTTTTGGGTTTCTTTCTAACAGCTTACGGACGACGGTCAATAGGTTCTTATTAGAAGACTCTACTAAGCCATTACCCTGAGGATAATAATTAGACGCAAACTTCACAATAATGCCATGATCAAAGGGCCAATTTGAAAATTTTAAAGAGGCAAAGGCGAGACCATTATCACAAACAACAGCAATAGGGCATTCAAACCGATTAAGAATAGCAGATTCTAGGAAATCAATCATTACTACAGATGTACATTACCTACAAGCAAAAGCCTCAGTCCATCTTGTGAAATAATCAGTAATAGTGAGAATGTACCTGTGTCCTGCAAAAGATGGTGGGTTGATGGGACCTATGAAGTCCATTCCCCACTGAGCAAAAGGCCTTACCTCAGTGACTGGTTGGAGTGGAAGTGCTGCATACCTCTCCCTTGTTGCCACAGTCTGGCAGGTGTGATAGGTCCTGACATGATGGTGGACGTCTTTGAATAGCATGGGCCAATAATATCCTACCCTCAAAATCTGATTTGCAGTGGCAATCGTAGAACCATGGCCAGTACCATACTTTTCATGAAATTTGTTTATCACTCTCTCAGCTTCCTATTTTCTGAGGCATCTCAAATAAATGCCCTCATGGTTTTTCTTGTACAGAACAGCTCCCTTTAGCATGAAACTGTGACTTTTCAATCATAAGGCTCTCCTCTGAATAGCATTAAGATGACCGGGAGATCGTTGGTTCAACAAATGATAAACTACATCATCATACCAGCTATCTGGGGAAACCTCCTTAATGCTATAATTCTGGATAGTTAGTTCAGGACCTATTTCTGCCATAGTCTGAGTAAGTCCCTATCCTCTTACCAACTTCATGGGCTGGATCTCAATATCGTACTCTTATAGCATTGCCACCCACTTAGCTCTGCGCTCTCCTAGCTCATTTTGCATCAGAAGTAACTTGACTGCAGGGTCTGGGACAACTGCATAAACCTTATTCCTGAGGATATAATGTCTGAATTTCTTCACTACTCAGACTAGGGCATATGCCTGGTTCTCTACACTTGGGTATCTCAATTCAGGATCCTTTAATGGGGTGCTCATGAAGGCAATGGGATGCTCATTTCCCTCATCATACTTTTGAGTTATCATTCTTGCGCACGAATGGTCTGAAGCAAATGAATAGATGTGAAAAGGCTTGTTGTAGTTAGGACTTACCAATACTGGAGCATCAGCAATGGCTCTTTTGATTTCTGCAAATGCCTCCTTTGCTTCTGTAGTCCATTCGATCTTAGCATCCTGCTTCAACATTACATTCAGTGGCTTAACAATTTCAGCAAATCTAGTGATGAATTTTCTGACGAAGTTGATCTTGCCAAAGAAGGACTTCATCTCCTTTTTGCTAGCAGGGGGCTGAATCTTCAATATAGCCTCCACCTTTTCTGGATCGATAGCAATTCCCTTTTCCGATATCACATGTCCTAGTAGCTTTCCCTCTGTTACTCCAAAAATACACTTTTTAGGATTAAAAGATATGCCAAATTCCCTGCACCTTTGAAACACTTTATGCAGATCTGAGATGTGATCTCCTCTATTTTCTGAGAAAACAGCCAGATCGTCCATATAAATGATGATACATTTTCCTATGATATCTTTAAAGGCAATATCCATAGCCCTTTGAAATGTAGCTCCTGCATTAATAAGTCCAAAAAGCATCCTTTTGTAAGCAAAGGTACCCTATTTAGTTGTGAAGGCAGTCTTGTGTTTGTCCTCATACTGAACCATCACTTGATTGTACCCTGAATAACCATCCAGAAAGGACATCATCTGAGATCCATTAACCACTTAAAGTACTTCATCCAGTGAAGGGACTGGATAGTTGTCTTTTTCTGACGATCTATTTAGATTCCTGAAATCAACACAGAGTCTAATTTCTCCATTCTTTTTCCTCACTGGAACCAGGTTTTCCACCCATGTTGAATGCCTGACAGGAAATATGATTCTGGCCGACAGTAATTTTTGAACTTCTTTCTGTATGACTGGTTCCAATAGTGCATTAATTGGTCTTTGCCTTTGCTTAAAAGGCTTGGCATCTAGTCTCAAAGGGATAGTATGAGTTATAATTAAGGTATCATAAGTTTTCAAGTCCTCATAACTCCAAGCTACTATATCAAGAAAGTTGTGCAATGCCGCAATTATTCCTTGTCTTTCTTCTGGAGTGCACACTTTTCCAATAAAAATGTTCTTAGCATTATCTTCAGTTCCCATATTGTAAGTGTCACACTGTCCATTGATAGACTCCTTCTTTGGTTCTTGTTCCTGATCCTTGATTTTATCCATATCAAAAATTCTTTCCAACTGTACCATTCCCCTTGGAATAGTATTTGATTTTAGATTCATAACTCCTTCTAAATCTAGTTCTGCTTCCTGAAGCTCTATCTCATCAATGATTTGGGAAGCAAAAACATCTGTACTTGTGATAAAATCCAGAATATGTTTGTCATCTTCGAACACCTGAAAGTTAGTAACATTGTCTGGGACTGAAGGCATAGGAGTCAATTCTACAGTTAATTTCTTCAAACCCGACAAGGATAAAGGCTGCAAGGTGCTCGCTGCTTGAGCCAGAGAGTCAGCCATTTGGTTCTTCCACCGTGGTATTAGCTGAATGTTGAAGGCATCAAATCCCTCAATGAGGTCCCATACTCTATTCCTATAATTAGTCATTCTTTTATCATGGCAAGAATATTGTTTCCTTACTTGCTTAACTACTCACTCAGAATCACCAAATACTTGTAGAACCTTAACCTTTTTCTTGAGTGCCATAAGGAGTCCATGAATTAATGCCTCATATTCCGCTACATTGTTAGTACAGTGAAATTGGAGCCTATGGGCTGCAAAGAAATTCTTACCTTTTGGACTGATCAACTCAAACTCTGCCCTAGCTCCATGCTTGGACTTGGATCCATCAAATCTAAGTGTCCAACACTCAGTAACTGTAATCTTCCTCATCACATCCTTTGTCTGAATATTGCTGGATGGTTTTGTAGATGAGACGAACTTCCTTCCCTGATAGTCCTCCTGAGGATCTTGTACATCTGTTTTAATGCATTTCTGTACTTGTTCGACTATTGTTTGGCATAAACAACACTCCAACTCTGAATGGGAAGCATTATAGACTCTACACCAATTGGGTAAGAGTAATTCTTCAAAGCTTGTCTTTCTACCCAGATGAATTTGATTGTCAACACACTGCTTGATGAATTTCTGAAAACTATCTAATAGACTGATCTGATTATCTTTGGTTTCTTCTCCCTCCTCCACCAATTTTGTCAAAATGGTAACAGGGCTAGATTCTATTTCTGCATCGATGGGCATCGTGTGTAGTATCAATATCTCCTCTGAGTCTGACTCCTCATACTGTGTTGACAACATATAATTTCCCATGCCAACTTCTGATATCAGAACTTCTGTTGAAGTCTTTTGATATTCTGTGATCATGTATTTCATTCTTGGCTCTCTCTCAATTCTGATTTGATTTGGCACTCCCTTCTAGGGAAGCCACATGTGAGAGTGATCAGTAGACACATATCCATTCAAAGCCTTGGTAAAATCTCTTCCTAAAATCAAACCATACGCATCAGAGATATCAGCTACCTAAATATTGATAACTTGTTGAATCTTTGGGTCTGAAGCTACCTGCATGTGAATCATATTTAACTCTCCCACCACATTCACTTCAGTTCTATCCAATTGAGTCACCTTCTTTTGAGAGTCAGCAGGTGTAATTCCTAAAGCTCTACAAACTCCAAATGGCATCACATTAGTAGAGGCACCAGAATCTAGTAAACAATTATGTAGATTCTTACCAAATATGCGCACAAAGATCAGAAATGGTGGAGTTTCTATCTTTCCTTGGAACAGAGTAGGTTGAGTATCTACTTGAGCCACCTGAGTCTTGTCCTTTTATTTTCCTTTATCTCCAGGGGGCAAGTTAGTTTGATTATGGGCTTGATTTTATGTCTTCATAGACTGGGAACTAGAAGGTTTGCTATTATGCTCACCAGGAGGTTTATCCAAAGACATAGGGTGTGCATCATAAGTACCTAAAACTGCCTTCCTAATGGGAGGGAACCTTAATAACTCAAATGCTGACAGATTTACCTTTAATCTCTTAAACTCCTCAGCAACGTATGAAGCCATCTTCTCCTCACTCATGTCAGTTGATACTTCCCTGGGAGGTTCCTCTACCTTGTCTTTGCTTGCTTGACCAGCCTTTTCCTTTTGTGGGTCAGTTTGGGCTTGTTTTTCCTTCGAAAGGTATTGTCTGGACATAGGTGGATAGGACAGATTATTGCTAGCATTAGGATTTGGGGGGGTACTGAAGTTGTTAGGAGGAATAGAAGTGGTGAAAGGTCCCCCAGCCTGTGGGTGCCTATGAGGCATATCCTTCAGGCCTTGCCTTTGAAACATCTGTATCTCCTCAACATATGCCTCCTCCTGATCGAGGGGGGCATTATCATTCATTGCTTCTTCATTGAATAACTGAGCCACCTCATCCCCATTACAAATTTGATCTGTTTTCCCTTCCTGAAACTTAGATTCCTCCTTTGGTACATTTTCCTTACTTGTTGGGAAGGGAGCATGATTTAATACCAACACAGGCGAATCATAAGGGCTTGAGGGAACAATCTCCTGTCCATTTGCATTATTCTCTACCTCATACTGAAAAATGGAGGTTGCAATTTGGAATTTTGGACACTCCAACTCTGAATGCTGACTGGTCTTATGAAGCCTACACCATCTTGACAGGGCAGCTTCAGCCAAATATACACCACTAAGAGGCTTGTCTTGACGGACTGGCTGATTTGTAGGTTGGTTGACAGGTTGGTCAAAGGGAGTAGGAACTCCTCCATTGTTAGGTCCCGTATTCCATGTTCTACTCTGTCCTTGCGATTTCCTCTTATCAAATCCAGATCCACTACTTTGGCCTCTATCAAAATTCTGTCTCCTATCATTATTGTAGCCTCTGTCATTGTTGTAACCCCTATCCTGATTGTATCCTCTATCATTGTGGAATCCTCTCTCATTACGCTATCCTCTGTCAAAATTCTGCCCTTGTGGAAATATATTCTTCTGAGTAGCTTGTAATTGGCTATTTTGATTCCTTAGGTAGGTCACCTTTAGGTTCAACTTCTTTATTTGCTCAGCCATTTCATCAATCCATTCTTTATTTGGATCTACATAAGGGGGCTGGCTTGGGTTACTCTGAGGAGGGACAGGCATTGTAGCAGATCCCATAGACTGATTCAACACTTCAGAATTCTGCAAATAGGCAGGGAAACTATTTGGTTGTGGTTGATACATGGGCTGGTTAACCTGCTACTAGGGAAAATTCATCATAGGAGAAACCTGGCTCATGGGAAGACCAGGATGTGGCACCAAAGGTAATTGAGCTACTGGATTCATGATTGGAGTATAATTGGTAAGTACCTGATTTAATGCTTGAACCTGACCAGGATGTGCAACTGGTCCTAAAGAAGGCAACGGTCTAGTTATATGTTGTCTCAGATCTATGCTAAGCTTAACAGCTTCTGTGTAGGCATCAGTTAGATTAGCTGGAGGGTTGGGTCTCCACTTCAGAAAGGTTGTTGTGAGGCTATTCAATGCTTCATAATAGATTCCTAGGGCTGTATTGTCATCCAAAACATAAGGATCTTGAAGTCTGGTGTACGCATGGTGAAACCTATTATTGAAACTAGATATTGGTTCATTGACTTCTCTTTTGACCCTAGTGAATTGCAAGTACAATTCATTGGCACTGATGGGTATTCTAAACTTCTGTAAAAAGGCAATTTCAAGATTGTTCCAATTAAGAATTGAGACAGATGGGAGGTGATTGTACCAATAAAAAGCCTCTTCCCCTAGTGAATAAGGAAACAACCTACATGCCACATCCTCATGAACAATCCCTCTATCTTTGAGAGCAATTTGAAAAATCCTTATGTGCTCCTCTACAGTCCTATTTGGGTCATTGACATGGAATTTTGAACAAAAATACTTAGGGTTCTTGGGCATAACATTGTAAGTGTTGAAAGACAAAAGAGACGGATTATTAGCTAAGAAAGCCATGGAAAATAGCGGGGGTGGTGGTTGCTGTTGGTTAACGATAGGCTGAGGTTGCTGAATGGGAACTGCTTCAGGGATGGGTATGTCTTCAACCTCTTGGTGTGAAGATATGAAGGATGCTGGTGAGGGGATGGGTGATGATGATTCTCCCCTTTCTCGAGTCCTTCTTGACCTAGGGGGAAATTGTAATTCCTACAAATCTTCTTCTCCTGCAGCAGATCTGGTATTTCTCCTATATCTCTTAGGAGAGATGGCATTTAAGAAATGATCCAGTGTGCTCATTCAGGCCCTCCTTCTAGCACCAATCTATTGATGGAGTTTTCTGCACAGCAAAAACTCAGATAGAATGCAATATTCTATCTCTCTTGAAAGGTTATTCTCAACAATAAATACTGAAAATCACCCCAAGGTCTCTCGGGTGTCAGGTCATGACAATGCATAAACAACTCAGATAATATGTAAAATGCTGGTAATCACAATCGGACCTTACTACAAGCAAACTGTACCTTTCCAATTATCAGATTGTGTGATATAATGATCTCAAATCCTAAATCTAACCAGATAATAAAGAAATAGCAAAAGATAAGGGTGCAAGAATATGATAAAATCTAAACTATTCCAAGAATGAGTAATGCAAATGACAGATATCTGGAATGGACCAATCTCGAATAACCAATTCTTGCTTAACCCACAATGCAATCTCACAAGAACGATGCAATATTCTAAGGTATATAGATTTTGAAATCATAGACATTCATCCACAATCAAACTTAAGCACTTGTAAATATATGGTCCAGGTTGACTTCACCAGCCTACTACAATCAGATAGTTACTGGGAGTATAGACCAGAGATTGCTACAAACACTCCAAATATGAAATCATAAACATCAAACACCGAACTAAAACTAAATTAACTCTGAACACTAAACCCTAAATCTTTAAGCAATCCAAAAAATAAAACAACAGAAACCATGCAAGATGAAATAACACAAGAGGTTGCACCAGGAAAATCACAATGTCTTCAATTGTATTAGACCACCAAAATGCTGCAACAATTCCACTGTTTGTTTACAATACTTGCTTCAAGAAATTGACAAAATGCTCCAACTCCTCTTTCTAACTCAACTCTATTATCTCTTCTCCTTTTTCTAATATCTAATGTCTTACAATGAGGCAAGAATACCTTTATAGAAAATTCTCAAGACATGTCAGCCCAGCCAAACATTTACAAAGCAAGAACATCTGCCAAAATAGGTCGGCCCCAGGAATTGAAAATAAGGCACACATTAAATGCTGATACATCATCAAAGTCTGCCTAGACACACTCCCCAATGCAACCCAGATCAATACATGCCCTATAATAATAAGGAAGCACAAATCTCAAAATAGGCATCAACTGCCACATCCCATATCCTTGCTCCGGGTCAACGATCCTTGAACCCTCAAAAATGTTCCATCCAACTCGGTGACAGGTGGCAAAGGTAGTCTCCGAAGCCGACATTCTATGGAGCCAATCTCCTCCTTTGACTGTTTAACCATCCTATCCCAATCATCCTTGTTGGCATGATACTTATCTATTACTACCAAATATGTGGCTCCATCATCTAACTGGTGGCCAGTTATGACATTCTCAGAATCTGAAGTATAAACTTCATGCCACCACTCTCTTAGCTATTCCAGATTTAGGTATTTAGGAGCAATATTTCTCCTTCTAGTCATGACTTCAAAGAATGCAATGCACCCCTCATACACACCAGTAAGATCACCATCTATTTGTTTCTTCCATTTCTCAATCTTCCTCATGGCCTTATGCCGAATCTGTAGTGCCTCAAACCACTCCCAAGGTTCATTTAACCTAGAAGAAGGAAGAGTCCCATCCGTAGCCAATTGATCCCTACCATATCCCATGATGACCTTAGATTTATGCAATAGAAGATCAATATCTTCCTTATCTTGAGATAGCACGTATTCCAGCAGTTCTTTAGCTCTGACTGCATCTTTCCCAACTGACAGGATCTCCTTGATTGCATTATCTCCTTTCAACTATGCATCCTTCAGCCAATCTGTTGTGGTTTGAGTAGAGGCTTTCATTTTCTCAATCTCAGAAATAGTTTCCTTGGGTAGGAAACCAGGAGTAGCAGAGGAAGATGGGTGAAGGGACTGCAGAGGCTTCTTCACCTCCTCTAAACATTTCCTAAGTCTTTCATTCTCCTTTCTTAGCTCATGCTTGGTCTGAGCCTCCTTTCTTAACCTCCCAATTATTACCGCACTAGAGCCTTCATATTCATCAATGTCCTATTTTTATAGAGGCTGGCCCAATGTTAATGGTCTGCACATTGTAATCCTTACTAGTGACTTCTTCTCTAGTTTTATCCACAGCAGGGGTGGCAATGTGAACGACCCTGTTGTTTAGTTCATCTCTCTCCATCTTTGAAACCACTTTAGCTGCCTTCTTTTTATTTCCTTTACCAATTTTGGACAGCATCTCATCCCAATCCAAAGGAGTGTCCTCAACAACTACCTATTTCTTCCTTGTAATCTCCTTTTCAAGCCAATCCGAGACATCAGTTTCTACCTGAATTTCCTCTGTTTTTCGCTCCTCTTGTTGTTCTTCCGGCATTTTCTCCTCTTCCTTTTCAGGGAGCTGTTCATTTTGATCATCTACCTCAGTCTCCACTTCCTGCACTGGTGATGGGTTTCTAATAGGGATGTCCTCCTCCTTCTCAGGCGATCCGTTTCTTTTGCTATTCTCCGGAGAATCCTCATACTGCACTCAGGGAGAAGTATGCTTTCCCACCTCTTCTACTTCGAGCTCAGTTGCTGCACCAAAGAGTGCTCCCTCCTTGAATGGCTTTGCTTCTCCACTAGTCTCATGTTCCTCAAGAGTTTCTTGCTCATGCACACTTGGTGGAGGAGAAGCAGCCTTAGATGGCTCCACAACTGGTGGCTTCGGAGGAGAATCCATCTTTTGTATAGTTTCCCTAGGGGATGGGTTCCTTGATCTCCTCAAATAAACTTTTTTCCTTTCCCCTGAACTTTCCACATCAACAATTGGAGTCTCACCTTTTGAGGTATCTTGATCCTTCATCTTTGAAACCCTAGTGGTTCTTGTCTTCTTTGGTGGTGGAGGAGCACTTTCTTCTTTTGCCTTCTCCAACTCTTCCTCATCAAAAGATCTGCCAATCTTTAAAGCCCGACTTCTCTTCTTCCCTTTAGGCTTCCTTTTTGGTTCCGACCCACTTTTCTTAGGGCCTCTAATATTTATTTTTAAAGGTGAGCTCTTTTGGGTTTTCCCTTTGGGGCCATCATCCCCGGATTCTTCCGACGTAGACATTGGGTTGAGATTTCCCATTAAATTGAAGGTACAGTCTACCTTCTCACTCTCAAGCTCCCAAACCTTGTGCTTCAACCAAGAAGTGGTGAATTTCATAACCAAGGCCATTAGATCCTCCAACTCCATGACCTCATCCTCATTCCAGTTGATTTTTCCGATTGACCTATCCTTAACAGCTTCATAGGCATGATCTTGCACTAGGTTTCCATCATCCTGCAGTTGGTCGGGAATCAACCTCACATTGTACTGTCTGATCACATCAACAGGAAGCCTGGAGTACCTCTTCTTTCTGGCTTCAAGATCATCCCTAATGTTGGCCCAATAATCTTCTAGGTCATCCTTATGATGGTACTCCTTGGTAGCCTTCTTCTGTGCCTCCCCGGTGATGTCAAAGTTTGTTCTCTTGGAGTGGAAGGAGAAACCATATGCTGCCAATTCATCTCCTGTGGCATATGCTGATTAGATGGAAGGGCATACTTCTACCACGCCAATTCCAAGAGGGAAATCACCAGCAAAGCCTATTTTATGCTTCTCTTTTTTTACTATGGCATCAAATTCACATATTTGCCTCACTATCTCCAATAACACAATGTGATCTATAGGATACCGAGGTAACCTATACGGAGTAGCCAAACATCCATCAATTCTAATGTAGGTGAATGTGGGAAATTGAATGAAACAAACCCCATAATTCTTTATCAACCATTTTGCTCCATCCGACAGCCTCACATGCTCGGCATTCTGAAGCATCCTAGTGATATGCATTGTGAAGGCATCATTAGCCCTTTTGTAGTCCTTGTGTCCTAGGTGCAACTCTAGGTATACTTCATGGACAAAATCTTGTCCAAATGTTCCTTGTGGATTCAAGCCCATGTATGGGTAGAATCTGGCAAGCACATACATGACATAGGAAGACATGGTGAATCTCTTGGTCTCTAAGACGTCCCTTAGCTGCTTATCAATTATGGTGCTGATAAGTCCCGCCCAGTGGTAGTTGGTTCCCTATTCAATTTTGGTGATTACATGGACCATCCAACTCTCCAATACCCTGACACTTTTCAAACCTGCCACCCTGCTCAGAAATGTTATTGCATCATAGATATCTGATCTAAATTTGACCCTATGCAATTGCTTGGGCAATTTAGAGTGATGTGATTTCGGCTTCTCCAACCAAGCATTAATCATCTGTTGAGCCTTGATGGGCTCATTTTCGTAATATGTTCTGGCCAAGTCCATATTTAGAGTACACACAGAAGGCAGATCTAGCATGTCAAAGGCTTCAGCAATAGAGATAGGACTGAAATTAGCCAAGACCCTCCCTTCAGTATTGACAACTCTTTGTGTATCAAAATCGTACTGCCGGGCACACTCTAAAATCAACTCATAGCATTGGATTGCAGGAGGAAACCCGACCACATGCACCAGTTCGGACTTCATCATTCCATTCCTTAGGACCAACAGATTCTTCTCAGCTGCCGTTTGTTTAAACTCTTCGTATCTCCAAGCTCCAACATCAGTATCAGACACTTCAAACCATACGAAAGATATCTTGCTTTTAGGAAGTTGACTCTTAGTGTCCAATCTTAATCTTTTGGCCTCTAAGATGGAGGAGCCTTCCGTGTCACCTTTGGACTTTCCTGCAGTAGCCCTGCTTGATTTAGCCTACACTCACAAAAGATCGTCATAAGTATCCCATTATTACGCATAGTCCAACCAAAGGATTAGCACAAAATCACAGAATGCAATTAAAAGTTATCACAAATGGCCAATCCTTGAAAATCCAAAAAAATAAAGGAATCTAGGAAAATAGCATAAACCGGGAAAATCCAATCGAGGCAAAATTTTGGAGAAATCTGACCTAGATGGATTCCTATTGCCAAGACATCATTAGTCAAATAAATCATTAGCACAAAATATTATGAGATAATCATGTAATTTGACTGGTAGCAACAAGAAATGAGCATTTAGCATTTACTCTATTAATCCTATCCTTGGAAAAATCAAAAAAAGTGTAACCAAACAGGAAAACCGAAAAAGTCCAGATGGAACGGATTCCCACGGATAGTTTGAAGAATTTCAAAAATCGCCACAGTCCGTGGAATCAGCCAAAACCGAGAAAATTCGGGTGCACAGGAATTCCACAAACACCTCAGAAACCCGACGAACGATGACATGCAAGCCATCAATCAAATGATCATGCAATCCTTTCTACTTGGACCCCAATGGTCCCAAAATCGATGCTAATCAACAAAATTCAGAATGCACTTGGACCTAGACCTCCGAATAACTAAATTTCATGGCGAAACAATGATGCCTTAAGTCTAATAACCAGACCCCGCCATTAGAATCCGGGAAAGCTAAAATTCTCAAGGAAAACTATCATTTGGGCGGTCAACCAATGCGCACAATGATCCCTCAAGGAATGAGCAGGTTGGGCTAGACATGAATGAGGAAATAACGAAAACCCCACAAAACCTTGGAAAATTCGGGCAGATGAACCGAAACCCTAACCTTCATAAAATATGGCGAATGGCACGCCTAGAGGCAAAGTCCTATTAAGACGGGTTCATACTCACGCATCCACCAGTGAATAGATAAACACATGCACGGGCGACAAAGCCTTGGTGTGGATTTAAGTCCAACCCTAATTCGATAAATATAAACTCATGATCAAGCAAAGGCCGACCTGGAACAGTTACCAATCAACTTGGAAAGATTTAATCAAGACGCAACAAAAAGGAAGGATTAGAGATGACTTACCATGGATTGGTACTGGTAATACCCGAACTCGAAGAAGTGAGTAGAAAATGAACACGCCCAGGCAATGAAAATGCAGACACCGTCACTCAAACAATCCACAGGCATGCGACTCAAGATCAATCTTCACAGCTCAAATGGAAAACTCCTAATTGCCAGAGCAGTAAGCAAGTGAATAATGAAGTGGGAATGATGCTCAAAATGTATTAAATTCACCCATATGCTCATCTGAGCAAATGTACCTCAATCATTAATGAGCGACAAGATGTATGTGAAAAATCTAGAAACCCGAGCCCAGGACGGAAATAACAAAAACCCGCAAATACGCGGAAAATTCGGATGAACACGAATTCCATGGAAATAGCAGAAACTGGGATTTTAACAAAGTTCAGGATTTTGACACAGCCCGGGAAAATCCACCAAAGATGGAAAATCCCAGAGTCAAGTAGAAACCCGGATTCAGAAAATTCAACGATGACCGGACACAGAACCAGAGCCTAGGAAAATTCGCCAGAGCTGGAAAATCCCGGATTCAGGTCAAGACCCGGATTTTCACTGAAAGCCCACTTTAAACAATTTAAGCCTCAGGGAGGGATCAAAGCTAGCAAGACCACCATGTCAAGACCCTAAAAAGGTAAATCCAATAAAACCAAACCTCAAAAGACATCCAAAAAGAGGGTCCCCACCTCCAAGTGGGGCGTGTGTGCAAAACTGCACAACAAGTACCACATCCATTATTTCCATCTTACCTATTTGAAATAAAAATCAAACAAACCATTAAGGTCATTCCTCCACTCAGACATCCATGATATTAACAATTACTTGGGACTCGAAAATAATACAAGTAGACTTTCCCGCAACATATCCTCTAGAAAAGGAAGTGGAATATAGACTTTAGTTCTTCAACATTTTGATTTCCAAGAAGTAGTGTCATCCAAAACAACACTCAAACCCTAGGGTCTTGAGCTTCACAACAACCATACCATAAAACACCATCAAAATTTATGACCATTTGGCAACCAACTGCCCTAGTTCAACAACCAGATCTTGTAGCACCGATCCTTCAACCTAGTCTCAAACAATCAAAGGTGAATAAATAGACATCATAAGCAGCTTGAGAACCTTTATTTTTCAAAAAAACAAAACACCCCACTAGTTTCTCACTACATCAATTGTCCTAAATGAAGAGTGAGAGAAATTTGACATAGCAATAGAGAGACCCATATTACCACCACCCACGTGGCAATAATTATCCCCTTCATGATCTCACCTAAGGTCAAGATCCCTAAGGTAAAGACCACAAGTCACCATTTCAGACTCAGGATCTATGTCTAAAAGATCTCAAGAAACACCTTTGGGCACTTCACAAAACCAAAACTAGGTTGGTATATAACTTCTACAAATGAGCTTCCAAAAACAATCTGAACTTGTATTCCTTCTACTATTGTCAGAATCTAGGTATGTTCCAATAGCTCCAACATCTTACATAATCTATAGGATAACAACAAGTCTTTAGAATTTGAGTCAACTAGAGAGTACACCACTCTCCCATAGGAGACCCAAGTTTTTTATGACAACCATGAGATCACAACATAGGAAAAAAATGGAAGCAAGCAAGAACAACACCAGTATCCCACCAACAAACACCATGAATGATGGAATTAGCCCATGAGGATATAAAACAAGTGACCTTATGATAGGGTATTGAATATCAAAATATCTCCAAAACATGTCGATCTATTACCCAAATCATTCTTATCAAGGGTCACAATATCAAATAGGGCAACAACATCAAGCATTTCAAAATCCCCATTAAGGAATAAGTCTAGAGCATCAAAATTCCCAAGATAAAATTGACAGAGATCTCAAGGAAATTAAACAAAATAAAAATCCAACATATTATCGATGCCATGTGAAAATTCAAGACATTACATATCCACAACAAATGAGCATCATTCCACAAGCACCTTAATCACACCTTCAATATCAACAATATAAGGGTGTGCCTCAAATGCAATATTAGGGTGTACCTCAAGTGCAATATCAAAATGAACCTCAATCACACTATCAAGAAGTTTTACAATTCCAAGGTATGCCTCATGCACAATATCAAAATGTACCACAAATAGAGTATCAAGGAGTTCCACAAAATCAAGAAAAAAAACAATTAGGAAAATCCATAAAGGAAAGATTACCAACCAGGAAGGAAATTCACTCCTTTGGGAGAAACTTTAGAGGTAATCATGCACAAACTAGTACAACAAGACCTTATCAAAATCAACGATAGTCCAGCTTATGGTGAACCTAGATTTAAAGTCCTTGGGTATAACCAGTATGAACGATGCGAGTTCCACAAAATCAAGGGTCACCCAACGAACAAATGTGCTACCCTCAAAAACCTCATCCAAGAACTCATTGATCAAGGAGAAATAGATATTAAAAATGATGTTCAAGGGTCATCTACCAATGACAATAATGACAATTTATCAACCTCAAAAGTTGAAAGCAACGATCAAGATCTATCTATGATTGATCACATTGACAATGTTTCTACATCATGCAGTGAGCAAGAGGACATGCATCAAGAAGTTATTCTCAAGAATGATCAAAGTCAATCACCCAAGTCTAGCAATGATTAATTCCATGATATATTGACATTATCCAACCTCATGGAAGTACATATTGATGGTCAAGAAACTCTTGATCCAACACTTAAACCCAATCCAAAAGATCTAAGCCAAGAGCTATCACCCATATGTCCACATTTTGAAGAAATCCAAGGATCCTTTATAAGAAAAACTTTCTTTGAAATTGATCGATATGAATAATGTGATCTAAAGCATGTCAAAGATAATACTACACAATTTCAAGATCAAGAATCCCTATCATCAAAATACTATAATGACTTGGCAGATATCTTCCAAGACATCCCATGTTTTCCCAAAAAATAACACATCCATATATACCAAGAAAACATACATCTACCCATGAGATGCTTACTCCTAATGGACATGTAGATTATCTTCATCCAATACAAGAGTCTCATACTCTTGAAATCATTACCAAGGATCAAGAGTCTCCTACTCTTAACATTAGTACACAATATCAAGACATAGCAGAAGCTAGAGACATATCAGAAAGGGATCATGAAGAAGACTTATACATATGTTGTGAATCAGAAACATCCTATGGTGATATATCAAAAATGGATCATAAAGAATACATATATAAGTTTTGAATTAGAAAAAACCTATGAATACATATAAAAAATGAATCATGAGGAAGAATTTTGGAGAGATAGTAAATCAGAAACACCTCTGGAAGGAGCATTAAAATCTAATATTTCATAGGATCAAGCAAAAGATATCAATTAGGAAGGTTTCCCACATTTGAAGGAGCCTATCAGTGAGGAAGCTACCACATTAAAATATCCACAATAGAGAAAATAAAGATTAGCAACTTGTGAAAATAAACTCTATCAATGGATTCAATCTCAAGACAAGGGATTAGGCCTACATGAACAAGGTATCCTAGAATCAGTGTAGATTATGGGAAATCCTAAGAATCGAGGTCTTTATTATTCAAGAAATAAGGGAGCTAAACATATCATGGATACCTCCATAATACTGGGGGAAACTTTATCTAATGCAAGCATCAACATAGAGAGCACGAAGGGTCCTTATGATGAAACTACTACCAACACTACAACTAGCCATGTCATGAATTGTCATCTGCATATATTTCCATCCTCTGATTGGGACCAACAACAAAATAAAAAGCTATATCAATGAAATGAACAAGTCATTGAAGAAAAATAATTAGCAAAAACAATAGACAAGAAAGATTCAAATGGATATAAAAGAAAAATTAATAAAATCATCCCTATCAAACTCCACTAGTCAAAGAAACTATGGGGCAAGATCAAAAAGGGAAGTTGATCCATCAAAGAAGTCCAATAATGCACAAGAAAGCTTCAAGAGTGAATTACAAGGTATATCAAGATGTTGGTCCCAATTGAATCTCCATATCCACCCATCATTGCTCATCATCCCAAGTTTGGAGAGTTAAAGGTTCCAAACTATCAACCAATCCATCTAAAAATCATATCCCTCAATGCATTTTACCATCCATGATGTCCAAATCTCACATTGACCATGTGTTGGAAACAACTCTTTATCATAAGGAATCAAAGGGAACTCTATCATGATGTGCGCATCAAGGCAAGTTTAACTCTGATATCAACAAGGAAGATAGGAATTATCAGGGGTTACATTCAAACGCTTGTATCCTAGCAAAATAACTTCTCCAAGTAGGATATCGTTGGCACATCATGACAACAAAAACAAACATATCATCACTAGAAATGTCTATATCAGCACCACTAGGTGGTCCAACATGAGAAAAAAAGTGTCACCATGATGAAAACCTAGTAAACAGGCATCTTGTGTGACATCAAAAATCAAGAAAATTAAGAAAAAATCAAGAAAAATAGTCAAGAAAAAATCAAGAAAAATAGTGAAGAAAAAAAAATTCTCCTCTAGTGAAAACCACTATGGTGGTGCTTTGGACAAATACCATGATGAAAACTTGGAAAAAAGGCATCATGTGTAGAATTGAGCATCTAAGTGCACCATTTCAAGTAGAATCATCTCAGCCTATCCATAATGAACCCAAGCCATTGTTTCCAAAATTCAGCTTATCTTGATCTTGACAAAGTTTGATATACATTTTACACTTGCTTATGGAAGACATCTTCACATGGTTCATTATCATTGATCCTATCCTATCCAACATTATCTGAGCCATGAGGTATTTTCCAAAGGGCATACTCTATCCAAACATGTTATCCTATCACAAGATAATCCATCACCTACATTGCTAGACACTGGGGGAAAATGCTTGCGTCTTGCGTCAGAACAAATTTTGATCTATGTCTTCTAACTCACAGTGTGATTTAGGCATCATCCCATCAACAAGGTATCCTACTAACGCACTACCAAGGTAACCTTCAAAGATGACGACAACATGGAGTATTCCTTCACTCGAAACTTCTAAGATATCAACAGTTGCTTGAACCCCACAGCTAGTTCAAGTAAGATTTTCCACAACATATCCTCTAGAAAAACAAAGTGAGGTATCAATCCAAGTTTTCAACATCTTACACCCTAGGATAGAGGGTAAAAATCCACCAAAAACAAGGTATACCCACCAATGTACTACCAGGGTAATCTTTGAAACAATTTGTCCCATCAACAAGGTATCCCGCCAATGCACTATCAGGGTAATCTTCAAAACAATTCATCCCAACAAAAAAGTGTACCACCAATGCACTACCAAGGTAACCTTCAAAGATGCCAACAACTTGGATTATTCCTTCACTCAAAAATTTGAAGATATCAATAGTTCCTTGAACCCCACAACTAGTTCAAGTAATATTTTCCACAACGTATCCTCTAGATAAAAAAGGTGAAGTATCAGTCCAAGTTTTCAACATCTTACCCCCTAGGAAAAAGGGTAAAAATCCAAAAACATTTGAAAAACATAAAAAAAAAACATTGTTGGGTTATTTCTTCACTAAAACAGTCTAAGATATCAACATTTTCTTGAACCTCATAGCTAGTTCAAGTTAATTTCCCACAACATATCCTCTAGACACAAAAGTGGAATATCAATCCAAGAATTGTTTATCCCAAAAAAAAATTTATGGTTTGAGTCAAACGGTTGAACTACGTGGTCTCTGTGTGTAAAATGTAGGCAAGGCTTATCTCTAATCAGCCCTCGAGGTGTTAGGTCAGTCCCATTAGGTTTTTATCAAGATTTCTTCCAACTTAGTCAAAAATACAAAATCCAAACAAATCCAAAAAAAACCAAAATTGAGAAACATTCACAAAACAACAAAACCCACAAAATCAATAATCAAATCAAATGGATCTCGAAGTCATCTCTCACTTGGCTAAAGTCATATCGCAACATTTCAAACAACACAAAATGATACAAAACATGATGACAAACAACATTTAGGATGACAACAAGAAAATGCTAACAGGGTTTAAATGAAAAAAAGGCAAATGCAAGATCACAACACCAATGGAATATTTAACTACACAAAAAATATTATTCCACCTACACCATTGCAAATATCATGAAATTCTACCCCATTTATAAAAAAAGAACTGAAAAATACTTTTGTATGATGAAGATATGGTTGTTTGAAGATAGGGTAAAATTATAAGTCCCAGAGCAAACAAATGCGATATTTCAAGACAAGTGCATGAAACAAATGTGAGATTTTAAGACAAGTGCATGAAACAAATGCGAGATTCTAGGACAAAATCTGAAAACAAAAGCACCAATTTAGAACAACTGCATAGTTTTTAGACAACTAAAATGCTCAAAAACAAATGTGCTAGTTTTGAACAAATGCATAGTTTTTGGACAGAAACAAAAAAAACACCTAAAAAAAGCACCAAAACCGATGCAAATGCTCAAAAATCACTAGAACTTTTCTATTGACTAACAGAACCTGTATACACACATAACGAGAAATTAATAAAATGAAATAAGAAGCGACAAGGTACATACTACAAAATTGATGCCTAAAGGACATCTAAACTCTTAAAATGCATCCACATGATATGAGGCTCCCCAAATCCTCGCCATAGCTCCTTGACAATTAAAAAAAATAAAAACATTCAGATAACTTGAAAACACAACAAAACAAAAAAACAAACAAACCAAACATCAAAAGCTATAGCTTTCAAGAAAAAACAATCACATAAGATTTGACAAAATAGACCAAAATAATGCCAAAGTATCAACTACATATATTTTTAAACAAGTCCCAACAAAATCTTGAGATATGTCTTAACAGATTTGTTCCTACGATAGACATGATCAACAATGGATAATAGCCCCACCCTAAATAGATATGGCAAGTGATACTGTAACTTTGGTTGTTATCTTTTTGTGGTCTTACTTTTATGATTTATTTTATTGATTCATTCCTAGGATCTCTCAAGGATGTCTAAAAGGATTTAGAGAAGAAGGAATGGGGGCAACTGAGCATCATTTTGATTTTTTGTTTGTAAGATATGTTTGTAATATTACCATGGCGAGTAATTTCTTTATTGAGTATGGAAGTTGTATTAAAATAGTTCATGAAGCAATTACATGTTAGGTTTTCTATACCTCTCTATGTGATTGGTCTGAAACATTTTTCACGCAATCCTCCTATATTTTAAACAAAGTTTTTGTATGTCTAGTATGAACAAAGATACTCTTTGTTTGTAGAGTCAAATTCCACACAATGGATATAAAGTCACCTTCCTAATTCATACCTCGGTGCATCATATCTATTTGCTACATGAAATAGGATTGTTCAAATAGTGAAGTATCCAAAGCAAAGTAGAGTTACATCATCAATTCTATCCATCATCATGTTTCTATACTAACACACCATCATCATACTTCTTCTAATTAACATCATTTTTTCTATCTATCATCATAATTCTTCTAAATTAACATTCATCCTGCATAGCACGTCATCAGTACCATATCCATACTACATCCACAAATGATGGAAATACATATCATAATGATAAACCAACTAAAAACATCTTGTATCATGTATGGAGCATTCATCTATCAAACATACATAGCATCATAAAATGAGACAAAGTATGATTCCTACATCTACATATCCATACATCAATAAGGCACAAGAACACATAAACATACAATGAGGCTAAATTGAAGAAGGTATATCTCATATATATCATCATCAAAAAGGAATATGTCATAAGTACATCCACAGTGCCACAAGTGTGATAGGAAAGTACAAAATCATAAAATATATACAAGGTCTCAACTAGAACGATGAATATATATAACACACATGTCTACAAAATGCCTCTGCACCATGAAACAACATGGATATCAAGTCCCAAAAATGGTAAGACCCCAAAAATGCAATCCGATTGCATCAAGAAAGTCCCACTCCAATACACTGAACTAGGTAATAGGATCAAATAGGTGATGAGGATGTCTCTCTCTCATCATGAGTGGTCAGAGATTTGCCTATAAGCTACATAAACCAAGACGTTAGGGTTTCACTCTAAACAAGTGAAGAAACATAAAATGACACATGCTAGGAGATAAATGACACACATGATGCTAAATGAACACAAACCAGGGTTTGAACACAAGCATGGTAAAAACATGATGCTTAAATGGAAAACAAATGCAAGCTAGGGTTTCACTCTAAAAATAGTGAAGAAACATAAAACTACACATGAAAGATGACAAATGGCATGTATGACACTAAATAGACACAAACTAGGGTTTTGAACGTAAGCAGGGTGATAAAATGATGCTTAAACGAAAAATGAATGCAAGTTAGGGTTTCACTCTAAAACAAGCAAAGCAACATAAAACAACACTTGTTAGGTAACAAATGACATTCATGATGGTCAACAGAAACATACTAGGGTTTGGACAGAGCTAAGAGAAAAATGATAGACAAAGACTCAATTACCAAATTCTAAGACAAATGCTCGATAGGAGATAGACAAATGCACCAATTTTGAACAAATGCGCAGTTTTAGGACAAGTGCACAAGATTTTGGGTGCAGTTTCTAGATAGGTGCACAATTTTAGAACAACTGCACAATTTCTAGACAATTGTGTAGTTATTGAACAATTTCTTAGAACAAATGTGCCAATCTTGGACAAATGCTCCAATTTTGGACAAAAAACACAAAAAAACACCTGACAAATATGCCAAAACTGAGACAAATGCACCAAAACCTCAAAACCAGTGCATTTAACTGACAAAACTTCACATATGCAAAATGAGAATGAAAACATGAAAGTGAAGGGTAGAAAGGTACATACCGGGGCACCAATGTCTGAAGGTCATCTATGCTCTCAAATGAGCTTAGAATGATGTGGGGAAACCTCGAATCTCGACATTCTCCCTCAACAACTGACCAAATGTGGAATCCGGAGATAAGAATTAGCAAACAGAACCAAGAACAAATGATCCAATTTGAAGAAAAATTGTGTATATAACACCTCAAGGAAACTCTAATTTCATCTAGGAAATCTTCCTACTTACAAATTAAAAGCTTTGAACAAGAAACAATGCACATTAACATAGAATATTCCATCTGAAAACATTGAAATGACAAATACCAAAGTGTCAAGAGCCTGACCTCAAAACTTGAAATTTTTGGTCAACCTCTCGAGGGGGTAGCACGGAGTCCTACAATAATTCCACTGAACACTGGAACATAGTGGGGCATAAATTTTTTCAAAAACTTAATCATAAAAACAAAATCTTTGAAACAAAGCAACCAGTACTTTGTATCAAAGAGGGGAAAAATGTAGACATGTAAAATATACTTGACACCTAGCACACAACACTGAATGGAATCAAACAATGCTAAATGACATCGAACAGCCTCGAGGAATGTCAAATGATAGGGAACATCATCTCACATCATCTCAGAATGACTCATAATCATCCCATAACACTTTAGAATGACTCAAAACCATCTCATAACACTTTGAAATGACTTGAAATCATCCCGTAATAGTTTAGAATGACTCAAAATCATCCTATAACACTTTAGAATGACTTGGAATCATCCCATAATAGTTTAGAATGACTCAAAATCATCCTATAACACTTTGGAATGAATCAGATTCATCTTGTAACACTTCATAATAACTCAGAATCATCCCATAACATCTTAGATCAACTCAGAATCACCTAGAAATAGTTCAGAATCATCTCAGAACACTCAGAATCATACCACAATGTTCCCACATCACACCACATTGCACCACATCACATCACATCAAAATGACATCAAAAACCCTAATTCCTCTATTAATTGAATAATATAACATTATTTAATTAATTCACTTTTTTATCATTTCGAACAAATTTAATAAATTTCATTTATTTAATAAAGTGCTAAAAACCTTAAATTCCTCTATTAATTAAATAAAACAACATTATTTAATTAATTCACATTTCATCATTTTGACCAATTAAATAAATCTCATTTATTTAATAAAGTCCTAATCCCACCTTATTTTGTCCTGATTAATTAAATAATACCAATTATTTAGTTACATTGCTAAATCACCTTATTCCCCTAAGTGGATTAAATTATTAAATAATAATTTAATTACAACACTTTCCCTCCAAAATATTAAATTAAATCAAACTATTCAAATCAATTATCAAAAAGATTTCGGGGGCGGCTTCTGTCTTTGCTGTTGTTCTGCGTTGGGTGGCCGAAGGGTGCTCTTTGTCGAAGTTTTCCTGGCCTTGGTGTTTCCCTCTATCTGCATTCCATGGTGTTGTGCCTGGGGTGTCACTGGGCAGTGGGCTTGGGCTAGTGCAGGAGAGGGTGTGAAGCGGTGGTGTATGGTGGTGCGCGGGGGTCTTCCCTTTTCACTGGGCCTTTGTTTGGCACGGGTGTGGGTGCGATCGGTTGGGAGGGAGTGTGTGTGAAGGGTGCTCGGGTGTGGTGGTGTGGGGTTCCCCACACTTTGTCACTAGTGTGTTGGGTGTTTGCATGCTCATCTCAGGCCTGATGTCGTTACATAGGGGTGAGGCATCTATGGTGTCTCTTGTGAGGGATTTCCGGGCAGCGTTTGGCTCGAAGTCTCCGAACCATGGGATGAAGTCCTTTAAGAATAATTTATTTGCTCCGGATATAAGGCTTGGTGGTGCGGGTTCATCTAATGGGTCGAGGCTCAAGAAGATTAATGGTTGTCTTGAGCGTTGCTTGGAGAGGCCCAAACTGGTGATCCTAACTGAAATGATTGTAGAAGATGTTGAATATTATTCGAACCACTCTTTATATTGCAAATTTTTGGGGATGAGGGTTTCATTGCAGTTCTTGGAAACTTGGGCCCAGAGGACTTGGGCACCAGAAGGAGAAATGGAGGTTATGTTGTTGGTCAATAATTACTTTATGGTTACCCTTAATTGCATGGCTGATCGCAATAGGATCTTCGAGGGAGGCCCCTATTTCCATAACCAAGTGGGGTTGTTTATCAAACCATCGCATACTAGCTTTATCCCCTAGGAGGAGATGCCAAATCGTGTTCTGGTGTGGGTTTGTTTGCCTCGATTTCTGGTGGAATGTTGTCAAGAGGATACTTTTCTCCTATTGGCTTCACTACTTGGAAAACTAGTTGGGTCTTCTTTGCAAACCCTGGGAAAAAAGGTATTGACTTATGCTCGTATTTGTGTTGAAATTGATCTTAGTAAGCCTTTACCTGATGCTGTGGATATGTGTATGGGATCCTTTTCTTGGGTGCAGTAGTTGGATTATGAAACCCTTCCTTTCCATTGTCGTCTATGCCATGAGTACGGTCATTTGCAGCGTAGATGTCCAAGATATAAGTCGGTGGAGTCTCAAGATGCACAACCTCCTTGCAACCCCCCTGTGGCTGATAAGGGGAAGGGCTTGGCCTCAGTTGAGGTGGTTGGTGCCGATGGTTTTGTTTAGGTCAAATCTTGTAACAAGAACCGGGGTCAAAAAAGGACCTTAAAGGAAAGATAGGATGAGGATACGTTTAATAGGTTTGAGGTATTGGATGATCTCAGCCAGTAGGAAGTGAACCCAGGTTTGTTGAGTATGGCTTAGGAGGTTGAGGACTCATCTCTTGTGGACAAAATCTTTGTTGATTCGTTGATTCCATCGAGCATTGATACCTTGCACATGGATACAGATCAACAGTTGGTAGCTCCAGAGGAGCCGGTTCTTTCTCATGTGGCACCGAAAGGTGGTGGGGATTCTTCTCATCCTGAGTGGATTGTAGCTTCAGATGTGGTTAAGAGCAACAAGATTTATTCTCAGTTGGACCTTTAAAAAGGTGGGGCAGAGAAGTCTGCCAAACTTGGTAGAAAGAAGGATATGGAAAAGATTAAGTTGATAGGTGAGACCTTGGTGGAGTTAGGGTCGGTAAAGACTCTGGATTCTCATTTTTTGAGCCCCTTGAAATGATTGTCTTATCATGGAATGTAAGGGGCTTGAACATCAGCCCTAGACAAAAAGTGGTTCATGATTTGGTTAGAAATCAAGGCCCTGATATTCTTTTTTTGCAGGAAACCAAGCTTTCAGTGGAAAGTATGTTTAATTTGGCTCGTAAGTTGTGGAGGAATGGGGAGCGTCAATGCATTAGGGCTCATGGGTCTTCTAGGGGTATAGCTTGTCTGTGGAACCTGTAGTAGATCTATCTTCTTTGGTGGTTGTCTGCTAAGTCTGCTATGTCTATGATTGCTTCTAGCTTTGAGACGGGGGAGATTGTACTCCTGTCTAATATCTATGCTCCTACTGATCTTCGAGGTAAGCAGTCTTTGTGGTCCCATATTTGGTTTGTCTGTAGTTTGGCTCCTTTCCATCCCTAGATTATGGCTAGGGATTTTAATGCTATAAATAAGCTTGCTGAAAAGCGTGGTGGAGGTTGGAGCCTTCTACGTTGCTTCTGTGTGGTAACATTGATGCTTTGAATTTAGTTGATATTAAGCCCAGTAATGGTCAATTTACATGGAACAACCGCAGGGTGGGGGATAACTGTATTGCTGAGAGATTGGATCGGTTCCTAGTTTCTTGTTACTGGATTGGTGGTATGTGGTCTTCTAGCTCTAAAATTTTGGATTGGAGGGGATTCGATCACTGGCCTATCAAGTTGGCTATTGAGTCTAGTCATGTGTATTGTTCTCCTTCTTTTAGATTCCAGCTCATGTAGTTATGGGACCAATCTCTGTATGATTTTGTGGCTAACTCATGGAAAAGGGGTTGACCTACTTTCGGCACGGCAATGTATACCTTTGCTAAATTACTTCAGTATGTGAATTTTCAGCTCAAGCAGTGGAATCGTCACTACTTTGGGAATATCTTTCATGCTAAGGCATTCGCTCAGGATGTTTTGGATGGTATCGCGAGATTGATAAGGGAGGATGGGGTGACTGTAGAATGATTGTAGGAAGAGACCTAGTCTCTAAAAGATTTGGAGGAGTGCAAGTTGCAGGAGGAAGTGTATTGGAAACAAAAGGCTCAGATAGAGTGGCTTCAGGAAGGGGACAAAAATACATCATTTTTCTTCAACTCTATAAAATCCAAGCGGCAAGGCAACTCTATCTTGGTTTTGGTGAATGATCGGGGTGAGCAGTTGTCATCCTTTCTAGAAATCTCAGGTGCAGCGGTGCAGTTTTTTTCCTCTCTTTTTAGGGAGGATTCACAAGGGGGGTCTCCTAAAGAAGCCCAGGTTCTTTCTTGCATTCCCTCTCTGGTGTCTAGGGAATTGAATGAACTTTTTTTGAGTGATATCATGCTGGTGGAACTTGAGGAGACTATCTTCCAGATGAAGAAAGGGAAAGCACCTGGTCCTGATGGCTTCTCGATGGAGTTTTTCCAAGAATTATGGGATATTATCAAGTTGGATTTATTGGCTATGGTCAAAGAATCTCAGCGGAATAAGCAGATGCTAAGGGCTTTAAATTCTACCTTTCTTTCCCTCATCCCCAAATGCGATGGGGCTGATAGGTTAAGTCAATTTCATCCCATTTCTCTTTGCAATGTCATTTATAAAATCATCTCTAAGCTTATTGCCGATAGGGTAAAGAAGGGGTTGAATGAGCTGATTTCTAAGGAGCAGAGTGGCTTTGTGGCGGGTAGGAAAATTGTGGATGGGATTGTTATTGCAACTAAGAGCATTCACTCTATGGCCCGCTCCAAAGATAAGGTGATGTTCATTAAGTTGGATATGGCTAAGGCCTATGACAGAGTTAGGTGGTCCTTCCTCTGGAAGGTCCTCAGAGCTTTTGGCTTCCAGGAAGAATGGATCCAATGGGTTATGAGTTATGTCACCTTTGTTTCTTTCTCTGTGCTTATTAACGGGGAACACTCTAAGCTTTTTGGTGCATCTAGGGGGCTTCAGCAAGGGGAACCCCTCTCTCCATACTTGTTTCTTCTCCTCACTGAGGGTTTGGGGTGGTTGATTAAAAGAAATGTGGAGGGTGGTCTCATCCAGGGATGGCGGTGGGGTGGTGAGTTGCCTCCACAGTCAGACCTATAGTTTGTGGATGATACTACTCTGATGGGTTTGGCTACAATGAGAGAAGCTGGTAATATTCGAAGGGTGTTGGAAACCTACCTTGTTGCTTTAGGACAACTGATTAATGAGGAAAAATCTTCCATCTTCTTTTTTAATACTCCAGGCCCCATCTAGCAAAGGATTGCTTAGACTTTGAGATTTTAGATTGGGACTCTCCCTTTGACCTATCCTGGGATACCCATCTCAGATGGGAGATTGCCTAGGGAGTCTTGGTAGAATATTTTGGATAAATTTTGAGTGAAATCTAATCATTGGACTCATCGGTGGTTATATTTTGTTGGACGTGTTCAGTTAATCAAGTCTATGGTGCAGGCCTTGCCCATGTACAAATGCATGCTCCAGATTGCCCTGGTAAGCTTTGTTAAGGATTTTGATTCTGTTGCTAGATAGTTTTTATGGGCTGGTTGTCTGGGGTCCTCCAAATGGAGTCTGGTCAGATGGGAGGTTTTTTGTAGCCTGAAGCAATATGGGGATCTTGGTTTACGGTAGTCTACTTTGATTGGGGTGGCTCTGGCTGCGAAGCTATATTGGCGGTGGTGCATCGAGCAGGATAAAATTTGGGCCTGGGTTCTATCTCAAAAGTATCTCTTGGGGGTTCCTGAGACTGATATTCCTCACTATCCCCTTGTTGGGAGGGGTTCGGTGATTTGGGGCACTCTGAAGAAGGGGGCTACTCTTATTAAGGAGGGTTTATTTTGGATTTCTAAGTAGGGGACCGAGGTTCAATTCTGGTTTGATTCCTGGGATGGCTCCCCTCCTCTCACTTCTCAGTATCCTAATTTATTGATTCTTTGTCAGAGATTTCTTGAGGCTGGTTGGTCTCGAGTGAGTGACTTTAAATCCTTCTCTCATTGTGGGAAACTAGAGGTGGCAAGATGGAAGTCTCTTGCTATCTGGTCGAATGTTGGTTCGCAAGAAGAGTGTGCTGAGCTACAAACTATCCTTTCTAGTTGACGATGCAGTTCACTCTGAGAGGAGGATGTGCTTGCTTGGTCCCCTAATCCTATGGGTATCTATATTGTTGCTTCTAGATATAAGGTGTTATTGTCCCATAGGGTTGAGGGGGAGGAAGTTCAGTGGTGGAAGAAGGTCTGGAACAAGTTCTCCTGGCCTAAGTGTAATTGCTTTGTTTGGATGTTGACCTGGAATAGGTGCTTGACTTGGGACAGTATTCAGAAGAGGGGTTTCTAGGGCCCTTCTGTCTGTGTTTTGTGTGGGGCTGCTGAGGAAGAGTCTTCTCACTTGTTTTTCCACTATCCCTATGCAATCCAGATTTGGCATTTCTGGTGGGGTGTTTGGCAGAGCCCCTGTGTGCATGCTTCCTCATTGATTGAATTTTGGAATAGTGTGGGTAGGCCTCCCTCTATGGCTTCTTTTTTATAGGAAGTGTGGTATGTGGGGCCTATCTTTATGTTGTGGTAGATTTGGCTAGAATGGAATCATCATATTTTTCATGGTGAGAAGAAGCTTGTGCAACAGGTCTGGCAGAGAATTTTGGGCATGGTTCAGGAGATAGTGGAGGATAAGTGTAATGTGAGATTTCCTTTAGAGAAAAGGGATACTGAGGTGGTGTAGAGATTGGGGATTCAAGGGTTGTCTGTGACTTCTACATGTGTTAGGAGAGGTCAGAAGATGAAGCAAAAAATTTAGAGGGTTGGCAGATGACAACTTCCTTCTGATGGAGTCCTCAAGATTAATATTGACGGCTCTTCTAGGGGTAATCCGGGGCCTGCTGGTATTGGGGGGATTGCCAGGGATTCATCTAGTTCGGTGGTTTTCCTCTTTTTAGCCAATGAGGGGATGAAGACTATCAATATTGTGGAAGGTTTGGCAATCTTATGTGCCTTCAAGAGGGCTCATTCTTTGGGGTGGAGATGCCTGATATGTGAATCTAATTCTCAAATATTGATTAATTTTCTCATTGAGTGGAAAGTGATGGGTGTCAGCTGGCAACTGGCTATGATTGTGCAATAGATTCTGCAGGTTAGTTCATTGATGGAAATGGTGACTTTTGTTCATATTTCGTGGGAGTGGAATAGGGCTGCCGATTGCCTGCCAAAATATGCTTTTGAGCGTGATGATGGTTGGCGAATCGATGATTGGGAGACTATTCCTCTCGAGATTCGCCATAACTTGGAGGGGATTCTTGGGGAGGATAAGGCTGGTTATGGAGATGGTTGACTTTGGTTGGGTTGTGTTCTCGTATTTTTTTTGATTCCCGGGCCTTTGGCTCTTTGCTTGCTCTATAATGTTCCTTTCTGATTTTCAATAAAGTTTTTACCCCTTTTTATTTAAAAAATAATTATCAAAAAAATCAAATCAAACTAATGCAACTTTATTTGTAAAAGTCAAACTTGATTTGCACATTCAAACCCCAAAAAGGAATTAATTAATTAAATCAATTAATTCATATTCTTCACCCACTTTTTATTGAGAAAATTATGATTTATGACTAAGCAATCTAATTTGTTAACTAATCCATCTATTATATTAACTAAACAATCTATTCGGTTGACTAAAACATCGCATTCCTAACTAAGCCATCACAAAGTTGACTGATCAATCACATTCCTGACTGGCCAATCTATTTCCCAATCACACAAATTGTGCAATCAACTTTGCACAATTATCTCATGTCTAAATCCTCTCAACACACTCCAACCATTGATCTGGATATTCTTCAAAATGATCTTGATCATCCATTTCAAATCTCATTTTCTATATGACAAACCCCTTTCCTCACAAATAAGGATTGTAGAATTATCATACATTGAGCAACGAAGTGATGCCAAGATCATCCTTGAGAAAGAGCTTCATCCATTTTCTTTGATCAACCAAACAAAACAAGCATTCATCCACACTTTGCACATGAACTTTGGAGGCTTCGTTGTGATAAGAACAATCCAACATCAAGCGAATACACTTCGCTATGAGATGGAAAAAGCTATATTTTTTTCTCATTTGGAAATTAGTAGGTTCATTATCATGCTTTCAATATAATAGTTTCAATTTCATATGTGTAGGAGTTTCTAGATTTTAGATTAAAGCTTTTTGGCTATAGATTAGATTTCTTCATCAGATTGCTCTAATGTCTCTTTTGGATCATTGATCTAACATCCATCATTCCCCCTCACACAATTTGATACTAAATAAAGTGTTGCAAGTATGGATGTGTTTGGTGGTGTTTTCATTAATTTTTTCATTTATGTAAACATATTTTAGAGTGATTGCAAATGGTACATGTATATTTGAGAGTACATGGAGCTATATTTATAAAGTTGCAGCTATGTTGATGCCAAGTGCTTTTGAGAAAATTAATAAATAATGAGGACTATGTTGAATGTGTGCTCTAAGTGTGCCCCAATAATGTGATTTGCCTTTATTTTGTGTTGTATTATGAGTTTTAGCTTCTGGCTTGATGGAGAGTGAAAGATGTGTTCACCGGTGTGTGAACCAATTTGGCAGAACTATTTGTCTATGGACTGGGAGATATGTCTCTACTCCACAGTCTTTTGGTCTTTCATTTCAGATATTAAAGATCTTGAAGAAGGTTAATATTATTGTTCTCTATGTTCTGTCAAATGCACTTGTGGTTTAGTGCTCCAAAAGGCTTGTTCCAGATCTACTATGTTCATCTTCTCGGTCTGGTTGGACTATTGAAGAGTGTTTTATACATAAAGTTTGTTATAGTTTCCGTAGATGTACATGAAGGTTTCTAAGAGGTGTTTCAGTGTCTAGTGAAGTGTGTTAGGTGATCAACGTGTGATCATCTTGATGCGGATGCATGTACTTCAAATTTCATTGGTGTTTTCATTAGGTTTGGCTAACCTGGTGTCTACATGTTACATGAAGCTTATGCATTGATTAAGGAAGTGTGTGATTGATCCAAGATGTTTTTTGCATCATAATTAAATATGTAATTTTTCCTCTCATTCTTATCCATCATGGAAATGTTGAGTAGCCGACCTAATTTGAATTTGTAAAACAAAGATTTTGTAGCTAACCTTGGAGAAAGTTTCTAGGGTTGAAGATGGTATAAAAGAAAGTCAA
The DNA here is from genome assembly GCA_007115665.2 of Sequoiadendron giganteum. Taxonomy (NCBI): domain Eukaryota; kingdom Viridiplantae; phylum Streptophyta; class Pinopsida; order Cupressales; family Cupressaceae; genus Sequoiadendron; species Sequoiadendron giganteum. Next base: position 365,013,266 of record CM021110.1, on the reverse strand, counting down.
GATGTTGCAAATTGTATGGAAAACAAGTGAACTGTGTGAACAAGTGCAAAAAATTAGAGTGTGTAAGATCGAATCAAGGAAATAGTACTTTGATGTGTTAGATTCCTAAAATAAGTGAGTTGATGGTGTCTGCAATCCTTTGATCAAGCTGCAAATGTGTAGAACCTATTGGGGTGGCTTTCTTTATTTATATTTTCTTTCATTGTAGGTAGTGAGCCTCCTTTTGGATAGTGAGTCCTATCTATAGGTAGTGACCCTTTGTATCTAGAGACTAAGATGATTTCTTGGCAGTGAGTCGTTGTATCTAGTATTGCATTACTACAATATTGTGAGTTAATCCTCACCATGGTTTTTCCCTCATTGGGTTTTCCATGTAAATCTGGTATCTAGTTTTTTCTCTCTATTATCTATATTTCATGTTTATACTTTATAATAGATTAAGTTAAAGTGGAATTGATTAAGGTTATAAGTAAAAGTTATTTGGTACAACTGATTCACCCCCTCTTAGTTGTCTTGTGCATTTCAACAATTGGTATCAGAGCTTTAGTTCCTCGAAGAAGAGCTTAACCACTTGAGGTAGATCATATGGTGCACAAGTTGCAAAACCCTATTTTTGATGGAGCTTATTACAGTGACTAGAAAGTGCAGATGCGAGGTTATCTTATCTCTCTTGGGTTCAAGACCTGGAAAGTTGTAGAGAAAAATTATGTTGAAACAACTAGTGGTCCTTCTTTTGCAAATGAGATTTTTTCCTATGAGGAGAATGAAAAAGCAAGGTATGCTATCTTTAGTGCTTTATCTAAAACTAAATGGACAAAATTTATTTCCTTAGGCACTACTTATGAAGTATGTGAAAATTTGAAAGACATCTATGAAGGAAATGATAGAGTAAAATTATCAAAGAAGCTAACACCAAAGTGCAGATTTGATAACTTGAGAATGGAAGAAGGTGAAGACATTGCAAGCTATTATTAGAGAGTTGAACTTGCAGCAAATAAAATCAAGAATCAGGGTGGTACCATGATAGATGAAGATATAATATAGAAGATATTGATGACCTTACCAGATAATTACAGTGGCAAGGTCTCTACTATTGAAGAATCATATGATCCAAAGAAATTTACTAAAGAGAAGCTTATTAGCACCTTGACTGTATTTGAGATGAGGAAGTTTGGAAAAGAAAAGGAGAAAGATGAAACAACCTTTAAATCTATTAAGATAGGAGATGATTCAAATAGTGATGGTTCAAAAGAGTTGGAAGAAAACTTTACAAGGAAATTGAAGAAAGGTACTAGTAAGTACAAAGGTATGTTACCTTTTAAATATTTCAGTTGTGGAAATATTGGCCACTATGCTTCAAGATGTCCAAATAGAGCTACACACAAGAAGAAAAAAGATAATAATTATAAAGAAAAAAAGGATAGGAAGTTCAAGAAGTTGTATTATGTTAGAGAAGATGTAGGAATTTCTGATAATGAGTCTGATTTTGAGGATGATAAAGATGAATTCTTGTTTCTAGCCTTGGAAAGTAAATTTGTGTCTACTAACCATGGAAGATGTGAAAGGGAATTTGGTCTAGAGAACAAGAAGGATGAGATGGAAGGCACTCTATTTAATGCCTTTCATGCTAGACAAGATGAAGACTATTTGGTAATTGATAGTGGATATTCAAATCATATGACCAGAGACAAAAGTAGGCTCACTAAACTTAAAAAATATGATGAAGGATTATTTATGTTTGGAGATGATTATGGTGCTAAGATTGTTGGAAAATGAACAATTAGTCTTGATGGAAAACATAGTACTGATGATGTATATTATGTTAAGGGCTTAAGGCATAATATTTTGAGTGTTGGAAAAATGTGTAGCAAAGAATTTAAGCTTTTGTATTAGGATAACACATGTGAGATCAAAAAAGGGTCTAGAACTATGGTAGTAGTAGGAAGAAGAACTCATGGAAACATTTATCAACTTAAGAGTGGTGATGATCAGTGCTTTGTTTCTCAGATTAATTAAAGTTGGCTATGACACCGAAGGATGTGACATGTAAATTTTGACAATCTAATCAGGATCAATTCAAGATAAGTTGTTAGAGATCTGTCTCGAATCACAAAGCTTACAAATTATGTTTGCAAAAGTTGTCAGTCAGGAAAGAAAACAAGATGCATTTTTAAAGGAAAATAAAAATCATCTACCAGAATGTTAGAATTGATTCATACAGACCTCTGTGGTCCTACAAGAAAAAGAAGCCTTAACGGTGACATTTATTTTATGCTTTTGATTGATGATTACTCTAGAATGACATGGGTTACTTTTCTTAGAGAGAAAGATCAAGCTCTAGATAGATTCAAAGTGTTCAAAGAAAGAGTGGAGAATGAAGTAAACCCGAGAACCAAATGTTTAAGGTCTGATAGAGGTGGAGAATTTACTTCTGGTGATTTTAATGCATTTTGTGAAGATAATGACATAAAGAGACATTATTCTACTCCTAGAACACCTCAACAGAATGGATTTGTGGAAAGGAAGAACCGAAGTGTTCAAGAGGTTGTTAGGACAATGATGAAATAATAAAATGTTCCTAATGTTTATTGGATAGAAGCAATCCACACAGTTGTTTACAGTATTAACAGAGTTTAGATTAGAGGTAACAACATAAAGACTCCTTATGAGCTATGGACTAGCAATACTCCTACTATTAAATAGTTTAAGGTATTTTGAATTATATGTTACATTAAAAGAGATGATGACAATATTGTAAATTTTGATGCAAGATGTGATGAATGTATTATTCTTGGATATTCAAATAACAAAAAAGCATATAGATGCTTCAATAAAAGACTGAGGAAAATATTTGAAAGCGCAAATGGAAAAGTTGATGATGCCATGCATAGACTAGTGGAAAAAGGTGAAGTTGTACCATATGATCCTATCTACAAACAAATACAAGAAGAGGAAAAGGAAGAGAAGGATAAAAGTGGTGAAGAAGAGATTCTAGAACTTACTCCTAAGACTCCTAAATATGTTCAGAAGAATCATTTGGAGGAACAAATAATTGGAGATATAAGTGAAGGTGTGAAGACAACAAGCAAAGTGGTTGAAGTAATTTTTTTTTACTTTCTAAGATAGAACCTAAGACTCTGAGTGAGTCATGCAAAGATGAGAGTTGGGTTAGAGCAATGAAAGAGGAATTGCAATAGATAGAGAATAATGAAACATAGGAACTAGTTCCTAGACCAATAAATAAGAATGTGATTGGTTCAAAATGGGTATTCAGGAATAAGATGAATGAGGATGGTGAAGTAGTAAAAAATAAAGAAATACTTGTATGAAAAAGGTTATTCACAATTTGAAGGAATAGATTTTGAAGAGATATTTTCCCCAGTGGCAAGAATGGAATCTATTTGGATGTTCTTGGGATTTTTAGCTCATAAAGACTTCAAAGTATATCAGATGGATGTCAAGTTTGCATTCCTGAATGGAGAATTGGAAGAAGAGGTGTACATGGAACAACCAAAAGGATTTAAGTTGTCAGACAAACTAGACATGGTTTGCAAATTGAAAAAGACATTTAATAGACTTAAACAAGCTCCTAGAGAATGGTATGCAAGGTTGGAAAGATACTTGCCACAACAAGGATTCAACAAAGGCTCCACAGATAAAAATTTCTATTTCAAATTTGAGAAAAATAAAATGTTGATAGTTGTGGTGTATGTTGATGACATTATCTTTGGTGGAAATGAAGGTGTGTGCAAGAAATTTGTAGAGGAGATACAATTTTTTTTTGAGATGTCTATGATTAGTGAGTTGAATTTCTTCCTTGGACTTCAAGTGAATCAAACTGGTATGGGGATATTCATTTCAAAATTTAAGTATGTTAAGGAAATGCTAAATAATTTTGGAATGGATGATTCCAAACCAGTCCGTACCCCTATGGTAACAAGATGCAAACTAGGGATGATGAATCTTCTAAAGTTGATCAGAGGATGTATAGATCTATGATTGGTGGATTGCTACATCTTACTATTACTAGACTGGATATCATGCATGTAATATGTTTGGTTGCAAGGTTTCAAGTAGAACCTAAAGAGACACATGTTACAACTGTGAAGAGGATGTTCAGATATCTAAAGGGAACTCTAGATTATGGTCTATGGTATCCTAAGGATATTGATTTCACCTTGAATGAGTACACTAATGCAGATTGGGCTGGCTATGTAGATGATCAAAAGAATACAAGTGGTGGTGTATTCTTTCTTGGATGAAGATTGGTCTCATGGTTGAGTAAGAAACATGATTTATTTTCTTTGTCCACTACAAAAGCTGAGTATATTGTAGCAACATCTTGTTGTACATATGTAATTTGGATGAAGCAAACATTGAAGGACATAGGTGTGATGTGTGATGATCCTATCCCTATCGTTTGCGACAATACAAGCTCAATAAAAATTTCAAAGAATCTGATGATGAATTGTAGGACAAAGCATATATCTATCAAGTATTATTTCTTGAGGGAGAAGGTGATGCAAAATGAGGTCAGACTTGAATATGTGTCTACTAAGGAAAAAATTGTTGGCATATTCACTAAGGCTCTTCCAAAGGATACTTTTGAGTATCTCAGTGGGAAGTTAGGGGTTACTACCCCTCCTTCCTTAAAATAGGTGCACATGGAGGTGCATCAGTCCAGTGGATCTACAAATTCTTTTTGGTTTCAACTGATGATTGAGGTCTACTCCTCAGGGGGAGTAGAGAGTATCATTGTTGCAATATGAGATGTGGGTGGACTTGTAAGGGGGAGTGATCAAAGATTTATATGGAAGATGTTTCATCCAATACTTTTATTTTCCATTGATGTCAAAGGGGAAGAGAGTATGAAGTGAAAAAGCCTATTTCAATCTAGGGGGAGAGTGTCATGTGAAAAATTTGAAAGGAGATGAGAGTGTAGAAATGATTATGAAGGCTGTCTAATATGAAAAAGAAAGGAAAGAAGAAGCACGAGATTGTGTATGATGTATTTGATGGTTTTTCACATCATGTGTTGCCATCAATGAAAAAGGGGCAGATTGTTGCAAGTATGGATGTGTTTGGTGGTGTTTTCATTAATGTTGTCATTGATGTCAACACAGTTCAGAGTGATTGAAGATGGTACATATATAGTTGAGATACTATAGAAGTGTTGAGAGTACATGGAGCTATATTTATAAAGCTACAGTTGTGTTGATGCCAAGTTCTTTTGAGAAAATTAATAAATAATGAAGACTACGTTGAATGTGTGCTTTGAGTGTGCTCCGATAAAGTGCTTTGCATTTATTTTGTGTTGATCCTATGCAAATACAATTTTTTGGTATTGTTCATGAGCTTCAATGGATAATATATTATGAGTTTTAGCTTGTAGGTTGATGGAGAGTGAAAGATGTGTTCATCGGTGTGTGAACTAGTTTGATAGAATTGTTCAGCTGTGGACTGGGAGATATGTCTCTGCTCCATAGTCTTCTGGTGTTTCATTTCAGATCTTGTGGATCTGAAAGAAGGTTAATATTTTTGTTCTCTATGTTCTAGAAAATGCACTTATGGCTTGATGCTCCAGAAGGCTTGTTCCAGAGCTACTGTGTACATCTACTTGGTCTGATTGGACTGTTGAAGAGTGCTCTATGCATAAAGTTTGTTATAGTTGTTGTGGATGTACCTAAAGGTTTTAAGAGGTGTTCTAGCATCTGGTGAAGCATGTTGTGTGATCCATATGTGATCATATTGCTATGGATGCACGCACTTCAAATTTCATTGGTGGTTTCATTAGGTTTTGCTGACCTGGTGTCTACACATTACATGGAGATTATGCATCTATTAACGAAGTGTCTGATTGATCCAAGATGTTGTTTGGGTCCTAATTAAATATGTTATTGGTCCTCTCTCATTCTTATCAATCACAAGAATGTTGAGTGTCTGACCTAATTTGAATTTGTAAAACAAAGAGTTTGTATGCGACCTTGGAGAAATTTTCTAGGGTTGAAGATGGTATAGAATCAAGTCAAGATGTTGCAAATTGTATGGAAATCAAGTGAAGTGTGCGAACAAGTGAAAAAAGTAGAGTGTGTAAGATCCAATCAAGGCATCAGTACTTTGATGTGTTAGATTCCTAAAAGTAGTGAGTTGATGGTGTCTGCAATCCTTTGATCAAGTTGTGAATGTGTGGAAACTATTGGGGTGGATTTCTTGATTTATCTTTTCTTTTATTGTAGGTAGTGAGCCTCCTTATAGATAGTGAGTCCTATATGTAGGCAATGAGCCTTTGTATTTGGACACTGAGTCCTTTCTAGGCAGTGAGCCCTCTAGTACTGAGCCTTTATATCCAGTATTGCATTACTACTATATTACGAGTTAATCCTCACCGTGGTTTTTCCCTCATTGGGTTTTCCACATAAATCTAGTGTCTCTAGAATTTTCTTTTTGTTATCTGCATTTCATGTTTATAGTTTATAATAGATTAAGTTTTAAAGTGGAATTGATTAAGGTTAGAACTAAAAGTAATTTGGTACAACTGATTCACCCACCCTCTCTATTGTCTTGTGCATTTAACCATTAAGTACATGTCAACACATATATTAGTGTATTTTGGAAGATACAAACCCAAAATAGAATTTGAGAATGGAGGATAGGGATTCTTAGCTCTTGGATTAATAAATTTGGATGTCATTTTGGATTTTCTCTTTAAAAAGCATTATAGCTTGTTGTTTTTTGATTTGCATGATTTTTGTTTTACATTGAGGGACCTTTATGGACTTAGGGATTTATATGGATTTGGGTTCATATATTTCTTTATTGTGGCATTTTTTTGAGGGGACATAGTGATTCTTATATTTTTTGGATATTTGGCTTTATGCATTTTTAATTTGGCATCCAAATTTCTTCCAATAGCAATGTTAGGAGTGCAAGAAGATGGAAAATATGGAGAGAATATGAATGAAGTGATGGAGATAGAATGTTGGATGAGGTGAATGGATATGTTCCTTTATGGATCTTGATTAGGGATTGTATGAGTAGGATATTTATCATGGGTAATAGGGATAGGGGAATAGTAGAGAAGACAATGATTAGGATGAGATGGAGGATGTAATTTTTGGATATAAAGGACAAAAATAGATTTAGTAGGTGGAGGATATGTGATGATAGATTTTGGAAAATATGGACAAAACATTGATGTATAGAATGAAGGATGAATAATTATAGTCATTTTAGGTTGGTATGATGGAGGGGTATGGTGATAAAAAGGAATGATGAAGGATGGGAGGCACCCATTATGGTTTTCGAAGAATACTTTTTAGGTTTCATAAATTTTGTACCAACATGTACTAGATTGGGTGCCTTGGGATGTATAACTAAGGCCTTTTGAATGTGTAATTTCTTTGATGTGGGATCCAGGATACCTTGCCAATGAAATCTTAAACCTTTCCCAAATTCTTTAGAATTTATTTCATAATGAGATATTTTTTAGAACCAAGAAATGAGTCCATTTTTAGGTGGAGGATGGTTAGTAGATAAAATGTATTCCTATACTATGAGACAAGCAACATAGTGTTTTTCCTTCACACTCACACCCCATTTTGTCTTTGGAAAAATAGGGGGCCCCCTCATTTGTTTACATGTTTGTTTACCTTCTACCTTTCTTTCTTTATCTTCCTCTTCCTTTCCCTTTTTTTCTTTTCTCTTCCCTTCCTTCTTTGTTTTCTTTTGAATTCCTTGTCAAGATTCAAGAGATCAAGCTTCTCAATATTTGAATACAAACTACATCAGGCCTGATTCCTGACACCTACTTCAACCTTTGGTTCTTTGCTTATCTTGTCACTTTGATGGGTATCGAGCATCGGGTCTTTAGTTTATTGTATGCCCAATCCTTGACACTCGATGGTAGAAATTTCTTTTCACCTTGAGCCCCGTGCACATCACATAAATCATTCAAAATTCAATGCATTGATAGATTATTTAATGCTAAATTTACTATGCCATTAATGGTAGATCTTGAAGAGTTTATTAAGTGAAATTGGGCTCGTTTTTATAATTTTCCTTGTCTATTGATATTTGAGAGCTCTACAAATTAATTGAAAATCTCCCAATGCATTTGAGAAGCTTTCCTTTCAAATCAAATTTTGTCATTGTTACTCATTTTCTATGTGTGGTCATTTGTGCTTGGTTTCTTGGTTGCTCATGTCGTTGTGCATGTTCGTTCACGGTGGTTGCTTTTACATTCATGTGCCCCCTTTTCTCACGTGTTTCTATAGATTGGTTTTGATTTTCACCATTATTTAAACCATTTGAAGCATACATCCTATTTTTTGTGTGTGAGTTTTATTGTACATGTGGTTTCAACATTTTTTTTTTGTGTTTGGATGGTCTAGTTTTTGGAATTCATTTGATTGCTTTACTTCTATTATTTATTCATTTTTCTTTTGTTTCACTCCTTTTTCTTTTTTATTTCTTACCCCACTAGATCAACCTTTCTTTTAGCATGATGATCGAATATGTTTATGACATCATCGATCGAGCGTCGAGCTTACCGAGGTTTTCATTTTTTTCCTTAAGAATTTTTGACCAACACCCTATTATGCATCGAGCATCAGGCATACTTCTTCTGATCAAGAATATTAGATTGTAATATTATTAAGAATAGTAAATAAACCTTAAATCCCTAATCTAGTAATGGAGAAAAAAAGAGTGCATAAATGTGAAATAAAAGAAACGATTTTACCGTAACCTTTACACCTCCATTGCATCACCTCCATTATCCTTCTCCATTTTTATTTTAAGTAATTAATGCCCTCAAAATTATTAGTATGCACTTAACAAGCCTATGACTAATATAAAGAAAAATATCAAAGTTTTCTCAATAGCAAGACAACCTATATTCTCTAGATAGATCAAAATAATAGTGGCAGTGCTATTTTTAGAGAGCTCGATGCAAAATGGATGATCAGGATTAAATGGTTTTTATTTTGATCAATCGATGAAATTAGATGAGATGAGATAAGATAGAAATGAGACTGATGGAACAATGAGCAAATTGACTGAATTTTACAAAAAATACTTTAGTTTGAGAGGGAAATTGCATTTTCAAATAAGGGAAACACTATTTAAATTCAAAAGAAAAAGGTAAATTATTTTTTTGATTAAATAGAAATTTAATTCAAAAAGTGGGAGAAATGATGAGTCATTTAATTAAATAAAATTTAATTAGCTTGTTACACAAAAGGCTAAAAGTGAATAATTAAAATAATTATTTAATTATAGAAATCAAAGATATTAGTGATGCAATTAAATTAGTAATAATTTATTTAATTAATCAAAAGAGGACATCTAAGAATAAAATGAATTAATTAAATAATTTAGATTATTTGATTAATAGAAGACTTTACAACATTAGATGGTAATTAAATAATTAATATTATTTAATTATCAAGGATGAAAAGGGGTTTTAATGAAGTCATGGGCCTAGTGATAAATTTCAATATCTACATTTTCTCCCTCTTTGATATAATGCAGTTTATCACATTGTGTCAAAGAAATTTAGTCAACATGCCTCGGTGTAAGTAGGGTGAGGAAGGATGACGAGGAGGTAATAGTATGCCCCCTCAAGAGGATAGGAGGGTTCAGAGGACATGATTGTTCTCTCTAAATAGATAAGAGGAAGAAAGGATAAGGGGAATAAAAGAAATGTTAGCATGAAAGACATGGATGTTGAAATAGTGCTAGTTGAGATAATTTACAGATATATATTTTTATATGCAATACTTTTGCATTTAATCATCATTGGGTGGTAAAATACAAAAAATGGACAAAAACATCCATGGTATGACATAGAACAAGGTGTGCCAGGTCATCCATTTGTTAAACAAATAGTCGTAGACAAGGAATGTCCTAACTCATACTAAGGGAAAAGTTGCCCTAGTCTTTTTGTCAAGACAAACCACATACAACAGTCAATTAAAAGATGAGTCATGAGACATCATCACTCCTATAAATCCTTTGTGGGACATCCTCGAGGCGGCTAGTAACATGATTGAAGAAAATCCAAAAGATAAGACAAAATAGACCAACAAGGTCAACAACCATTTAGATTGTTTTCCAATAAGTGTTTGCCAGTGTGTTAAGGGATGAAGTGAGTGATGGGTTGATTTTTTTGACAAGGCCTAGTTTTAGGAGAAAAAAACATGTCATATAAGACGTCAAGTCTAGTTTCGATCATGTTACTACCTATATAAGGCAAATACAAGGTCTGGTTTCAAGAAGGACACATCCTATATAAGACCATTGGTTTTGATCGATTTGATTGGTTTGATTGATTTGACAAATGACTATTTTGACTTGGAGACTTGTTGGCTTGCTTGTCTTGTTGATTCAAGATTTGTTTTTGAAGTCTAGATGATTATTTTGCATCTGAGTTGACAATGTCCAATTTATTTTGACTGACATGATGAACCCTAAAAGAGTGACCTAGGGGGCCTCGAGGGATCATCGATAGATGTCCTTGCCTATGTAGCAATGCGTAGAGACCTGGTAGCTCAACATGACCCTTGACTTTGTTTCAAAGACAAAGGAGAAAATCATGATTTTATTTGACAACACCTAAAGGACTGACCTAATGCCTCGGGGGCACATTGATAGATGGCCTTGCCTACATCTAGTCACAAAGGCAACATAGTTCGACAATGACAAAGACTGACATGATTGAATTTGACTTTGTTTTTGGGATTTTTTGAAAGTTATCTAATTTTTTTGGGGTTTTTTACATGTTTTAATTTTTTTGGATTTTGAAGTTTTATGATTTTTTTTATTTTTGGGAATATTTGATTTTTTTGTCTTTTTCGAATGTTTTGATTTTTTTATATTTTTTTGAATGCTTTGATTTTTTTGCATTTTTGTGGATATTTGATTTTTTTCATTTTTTTTGAATGTTTTGACCTCTAATGAAGCTAGGTGTTAGGAAATTGCCCAGTCGGGTACAAGACTAACCAATAGGGAGGGGATGGGATAGGGGTCTATTATGGATAGATGATGAAGGAGAAAAGGCAGAAGACATCAACCACTGGGAAGTCATGATGAAGATGAAAAGGCCTAATGATGGATTTCAAATGGGAGATGATGGAAGGTAAAGGCATTATTATGGATTATGGTGAAAAACTAGATAGAGTGATAGTAGATGACAAAGAAAAGACTAACTACACATGACACTTGTTTGCTAGGTTTTCACGATGGTACTTATCCAAAGCACCACTGATGTGGTTTTCACTATTCGACAAATTGTTTTCTCTTTACTATTTTTATGATTTTTTAATTTTTTTGCTATCATGAAGATGCCTGTTTGCTAGGTTTTCATCAAGGTAACAAATTTTTTGATTTTTTTAATTTTTTTGTATTTTTATGGTTTTAGCCTAGCTCTCTAAAGCTAGGTATAAAACTTGTGTAGGTGCAAGTTTTTGATAGGCTCAAAAAAAGGTTCCCCTTCAAGTGTGGACAATTGATAAGTGTCGAAACCAAAGGATTATGTTATGACATATGGACCTAGCCAGTTGGGCTCAAATTTGTCAGGTTTCTCACATTCTACCTATTTTTTCAGATTTTGCATCAACACTAAGTCACCAATATTGAAATGTCTAGCCAAATTTATTTTTTTGTAACTACGACAAAGATAGTTTTGGTATTCCTATTGATGATTCAAGGCCTTCTGTTTGCATTCATTGAGCAACTCTAATTCATGTAGTTGGGATATACATTATTTCTCATCATCAATTATCCCTTTCATAGAGACCTATAGGGAAGGTACTTCAACCTCTATAAGAAGGATAGCCTTTGAACTAAAGACTAGGGTGAATGGAGTGGCACTGGTGGGTGTAGGAATGCTTGTGCGATACGCCCATAAAGTGTGGCTTAGCTAAAGATGCCAGTCATGACCAACATCATTAACAATCTTATTAAGAATTTTGATTATGATTTTATTGGATGCCTCAGCTCAGTCATTATCTTGTGGGTAATATAGCATGGAAAAGTAGTGTTGGATGTGGAATTTCTCATATAACTCACAGACATCCTAATTTTTTATGGGATGACCATTGTCAGTGATGATGGATTATGGGACACCATACTAGCATATGATGTAATTAAGGATGAACTTGGAGATTTTTTTATCAGTTATGTATGTCAGGGGAATGGCTTCAATCCATTTCGTGAAATATTCAGTTGCAATGATAATGAATTTCTAGCTATTAGATGAGGTGGTCCTATGAGGCCAAGTACCCATTTGTCGAAAGGCCATGGAAAAGTGATTGGTTGTAGCTCCTATGTAGGTGCATAGATGAGGTTGTTGTGTATCTGGAACTATCAACATTTCTTCACAAAGTGATAGACATCTTGTTCCATTGTAGGCCAATAAAATCCTAGTCGCATGATCTTTTTAGATAGATTCAGACCACTAGAATGGGATCTGTATATACCTTCGTGTACTTCACATAATGTAGTTTGTGCTTCATTAGCATTGGGACATCTATGTGAGGTATTTTCTAGGCCATTTATATATAGGGTATCACCGATGATGGCATAGTGAGCAACTTTGTGGAGGAAGGACTTGTGTTGGTTATTAGATAGGTCAAGTGGTAATGTATAAGAATGAAAATTTTCATAAAAGGTTCTCATACCATGGGGAATTGGGACCAACAAGTTCACACAACATCCCAAATTTAGGGACATCAAAGGTAGGGACCAACAAATGTTCAACTAAGAACTCATGTTGTGACATATTGTTGGGAATATCCAAGCCATATCTAATGGTGGCCATGGCATCATCTATTTTGTTCTGAATCTATGGGATCTAGATGTATAAAAAATTTTGAATAAATAAAAAATGATAAAAAAATAATATGCATTACCTAATCCAAATCTTCAATACCTCAAATAGATGCAAATGATGGATGAATGAATCAATTGATTTGGTATGTTAGTTGCCCCAATCAGCAGCATAACGATATGATGAGGGTGATAGATGAAGGATGATAGATAGAGATAGATGAAAGATTCAAGAATGATTTTGACAACATAAGGATGTTTGAAGAATCGAACCCCCAAAGGGCTTATGAGAGGTTTGATTTATAGGAAAGGTATGATTTGGATTGATAGTTGAGATTGGATGTTAATAAGATGTCTTAATCAATGGCCAAGATTGAAATTTGTAGTATGAAATAGGGTTATGGATAAATTAGGGAAATGATAAGGATGAAGGGTTGATATTGAATTATGAGATAACTCAATCAAGGGCCAAGATTAAATGAGATTTCAAGATATAAGATTTGATGTGGAAGATAAGATTGGCATGGAAAAAGAGGTGGGAAGATAAATTAAATAATAAAAATTATTTAATCTAGGTGGCCAAAGAATAATTAAATGATAAAGATATTTTTTAATTATAGAATAATGTGACATAGGAGGAATCATTTTGAATTAAATAATTATTTAATTCAAAATTCAAGAGAGTGGACCAAATTAAATAAATAAAATTTATTTAATTTAGAAGAGAAAAGACTAATGAATAATTAAATAATTAAAAATAATTATTTAATTATAGTAGAAGGTAACATAGAAATTAAATAAATATAAATTTATTTAATTTTAGAAAGAAAGGGCCTTATTAGTGACATAATTAAAAAAGTAAAATTTATTTAATTAATCAGGAAGAAATAAAGATAGAAGTGAATTAATTAAATAATTATAATTATTTAATTTTAAGACATATGACATTAGAAAATAAAAGACGAAAGGGGAAATGATGGAGAATTTAGAAGTCGCAAGCCTAGGACATTTTTTACTATCTACATTTTGCCCCTCTTTGAGATGATGTTTAAGATGATGATATTCGTGTCGAGTAACATCATTTCAAAGAAGCTAAGGTATGGATAGAAGAAAATGGATGATGATAGAAAGATAGGATGATGATGAAATAAGAATGGGATGATGATGATATAAGAATAGGATGATGCCCCCTTGAGAGGATAGGCGGGTTGAACAAACATGGGTATGCTCTTGAAATGAATGAAATGATAAAAGATGGATAAAGAGATGGATAATACATTATGCTGCAAGAAGATGAGAAACCTTAATGTTTAATGTAACACTAGACATGATGCACCAAGGTATAAGGACCAAGGTCATGACGTGTCTCATTCCCTAGCATAATACAACCTTGTCTAGATACAATAAATGAATACTAGCTAGGAGTAATTTGGATTGTATGCAAATGTAAGATAAAAATGATAACACACAAGCAAACAAGAAAGCATGCACAAATGATAAAAAACAAACAAGGTATTGCCCTTGTCAAGCTGTAAACCAATTATTAAATGATTGATTTATGATGATGATTGTGTTGGATGTTATGGTTGTGTTGCTGATATGTGGTTGTCATTGATGTCAACACTATTAGCATTGATCTTTTTGAAGGTTGTATATGTCGAGGATATTGAGAAAATTATAATAAATATGTTGAAGGCTTCTTGTGAAGCTGTCAAGTTCAGTGTGGTGTAAAATTCAATATGTTGGTATTCAAGAGTTGTGCTTTAAAGGGTTTGTTGCTAAGCCTATCTAGTTTATACTCTGGAAGTTTCAGAGGTGCACATCAAGATTCATGCAAGTTGTGTGTTTTTTTGTTCCTACAGGTATTTTGTTATTGTAGCTAATGTTTCTAGAAGAAGAGAATGTAATTATGGTAATTCTAGCTATTGTGTATGCTCCTATGATGTTTTTTGATGTTTCTATATCATTCTCTATCCTTGTTGCACATCTGAGTTGATCAGTGTGATCGTGATCGAAGATTTTTCCTTTGTGTGTTTGGGTTTTCATGTTCTTGGTCGACATGGTGGTTGTAGCGTGTTGCAGATCCTTGTGGATTAATCTTTTAATTTTTGGAATGTTCAAGGAAGTTGTTTTAGGTATTCATTATGTTGTGTCTGACTTCGGTTGGTGCACATTGAGATTTCTTCATGAATTGGGCTAACAGTTTGTAATTCATTTATTCTTATATTTTTGGTAGACGAAGTTGTTGATGTAATTCCATGAAGTGGATATATAAGAGAGATTTTTTTCTTCATTTGAGGGACGCGATCATGAAGTGTGTATGTGAAATGTGCAAATAAAGATCAGATCATTCGATTGTAGAGAAAAGTGTGAAGAAGATTGAGCAAAGTGTGAAGAATTGTTTTTGTGCCTAACCGGAACTATAATCAGGCTTTTGAAGAAGTTAATTTCTTTGTTCATATTCTTCAGATGGTTTTAATCTAAATGTTTCTATAAGGCAGTGAGCCTTCCCATTTGAGCAGTGATCTCTAGGTAGTGTGCCTAAATGCATGTGCATTCCCATTATTCATCTTTATACTTTTAATAGGGTATAATCTTGTGGACTAACATCCATCGTGGTTTTTCCCCTAACAAGGTTTCCACATATAAAATATTGGTGTTCTTGTGTTTCTGATGTGTTGTTGATTCATGATTTCACTATTAATTATTAGATCTGAGATTAAAGGTTAATAAGGTTGAATAAGTTTTAAATTCTGTGACAATTGATTCACCCCCCCTCTCAAATGTCTATTCTTGTTTTTCCAATAGATTGATGATGATAGTGTTGTCATTGTGGGGAATGACATATCCCTATATCAACACAAGCATGATTGATTGATTGATTGATTGAATTTGACTGATTGGGTTTACAACAAGATTAGGCTCAAGACCAAAGGATGTGATTGGATAATTTGTCAAGATTGATCGACTTGATTGGTATGGATTAACGATTGAATTTCATTTGGATTATTGCTTGGAATGATTCGATTGATTTGGTTTGAAGAAGTGGTTTGGAATGATATGATGATTGATTTGATGATTTTATTGGATGAAAGGATGAGATGAATTGAATAGAAGAACTGATGTGATTGGAATGGTATGGATTAAGGATTGATGAAGAAATGATTTGATTTCATGATAATGATTGGATTGATTAGAAGAATGGGTTTGATTGGAAGAAGTGATTCAATTTGATTTTATTGCTTGGATTTTTGTTGGCTATTTGATTTTTTGTCTTTTTTAGGGATTTTTTCCATTTTTTATTTTTATTTTTGGGGATATTTTGATTTTTTTGTATTTTTTGAAATGTTTTGATTTTTTTGGATTTTCGAAATGTTTGGATTTTTTTGGAATTTTTAATTTCTTGAAATGTT
The DNA here is from genome assembly GCA_007115665.2 of Sequoiadendron giganteum. Classification (NCBI taxonomy): domain Eukaryota; kingdom Viridiplantae; phylum Streptophyta; class Pinopsida; order Cupressales; family Cupressaceae; genus Sequoiadendron; species Sequoiadendron giganteum. The sequence continues at coordinate 364,997,025 of CM021110.1, read as the reverse complement.
TTGAGATGTCAATAGATGAAAATTTCGGTAGCCTTTGTGCTAGATACCGATGACAAGGGAAAACCAATTCTAGGTGCAAGGAGAGATGGGATTAATGGATGGAAGGGTGGGTGATAGGATAAGGGATAAAAGGCTCATGATAGATGGATGGATAAAAAGGATAGGTCATAGTGAATGGAAAGCTCATGATAAATGGATGGGTAAAAGGATAAGATATAGTGGAATTGATGTAGGCATCATGAGGAGCTAGGATGTGATCTCCAAGGACTATGTCTCATAGGAATAACATGCCCCCTTCTAGGTAGTAGACTTAGGGTTTTTCATGGAAAAACTTATGACAGGAGGGAATGATGGGATGGATTGGTTTAGGTAGGATGAGATATATCAAGAGATACCCAAAACATATTTTAACTCTTTTGCCCCTATATCTTCATCGAGGTCAAAAGGAGGAAGAGAGGATGAACAAACTCAAATATGATAGGGAGGTATGATGGCTAAAGATGGTAGGATGGTAAGATATAATGATATGACATGAAAATGATAGGTTGGATAGATGAGACATTGTGTGCCCAAGTGTAAGTGACATAGAAGATCAACCTACACATGATGCATTTTTTCTAGGTTTTCATCATGGTACTTATCTAGGGTGTCTGTTTACCAGGTTTTTACTTTTGGATGAAGGGATTTCTCTTTACTCTTTTTTTACTTTGTTTCTGATAGGAGATGGGGAATATGGATATGAGGGACTCAAGTGGCTAGTTCCATGAGAGGTGATAGTCCCACAAGAGATGGATGTCATTGCATGGACCATGTAAAATGTGCTCATAGATGTTGGTAGGGGGATGCGTGAAAAAGGGATATGAATTAGGTGGATAATGGATTATGATGTGGATTATGGAAGAAAATAGTGGATTATGATGCAGATTATGTAGGGAAGATGGTGGATTGTGATAGGGATTATATAGGACTTATGCAAAATATGAATGGGGAGACTTAGCCAAAATCCTGGACAATAGGAAGGTGGTGGAGGAGACATGTAGGATAATGAGTGAAGGGTGAGGAGATGGAGGTATGTGGAATTGTCATGAAATGGAAGGGAACCATGACCAATGGTTGCACACATTGTGATAAATTTTCAAGATTTTGATGTGGACAGGGTGTAGAAAGCAATGGAGATGTTTCCTTAGGAGATGGGTGATGAAGTGCTTTAGGTACCCACATAGACTTTATTTTTATGACTTCTATTTTTCTTGTGGGATGGAATATGAGATTCTTGAATAGAGTGGGAATGTGAGGTGGAAGTAGATTGTTGGAATTTTTTTGATGTAGATGCTTCATTTGAATTGCTTTTTTTTTCTTAGGGACCCAAACCATTTTATTTTTGGCCTTTACTTTTGGAGGTATGGGCTTATATAACTTTTTAGATAGATTTTTCTTTGAATTTTTGTATTGATGTCCTAAGGCATGAGGGTACTTAGGATTTTTTACTTTATAGGTAGAGGCATTCAAATTTTTATTTTTAAATCCCATGGGTATGGTGGAATGAGTGGAAGCTTCATATTTAGACAATGTGTGCATTGCTTGGTCATGATTAGGATTTTTAAAAGAATTATGGATGGATAGATTACGTGATTGGATAATGGGGATATTAGGTGTTGGGAGTAATAGAGGTAGATTAGATGGATGGATATTAGGAGTTGGAAGGAATGGTGGAAAAGTTGATGGTGGAAGGTGTATGGCCACATACTTTTGAAATTTGTAGGATGATGGAGGAGGGATGGAAACATATCTTTTAGGCATATGATAGGATTTATAATGGAAGGAGGTGGACTTAGGATGTATAGAGGAAGTACCAACATCTTGAGATTGGTGTCCTTGGGGTGTATGTCCAAGGCTGTAAGAGTGTGGAGGGACTTTGACATGGATGGGCTCAAAAACACCTTGTTCATGAAGGTCTAAACCTTTACCTTGGTGGTTCACGTTTTGGAGTATGCAATGGACAATGGGACTAGGTGTAGGTGGAATGCTAAACATGCGTTCCTTATTGGATGGAGAAAATGAAGCAAGGTAAGATAATGGTTGTTGTTGTTCTAAGGAGAAAAATTCATGAATGGGAGTGGAAAGACCAATAGGATATGGTGGAGGAATTGCAATGGGGTCGATAGTGGGTGATGGAGGATCATTACGATCTTGATTAGCATTGTGTTCACTTAGATCCATGATATTTTTTTGATCTTCTATGTGTTCTTGGGAGGCATATGTCTCATCAAGGGAAGTGGATGTTGATGGATCATGGATAGGACTAGGTGAAGATGAATTTGGGATATATTTCTCATGGATAGGTGAAGTGATAGGATCTTGACCATGGAATGCATAGATTTGGCTAAGAGGATCATCATGGCCTTCTTGATCATAGGTAAGATCATAGAGGGGAGCTTGATCATAAATAGGACCAAGTATGTTATAAGTGGGAACATTAGAAGGGCCTAGATCTTGATTAGAATGAGGGGTTAATGTTTCCTCATGCTTAGGATAATTCTCTTGACATACCTCTTGGGTTGCTTGAATGGAATGAGAAGGGGATGATTCCTTAATAGGCTCGACATGTTCTAGATAGTCAAAAAAATGGAGACATGATGGAGGCTGAATTGGGCTCAATGGGGGAGACTCTTGAATAGGCTCAAGGGGGAGTCTACATGACGGGGTTGTAAGGATGGGCATGATGTTTAAATACTCTTTGGTAGGTTCAATTATATGAGTTGGATGACATGGTGATGTTTGATTCCTTGCTAGTAGCCCTTGGGTCACATCCTTTGTAGGTGGATGGGTGGATTTGGGTAATGCCATAGGTTCTCTTTTGAAATTTTTGAATTTAGGGCATAGATTTGATGGAGGATTAGATGATGGTGGGGGTAATGAAGAGTTTGATGGGTTAGAATGTGGAGAGGGCAATGGATTAGGACTAGGACATGGTGGCTTGGGGATAGACATTTGATCAGATGGTGGTATGATAAAGTTATAGGGTGCATGAAATATATTGGTATTCCCCTTGTCAAAGGTGTAATTAAGACTTAAAGGCTTTTGATCTTATTGTGAATGTGGAATTTGTCTTACATATTCTTATTATGAATTGCTAGGTTGATGTAGGATTCACGTGAAAAGAGGTGGGATAAGGTGATGTGGAATTGTTATGGAAGCATGTGGGATAAGGTGATATGGAATTGTTTTGATAGGTGGGTGGATTAGATTGATATGGAATGGAGGGAGATTCCACATAAGAATGAGGTGGAATTTATCGGTGTTGAATGAATAGAGGATGATGTGCTTGTTGGGTTTGACAAGTGGCTATGAGGTATTGTGCTTGCACTATGAGATGTTGTATTTGAGGTGATTGGTTTGTTTGAAGTTGAGATTTTTGGATGAGGCCTTGGAGCTCGTGTATAATTTTTTGGTCTAAGGATTGTGGTGCTTGATAAAGTGATTGGAGGAGGTCTTGGAATTGGGTTACTAGGTCTTCTAATATTGGCATGGTGTAAAATAATTTTGATCGGATTAAAGAGATGATGATGATTATGATATGATGTGGAATGACAAGATTGTATGATTTGGATGATGTGTCAAGTGTTTATTGAAATTTTGACTTGGGAAATATCAAACACAAGATCTCACATGTAAATGCATGAACACACACACCAAAAGCAATGAAAAATTTATCTTTCAAGATTAAATGTTATGATTAAGAAAACACTTGAATACAAAACAACAAGCCTAATGCTAGTCAAGTAGGTATGTCCAATTAGATCTTAAGCTAGGATGCACAAGGTTGACTAGGGATGATTAGAAAGAAAAATCTTGCCACATAGTCAGGAGAAAGGGGTATCCCACCCTTCACCTTCACTTCCCAAAGGTATAAAGCTATTTGGGGATTAGCCAAGAGTGACAATATTTCAACTGCCAAAGAGGCATGTCTTTGGATTCACACCTTGATTGAAGTCATCCATTGGAGGGTTGTGTTCTCCAAGAAGATCTCCTAAGAAGGGTATGATAAAAGTGAACCAATTGTGGTTTTTTTAACCACACACATACTTGATTCACACTTGTAGTGATTAATTTCCCTTAGATATAAAATGTGTAAAAAAATAATGGAAGCACTTGTTATTTTTAAACCAAAGCCAAAATGTGTGGTGGAAGACAATGGTTCCTTTTAAGCCCAATTTCAAAGTGTGATTGGAAATAAGATGTTCATTTTAAAGCCCCAAATCCAAATGTGTGACAAATAAGATTAAGAGATGAAAGATGAAATGTGTGCACCTAGAATTTCTTTAGCTCCAAATTTGTGTCCACTTGATCCAATTTTTCTTTTGAAGTGTTTAATTTTTTACATTTTCACAAAACCAACAAAAAATCCAAAAACCTAACAAGATAATTGATCACTAATATTAGAGGGTTAGCTAGTCAAGACAAATATGATTTTCGGAAATGTTATTGGCATCAAAAATAAAAACACAGAGAAAAAAACCTTATTGAAATTTCTAGAGCTTTCCAAAAATGTAAAGAAATCTGAAAAATTTGTTGTTTTGCACCCAAAATTAATTTTTCATTAACAATCATCAAAAAATTATAAAAAATTCAAAACATGTCCAAAAATTCTAATTTTTGGAGTGAAAGCTTCAAACAACATCCCAAATCTGCAAAAAATGTTTTGTGAAAAGATCTAATACCATTTGTGAGATATAAAAAAATCTTTGTAAAACCCTAATTTTCAAAGATCTATTTTTTGTCTAGTTATTTTTCATCCAAATTAAAAATATAAAGAACAAACACCTATTAGAATTTAGAGAGATTTTTAGAAATATAAAAATATCTGAAAAATTTACTAAATTTCTCTCAAAATAACAAAACAATTACAAAAAATCCAAAAAATCTAATTTTTGGACTGAAATCTCTTGATAGTGTCCCCAATCTGTAGAATTTTGTTTTTTGAAAATATTCAAAGCCGTTTGAGAGATATGGTTGAATCTTTGAAAACTAGGGTTTTGTCCCAAAATGATGCAAAACCCGCAACAAAAAGCTAACAAAACCTATAACAAAAAGGATCCAACTCCAAAATTCCTCAAAATTTGTCAAAATATTGAGCCAAAAATCAGTTAGGGGATTCACGTCAGGTTCACCAAAATGTATACAAAATTTTTGGATAAATAAGAAATGATAAAACAATAATATGCATTACCTAATCCAAATATTCAATACCTCAAATAGATGAAAATGATGGATGAATGAATCAATTTACTTGGTATGTTGGTTGCTCAAATCAGCATCATAACAATATGATGAGGGTGATAGATGAAGGATGATAGATAGAGATAGATGAAAGATTCAAGAATTACTTTGACATCATAAGGATTCTTGAAGAATCAAACCACCAAATGGCTTATGAGAGGGTTGATTCATAGGAAAGGTATGATCTAGATTGATGGTTGAGATTGGATGTCAATAAGATGTCTTAATCAATGGCCAAGATTGAAAGTTGTAGTATGAAATAGGGTTAGGGCTAAATTAGGGAAATTATAATGATGAAGGGTTTGATTGAATTATAAGATAATTCAATCAAGGGAAAATATTAAATGAGATTTCAAGAGATAAGATTTGATGTGGAAGATAAGATTGGCATGGACAAAGAGGTGGGAAGAGAAATTAAATAATAAAGATATTATTTAATTATAGTAGAAGGTGGCATAGAAATTAAATAAATAGAAATTTATTTAATTTTAGAAAGAAAGGGCCTTATTAGTGATGTAATTAAATAAATAAAATTTATTTAATTAATCAAGAAGAAATAAAGATAGGAGTGAATGAATTAAATAATTAAAATTATTTAATTAATAGAAGACATATGGCATTAGAAAATAAAATACAAAAGGTGAAATGATGGAGAATTTAGAAGTCGCAAGCCTAAGACAATTTTTAGTGTCTACACTAGAAAAAAGTAATATCTACAAAATATAATTTAAAATTGTCAATCAGTCTTTTGTATGGGATCAATTTCTCATCCTTAGTGTCATAGTCATCATTGACATGTCAGATGATCAATTGTGAATTTCCAAAGACTTGTAGACTTGTAATTTTCCATTTCATAGCCATGTGCAATCCTGTTAGTAAGGCCTAATATTCTACAATGTTGTCTATACAGGGGAAGGTTATTCTGAATGATTTGGGTATAGTATCACCTTGAGGGGTGATGAATAGTATTCTCACACCTAATCAATGACTAGTGTATGAGTCATCAAAGTATAACTTCCATGTTGTACCAATGTCTAATGTAAATATTGACTCATCTGGGAAATCATATATCAAAGGGTGATCATATTTTTTGGTGCATCAGTAAGTTGGTTTGCAATAACCTATCATTTTATTGATTTTCATTCCACATATTTTATGCCATACTCATTGAGTATCATGACCCACTTAGCCAACCATCCTATCAATGTTTCCTTTCTTGGTAGGTATTTGAGAGGATCTATCTTAACCACTAGTCTTGTCTGATGATATAGAATGTAATGTCTTAGTTTTTGAGCAGTGAAAACCATGATGAGACAAGCTCATTCAATATGACTATAGTTGAGTCCATACCCAACCAATGTGCAGCTAATGGAATAGATCACCCATTCTTTCTTGTCATGATAATTTTGTGAAAGTAATGCCCCCAGTGCGAAAGTGGTAGTTGATATGTAAAGGAGTAGGGGCTTACCATCTATTGGTGGCATGAAAATAGGAGGTGTCAAGAGGTAATCTTTAATCTATTGAAAAGTTACCTCACACTTTTTTTTCCATATAAAAGGAACTCCCTTGCATAAAAAATACTGAAAAGGCTGGCATTTATTGGTAAGCTATGCAATGAAGTGTTTGATAAACTAAAGTCAACCTTGTAATGACCTGAGTTGGTTGATTCCTATTGAGGGAGGCATATCTAATATAGCTTTTAATTTTTTTGGTTCCACTTCAATGCCTCTACATGAAACTATGTATCCTAAGAGATTTCTTGATGTCACACCGAAGACACATTTCTTAGGATTTAGGCAGAATTTTTAGTCTTTAATCCTTTTGAAAATAATTTTCAGGACTCTCAAATGATCACCACATGTCAAGGATTTTTCCAAAAGGTCATCAACATATTCTTCCATCAATTTGCGCATGAGATGATGAAATGTGGTGGTCATAGATCTCTGATAGGTTGCGCCTATATTTTTAAGTCTGAAGGGCATGATATTCCAATAGTATGTACCTCGTGGGCAAGTGAATGCTATCTTTTTTTGATCTTCATGAGTGATACAAATCTGATTATACCCCGAGAATCCATCCATGAGGGACAACATCTTGTATCCTATTGTTAGATCTACTATGATGTCTATATTAGGAAGTGGGAAGTCGTCCTATCCAGGGATGCTTTTTTATAAGCATTTGTTTGACCAAATTTACATTAGGAAGCAATGGTAAATGATGTAGGACCAATGTGGGGTCCAGCCCATGCATATCAGCATAATACCATGCAAAATTTACTTGATGTTCTATGAAAATGTCTTACAATTTTTATTTTTCTTCTTCTGTCAAGGATGTTGTAAGGAGAACAATCTTAGGATTCTCTGTCATACCTATATTGAATTCCATTACTTCTTTGATCAACATTAGGGATCTCTCTTGATTAATAGGGAGAAAGTCCAAACCTCCATCCTTGAGTGCCTCAGAGAGGTTTTTTCCCTTGGATACATCCTTTCTTTTTACATTTTCTTGGTCAAAAGGTGCCTTGCGGTTTTCACCTAAAGACCTTTCATTTTTCATTTTATTTTTGTCATTTTTGTGACTAGAGGGTGGGGTGGTCTTATCAAAATATTCCACAGCATCAAGATCTATAGTGAAACCATCCTTATGATTCTCGTGTTGTATGCTTTCACATAGTCCCATGAACTTAGTGATGGCTTCATCATTTTCAAATATGTCAAAGGTGGGTGGACCATACTAGTCACAATCGATAAATTGATAGGTAAATAAGAGGAATGACATCATCGACATTACTGAAGGATGGGAAAGCAAGGAATAGGGTAAAGATGGAGGTATTATTGGGGTCCCAAAATGATTTTACCCATGCTTCTCTGTCTATGTTCTTTGGTGGGTCTAGTTCATGAAATGAATTGATGCAGATATTAATATCCATAAGGTTGGTGAAGGATGGACATGGTGTATCAGAATCATGAAAGATATGGTTGAGCTCATAGTCACTAGTGGTACAAGAATCCCACTCATATTGATTAGAGTTGATGTCACTGTAATAGATTTTAGTAGGCTTTTCAATGTTTCAACATCTTTCGAAGCACTCACATCCTTATTTGAAAGCACCTTAGTACTTGAAGTGCCAATCCTAATTGGTACAAACCCTAGCCCCAAGTTCTTTGGTCATGCAAGTGGAATCAAGGGTTCTCTCATTCCATTTTTATATATTCTAAGTCCACTAATTGCATCATAACCCTTTTATTTCATGATCTCAAAGCCTTTACCATATTGTTTTATCAATAGCAGCTTCAGATCTTCCTCATCTTTGTAAATCCAATCTGAAATATCATCAATTTCTTCTTTGTTTAACTCTCCCCAGTTTATGAAGGAGGTGGTGTGAGGAATTTTAATGAAAATTTTAGGTTCCATCTCATAGAAAGGATTGCAATAGGGCTATGGAGACTTTGGTAACTTAGTGATGTAGTAGGAAGTGTTCATATGATACTCCCCGCACCCCTTGCCCTAGATCTGAATCTTGGGATCGAAAAATGGAATGGTGATCATGGAGGATTTAGTCAGAGTGGATGGTTCAATGTAATTGCATGGAGTGAATGTTGTAGCTTCATGGTTTATATGAAATTGGTGTTCAAGGACCTACCTCAAATTGGAGCAATATTGAAAGCGGACAGGATTGTTGATGATTGTGATTTTGCTACCATTGTAAGGAAACTTCAAACATTGATGGTATGTGGATGGAACGAATTTCGTGGCATGGATTCATGGTTGATCAAGGAGTAGATTGTATGGTAGTCCAAGATCTAGGACTTGGAATGTGGTATCTAGTACTATAAGTCCAAATTTGATAGGCAGTGTAATAACTCCCTCGAAAGAACATTCTTTATTGTCATAATATTTGATAACAATGCTCATAGTTGTATCCACACATGCTTCAGAGAGGCCCAATGCCTTCATTATTTTTAAAGTGAAAATTTTCAATCTAGCTTCACCATCTATGAGGAATTTTCTAACTTTGTGTTTATGGACAAATACCTCAAGGTGAAATGGGTCATTCTGGTTTGACTTGGGTGTAGAGTAATCTTGGTCAGAAAAGGAGACATGGTGGGAGTTGGCTAAATATCCAACCATGGCTTCAAATTAGTTGAAATCTAGGTTAGTAGGGATATAGGTTTCTTTTAGAGCCTTATCGAGGATAGTTTTGTGTTCAAGTGATATGTGCAAAAAATCAAGGATGGAAATTTGTGCGGGTGTCTTGCCTGATTGGTCAACAAGATTGTATTGGCTTTGGATTGTGGCTGTTGTGGAGAAAGATCAGATATGGTAACCTTAGTCCTACAGGTAGTGATGGAACATTCAGGTTTCTTCTTAATGGTGATTACATTAACATGGTAGTCAACAACTTAGATGTGGTTAATACTTGTGTAGTCCAAAGAGGCATTGGTATAATTGTTATGGTTGTCTATCTTTTTACCCAAATTGAAGGGTTTTCTAGAACCATGGTCTTGCAATGGATTCTTGAAAATTGTATAGTATTTATTGGAAGTTTATTGTTGTCCCTTGACCTCTATGGTACCATTTTCAATCAGGTCTTGAATCACGTTCTTCAACTAATGGCATGATGAGGTCTTATGCTCTTTGATGCAGTGGTAGTCACAAAAGGCATTGTCATCCCAACAAGAGGGTTTGAATTGTTATGGGTTGTATAGTTTGGACTCTTGGAGTTGTATAATGTTTGATTATACTATCTTCTTCAAGACAAATTCAATTGGTTTCGGTAAAGGAGTGTATTGTCTCCGTGTCTATTGCCTTGGTTGTCTTAGGGGTCCCCACTCTTGATTATTTTCGACCACATTAGGTGCTTGGTTGGAAACATATGGTGTGTTATTGTTCATGTTGGGTTCTTTGAGAGTTAATGTGGTACCTATTCTATTCATAGCTTTGGTGTCTACAACTCCATTGTTTATTACATTCTTGTTACGAGACCAAAACTTGTTTTTATCATTTGATGTCCCTTAGACATTTTGTGTTTTGGTATAAATTTTAATTTACCCTTTAGTAATAAGGGTTTTCTCGAGGATGGACCCTTTTTCAACAAGGTTAGTGAATGTGGAACAAAAATGGGTTTCTAATTCATACCTTAATTTTGTGTTCAGGTTTTGCATGAACATGATATTTTTTTGTTTTTAAGGAATTTCAACAAGATAGCAGTTAGCTAAGCTTCTCCATCTCTAGAAGAATGTTATGAAACCTTCAACCTCTTCTTGTTTAGTTTGATATAAGGTGGTAATAATGATGTCTTTTTCAATATTTAAAGCAAAGTGGTGATAAACTTGTCAAAAAATTCATCCCATGATCGTATGTTTGTCAGTAGGTGGGTGAACCATTCTAAAGCATGTCCTAAGAGACTCCTCAGAAAGTCTCATTAAGTATGTTTGTTCAAAACCAATGTCAATCAAGGCCATATGAAATTATGTCACATGCTCGATGGGTTTTCCTCTTCCTTTATATTTAGGTAAATTTGGCATGACATAATATGGAGGAAGAGGAGACATGTATAGTGTCCTATAAAATGGGTAAGGACATAACTCTTGGATAGAGTAAGTCTTCTTGTTTGTCAATGTCATGGTTTCTACTTGCTTTTTCAAGGCCAACATTTGATTCAAAAATACATCATATGGTGTGAGTGTTGTACCTATGACATTTACAACTAAATTTTGATAAGGTCCTAAACTCATGTTTTGCAATCCATTTTTTGCATGGGTTGGTATGTTCGTGTTGATATGAGGTATGAATGTTTGAGTTGTGTTTGAAATTTGGATTTGTGGTGTGAATGTTTGAGTTGGAATTGGAATTTGTATTTGTGGTGTGATGTATATGGTGTTGGTGTCGGATTGCATTTGGAGAGGATTGGAAGTGTTTAGACCTTTTTTTTATTGGCTATTGTGTTGGAAGGAACCTTGTGTATTTAATTGTTGGGGAACATTTTGTAATGAAGGATTTCTGCAAAACAGATCGTTAGTCTAATAAAGCATGCATATTAATTAATCCAACAAATAATTAAACACATGAGAGACAAAATGAGAAAATGATTGAAACTAGAACAGTCTCACCCAATCTTCTCTCCTCCATGATTCACTTCCATTGTACCTCCTCAAGCTTGTTGTGATAATGGATGCCCGCAAATTTGTGAGAAAACTCTATATGCCTAGTCCTAAACAAAGCCTTTGAAGGATTCTTGAAAATTATGATGTTGCATAAGAAAATTAATTCTAAATGCAAGAAGCTTAATATGAAAAATAAGTATGCACGAAGATAATAAGATAAAATTCAATATTAAGAGATCAAGAGATAATAATAAGAGGTTAAGAGATGTCCAAAATGAGATCACGATTGTCATTTTATAGAAAATGCAATCTTGAATGGATGGACGAGATGAGAGATTAAGAAATGACCTAGAATCAATGGTTAAGATTCAAAATGACAACTCTCAATTAGGGTTAGGGTAAAATCCCCAAATGTGTGGGCTAGATTTAATTTAAGAAATTAAATTAATGGTGGAGAATAAATGTGACATTGAGATGAAATTAGTAAAAATCAGAAGATAAGGAGATGAGAATTTAGCAAATCAATAATTTTAGAAATTACTTGATTTATAGAAGAATCTTTCCATTTTGAATTAAATTAATTCAAAATATGGATTTTGTGAGATAATAAGTAATTGATTTTTGAAATTAATTACTAAAAGAAGAATCAGTTAACTATGTGAAGTCATTTTTAAATAAATTGTTTTATTTCAAAATAACAAAGTGTCACATACAAAAATTAAATAATTAAGAATAATTATTTAATTCAGAAGAAGTAGTTAATTAATTAAATTAATTAATGAATCTATTTAATTAAGAGAGGATTTAGGAATTAGTGACATGTTAAATGAATATATTTAAAATATATTTATTTAATAATCAGGAGGACATTAATAATAAAAATTAATTAAATAAATGAGACTTTATTTAATTATAAGATGACTCTGATAATTAGTGACACATTAAATAAATAAATAAGATTTATCTATTTAATAATCGTGAAGAATGGAAAAAACATGAATTAATTAAATAATTATGAATTATTTAATTAATAGTTGAATGTGGGTTAGAAACATAATTAAATGTCATAATTATGCTAGGACGAAAGATGATAAAATATTGCTTATAGGCTTTGGTCATTTTTATGTGTCTACATTTGCCCCTCTTTGTCATAATGTAGCTTGTCACATTGTGGCAAAGAAAACAAGTCCAGAATATGCCCCAGCGAAGGTACGGAGTGCTTATGCCCCCTCGAGAAAATTTTCAAATTTCAACCCGGGGTCAAAAATTTTTGGAAAGTGTCCTAATTAATCAAATTAATGGCCAGAGGAACAACGATGTGATTAGATTCAGAGATGGAGGACACTTAACTAGCCCACATTCCAGACAAAGACGATCAAAGGAGCTTCCAATACAAACTTACTAGGTGAAAACCCTAATTTTCAGCCTATAAATAGGTTGAAAAGACAAAAAAAAGTGTCATTTGCTCATTTGCTATATAGAAATTTCAGAGATTAGAGCTCAGAGAGATGATCGTGATTCCAGTGACTACCCACCGTGAATACCACGTGCGGACCTATTGACGACTTGAGGGTGTAGAGGCACCGGTAAGTACCCTAATTTTTAAATTTTTGTTTGAGTGCGCAAACGCGAGGGGAAATGATGCTATTGCTAAATTGCAATGCAAATGAGGCAATCCGCGACACATCTGCACTATTGCGACACAATTATGAAAACCGTGACACCATTGTAGATGGAATGATGCATTTGTTGTTAAGTTGTGCAATTGCTAGAGGAAGCAATGCATTTGACATGTTGCGACGCAAATGCCATGTGTAGAGCCACAATTGACTAGTTGTGACACATTTGCGGTCAATGTGACATAGTTTTAGTTGACCAGAGTTGACTTGTGTTGACCCTAGTTTTAGATGTATTTTGACTTGAGTTATGTTGACCCATGTGTGCTAAATCTTGTCTTTGCCTGTGTAGAGTCGACTAGTGTTGATCTATACCTGAGAGTTCAGGCTGGTGACATACACCTGTAGAGACCGTTTGAGCGACAGGGAGAGGTAGCGCCTGATGTCATTGGGTTTATAATACATCACCTATATGCCCATTATTTGGGCAAATAGGGGTTTGTTGATAGCTCTTTGTGAGAGGTTGCACTTAGAGACTTGCTCTTTTCATCTTCCTATAGGAGAGGCGATGGTTACCTTGGAGGATGTGTATCGCATTCTTCGCATACCTATCCATGGAGAGAGGGTTGTATATGACCCGCATCGAGGGCGACATGCCCTATTAGATATGTATGAGGATTTCGGTGGTGCCCAGTTGGATATGGATGGTTATGAGATTAGTTGGGATGTTGTAGCCGATCGATTTCCAAGGTGAGATGCTATGTTGATGACACTGATTGTTGGATTATTGATTCCAGATCATCGTGGTCATGGATTTCCCATTGGATGGGGGGATGTACTAGTCTAAATGTGAGGATAGAGGACCATGTTTTCTTGGGAACCTTGTTTGTTAGCCATGCTATATCATTAGCTACATGAGGTCATTTATCACCAGGGCCATAGTATCAGTTTCGGGACTACCCTTCTCATGATCTAGGCATGGGAGTGTATTCCTATCTTTCGGCCAGTAGTACAGATGCCATAGTTGGGCGATGGGATGCCATATGTCTACCTGTATGCGGGTTCAGCTAGTCAAACTCATGTTGGAGACACCAGATACTAGCATCATAGGATTGACACCATGATTAGTTTTGTCTGGAGGCCTTACAGAGATTGTGGTTAGTGGCCAGATGAGGATGGCCATTTATCATTGTGTAGAAAGTTTAGATACCTGATCAGCCATATAGTGCAAAGTCAGCGTGTCATAGAGATGTACCTGCCCCAGCAGGTACTACGGTAGTTCAGAGAGTATTAGGATGTGCCATTAGGCATGAAAGAGTATATATGGTCTTCCAGAGCGACCATATGGGGGCCACCCATATCAGTAATAGTGGTCGAGCAATAGGTAGATGGCCTAGATGTAGTTCTGTGGATGTGGAGGAGAAGTCCAGTAGATGCAGGTACATCTACTGATTTTGATGCTTGGTGGAAGATTCATAGGCCTATCCCACTAACAGATTCAAATGGTCCGCCACCTATAGATCAGAGGTCAGTTATCCCATGAGTACCGAGGAGAGGTCAGGGTGGTACGGATGGAGGCAAAGATGGTAGAGGGGTCGGGGGGAGAGATGGAGGTAGGGGAGATGGAGGCCGAGGAGATGGAGGCAGAGGAGATGAAGGTCACGGTGGGGGAGATTATGGGGGTGGTAGGGGAGGAGGGGATGGAGGAGGTGGGAGAGGTGTGAGGAGGAGGAGAGATGGCAGAGGGGAGAGGTAGCCCAGGAGAGTTAGGCAGAGGGTGGGTGGTCCACCATTGTCACCCATCCAAGAGGAGGGCAAGGAGAGAGAGATGCCAGTTGAGCAGGAGGTAGGGGAGGAGCTCAGAGGGGGTGAGGAGGAGGCAAAGGTTAGGGTTGAGAAGGTAGACAAGGGTGGAGAGGAGGTGGAGATGCCCACAGAGGAGGATCCATTCATCAGAAGACAACCTCTTGATATATATGTGGTGGAGATCCAGGCAAAGGAGGAGAGGGATGAGGAGAGAGATGAGTAGGAGGAGGAGGAGGAGGAGGATGAGGCAGACCAGAGACTATGGGAGTGGATGATTTATGGGGATGAGGAGGGTGACAAATCATCGATTTTGCTTGTCGATTCTACCATTGATCAGAGGATTGCCGATCTTCAGAGCAAACTCAATGCGGCCTTGTCTCAGAACAAGGCCTTGGTAGCAAAGTTATAGGTTACTAGTGTGGAGAGGGATCAGGCCATCCTCTGATGGTAGGAGTCATATCGGTGGGTGACAAAGTTTGCCAATTTGTGTACGGGGCTAACAGGGGACATGGCTAGAGAGCTGGCTAGGATGGTAGAGAGAAGGGGGCAGTATAGGTTGCTATATGAGTAGGTGGTTCCCCCAAAGAGATGGGACCCAGGGTTGTCTCGATCCTACAGCAGAACAAGCAATGGCACCCAGACACACAATAGCAGGTCACATAGCAGTAGTCATACCAGTGTTGGGGGGTCCACTAGATCAAGTCAGCCATCAGGCCATAGGCCACATAGCTCGCACAGGCACTCATTAGGCCAGAGCCATAGGTCAGAGCATGGTCATAGGTCTGTGTCATCAGGAGACCAGATGGAGCAGAGCCAAGCTCATGTTACTGAGGCCTCAGGCTCTCAGAGTCAGACTCAGGACAACACACCCATCCAGGTCACTTTTCACATGGTTGGTTAGGCACAACCACCTCATAGTTCACCTCCATAGGACAGAGGAGGGACATCATAGGACTTGTTTCTAGATAGTTTTATATTTTGATATTTGAGCCCGTGAGCTCCATTTTTGGGATATCATATAACTCTATCCCATGACATTACATTTTTGAGATTATATATGCGATGTAGTTTTGATGTGGTCTATATGATTATATGTGCTATGGTATTTTATGATTTATTAGATCCTATGTGATGCTTTTATGATATTATGAGATGCATGGATATTATGCTTATGTTTTTTAATGCAATTATGGACGTGGTTACATATGTATGCATTATGTAATGTGATGATGATGAGATTCTTATATGCTAATGCAAATTTTTCTTATGATGCTTATATGTTGATGAGAATGATGGTTTTATGTTGTGAGATGGATGAATGTGAATGATAGCATTATGTAATGTGAATTATGGTATTTGATTTATGCAGATGTGAGATGCGATTATGAAATGCTCATGTAATCATGTATGCAACTTTGTTTTTTTGTGTATGTCATAGGATATCATCATAAAATTAGAGAAGAGAAGACGAAGATGGATGTTAGTGCGAAGAAAGACATGCATGTTAGTGTGAAAACAAAATCATTCAAAGCTTTGCTATAGTGCTATGCTAGTTGTTGTGCTTTAATCATCATTGGGTGAAATTGTCATGATGGCTGATAAACACTATGATATGACGTAGATCAATAGTGTGCAAGATCGAACCATCACATAGATCAATAGTCATAGATAAGGATGATCATGACTCATACAAGGAACATAGTTGCCCCTACTCACTTTGTCATGACCAACCACTAGAAAAACCAAACCAATCATGAGACGTCATTGCTTCTCTAAATCCTGACGTTAGGACATCCTTGAGAAACTAGCCACATGATAGTAAAAAGTAGACAGTAAAATCATCGTACTATGTCATTGCTTCTCTAAATCCTGAATTCAGGACATCCTGGAGAAACTAATAGTAGAGTGATAAGAAGACAAGGATAATCATTATGATATGTCGTGGTTCCTAGGACATAAGGAACTAATATCATGATAATCATCAAAAGACAGAAAAAGATTGCCAAGTGTTGCCAAATGTCAAGCGATATCAAATTCAGGAAGGACACATCCTGAATGACATTGATATCTAGGAGATCAATTCTCGAAGTTAGGAGAATCCATCAAAATGCCCGATGATGATGACGATGCTTAGGAAGGACACATCCACAAGAATAAAGAGATGACGAGAGTTGCTTTTTAGAAGGGTGCATCTGAAGAAGAACCCAAAAATTTTCCATGGTAAATTGTCTTGATAGGATTTTGACTACATGTCATTGCTGACATGCTGAATTGATTGAAAGTGTTGATGAAACAGATTGCTGATAGATTGATAGTTCAAGATTGAAATAAGATTTGCTTGAGTTGAAAATAGCTTGACGTGTGTGAAAATGTTGTGCCATGAACCCTAATGGACTGACCTAGTGTGGCCTCGGGGGCTCATCGATTGACGGCCTTGCCTACGTCGTGCACTCAAAGACCTCATAGTTCAACACGACCAATGACATTGTCCCGAAGGACAAAAGTTTGAATCATGATTTTATTTCGACAAACCTAGAAAGACTGACGTAATGTCTCGGGGATTTAAAGATGAATCTTTCCTACGTAGAAAATGTGCAGTGACAACGTAGTTCGTACATGGACAAAAGAATGATTGACATGACCAATTGAATTGACTAGACATACATTAAATTTGACTCTATTTTTTGGATTTTCTCAGGATATTTTGAAATTTTTAAGACTTTTTTCAATACTTTTCCATATTTTTAGGAGTTTTTCGAGACTTTTTTAGATTTTTAGGAGTTTTTCAGATTTTTTAGGAATTTTTCAGGACTTTTTCAGAATGCAGGATCATGTGCGACACCCACTACAGTTACATGATAAAGGTCTTGCCCCTAGATAGATCGAGGATTACCCAAGTCACCTGATATGGAGATAGGTAGGGAAAGGGCAAAGGCAAGGATATGCAAGGGATGATGTCAACCAAATGCTAACCATGGCCAGAATCGACATGATGGATTTCATGAATGTGTTAGGCCTTTGTGATTATGACAAATAGATAAAGGTCGATTTGAGTAACAATAGATGGTGAAGCAATGATTGACTACACATGGCACCTGTTTGCCAGGTTTTCACCATGGTACCTATCCAAAATGCATATTTGCCAGGTTTTCACTATTGGATGAATTCATTTATTTTTACTATTTTTGCCATTTTTTTTTTTTTTTAGATGTCACCAAAATGCCTGTTTGCCAGGTTTTCATCAAGGGATGATTTTTTCTCTGTTTCAATTTTATTTTTTTAAAGTTTTTATCCCAGCTCTCTGATGCTATGTGTAGAACTTTCTCAAATGTAAGTTGTTGATGGGTTCGGTCAACTATTCTCCATTAGGTGTGGCCAACTGATAAGCTCTAGAACTGAATGTGGCAATAATGATATAAGGACCAAGCTAATTAGTCTCAAAATTGCTAGGATTTTCACAGTCCGCCTGATTTCTTGCGTTTTGCATGAGGACCTAGTCATCGATTTCAATTTTTCTCACCATTACTCTTTTGTTGTAGCTCCGACAGAGACGATTTTGATATGCCTGTAAATTATTTAAGATATTTTATCATCTTTCTTGTAACATTTCTAGCTCATGTAGGTGAGTATGTCTATACTCTTCATCATCAATCATTCCTTTCAAGGAGACTCGAAGAGAAGGAATTTCGACCTCGATGGGCAATATGGCCTTCGATCCGTAGACCAAGGAGAATGGAGTGGCTCCAGTGGGGGTACGGATGCTGGTAGAATAGGCCCATAAAGTTGGATTAAGTTGTAGGTGCCAATCTCGGCTAGCATCGTAGATGGTCTTCTTGAGTATGCGAAGAATTGTTTAATTTGATGCCTCAGTTTGGCCATTACCTTGTGGATAATATGGGGTGGAAAAATGGTGTTGAATTTGGAATCGCTCACAGAGTTCATGAACGTCCTGATTTTTGAATGGAATGTCATTATCTGTGATGATGGATTGTGGGACACCATACTGGAAAATGATGTAATTTAGGATAAACTTGGATATTTTCTTACCGGTGATGTAAGTGAGGGGGACAGCTTCAATCCACTTAGTAAAATACTCAGTGGCAGTGATTATGAATTTATGGTTGTTAGAAGAGGATGGATGGATCTTACCCACGAGGTCAAGTCCCCATTGTGTGAAAGGCCATGGAGAAGTGATCAGTCTGAGTTCCTGTGCAGGTGCGTGAATTAGGTCACTATGCACCTGGCATTTTTGACATGGTTTGACAAACTGAAGAGCATCTTTTTCTAATATCGGCCAATAGTATCCCAGTCTCTTTCCGAGCTAATGTTGGCCCACTCGAATGAGATCCACATATACCCTCATGTACTTCTCATAAAGTTGTTTGGGCTTCATCAATTTTGAGACATCGAAGAAGGGTGTTATCAAAGTCACGACAGTATAGGGTGTCACTAACGGTGTGTCTAGCCACTTTTCGGATAAAGGAATTTCTTTGGTTGTTGGACAGGTTGGGTGGGAGGGTTTGGGACTTAAGATAGTCATATATGTCCTAGTACCAAGGCAAATTGGGACCAACAATCTCGCACACCATTTCTGACTCTGGAATATCATATGCAGGCATCAACAATTGTTCCACTAAGAATTCAAATTGTGACACATTCTTAGGGATGTCTAAGAGAGATCCGATGGTAGCCATTGCATCAGCTGCCTTATTTTGTGTCCTTGGGATTTGTTCAAATGCAATCATTTTGAAATACATCAGGAAACTATCCACCATTCATTTTTAAGGAAGCAACTTTTCATCCTTTGTGTCATAATCATCATTCACTTGGTTGATGACTAATTGAGAATCCTTGAATATGAGCAATGTCTAAATTTTCCATTTAATTTCTATCTTGAGACCTATGACTAATGCCTCGTATTCTGCAATATTATTTGTACAAGGGAAGGTGATCCAAAATGATTTAGGAATTGAATCCCCTTGTGTGATAAACAGGATGCCAGCTCCCGAGCCATGACTGGTGTGGGACCCATCAAAGTATAGTTTCCATGGTAAGGTTGTTTCTGTGTGAAAGATAGACTCATCAGGAAAATCAGTTATCAATAGATGAGTGCCATGGATTGGTGCATCTGCAAGTTGGTCTGCTATTACTTGACCTGTTATTGCCTTGTGCTCCACATATTGTATGTCATACTCGCTTAATATTATGACACACTTCGCCAAATAGCCTGTCAATGCTCCTCGAGTCAGGACATACTTTAGTGGGTCAATCTTGGCTACCAAATGTGTTTGGTGGCTCAACATGTAATGTCTTAATTTATGTGTTGCAAAGACAACTGCAAGGAATGCACGTTCAATGGTTGTATAGTTTAACTCATATCCTATCAGTGTATGACTGATGTAGTATATGGCTCTTTCTTTCTCTTCATTATCATTTTGTGCCAATAATGCCCCCAGTGCATTTGTAGTTTCTTTGACATACAAAATCAATGGCTTGCCTTCAATGGGTGGCATCAGGACTAGTGGTGTCAATAGATATTCCTTAATTTTTTTGAAGGCTATGTGGAATTTATCCATCCATACAAAAGGAATGCTTTTGTGTAACAGATATTGAAATGGTTGACACTTGTCTCCCAACTGTGCGATGAAGCGGCGGATAGACTACAATCTGCCCTGAAGTGTTCACAACTCACTAATCCCTTTTGGTGGAGGCATGTCTAGAATTGCTTTTACTTTTGCGAGATCAACCTCAATGCCTCATCATGAAACTATGTATCCCAAAAAAATTTTTGAAGTGACTCCAAAGACACATTTCTTTGGGTTCAATCAAACCTATCAATCCTCAAGCTGTCTAAAAATTTTTTCCAGGACTTTGACGTGATTTTTCTATGTCAGAGATTTTTCCAATAGGTCATCCACATAATCTTGCATTAGGATATGCATCATGTCATGAAATATTTTTGTCATAGCTCTCTGGTATGTGGTGCATGCATTCTTTAAGCCAAAAGGAATGACATTCCAACAGTATGTTCCCCATGGGCAAGTGAATGTCATTTTGTGCTGATCCTCTATTGCAATTCGGATTTGGTTATAGCCTGAGAAACCATCCATAAGAGATAGCATCTCATACCCTACCGTGAGATCAACAATCATGTCTATATTTGGTAAGGGGAAATTATCCTTTGGGCAAGCCTTATAAAAATCTCTAAAATCCATGCTTATACAGATTTGTTCGTTTGGTTTTGTGACAGGGACAATTTTGGATATCCAATCAGCATAGTCTATTGACCTTATGAACCCATCATCCAATAACTTCTTTAGTTCAGCTTTTAAAAGTAGGGCAATCTGTGGATGCATTTTGCGCAAATTTTGTTTGACTGGCTTGATTCTTGGGATTAGAGGAAGATGATGTAAAACCAATTTGGGATCAAGGCCTAGCATGTCAATATATGATCATGCAAATTTAACTTTCCTGATGGTGAAGAATTGTTGAAATTCAGGCTTTTCTTCCTCTGATAATGATGCGGCCAAGAGAATAATTTTGGGATTCTCTGGTGTGGCTATGTTAACTTCCATTGTGTCCTCAATGAGCATAGCTGATTTTTCCTATGTTACAGGAAGAAAGTCCAATCCTCCATCCTTAGGCACCTCAGAGATGTTTTCACCTTCAGATACGTCCTTTGTTTTTACTATTTTACTATCATAAGGTGCCTTGCGGTTTTCACCTAAAGACATTTCTTTTTCTTTTTATTCTTTGTATTTTTATGATTCGAGGATTGCACAATCTCCCCAAAATAAGCTACACAATCTAGATCGATGGAAAACCCTATTTTGTGATCACCCCATGGAATACCTTCATGGAACCCCATGAATTTTGCAATTGCCTCATCATTTTGAAAGATGTCCATCACTAGTGGATCTTGTTGGTCCCAGTCAATCAGTTGTGGGTAAACTAGGGGGATCCCATCGTCAGTGTTGGTAGAAGATGGGGAAGAGGTAGAAAGTGTGAAAATTGATGCCTCAAGTGTAAAGGCAAAGTTGTCAATTTCAACTTTCGTGTCAGATGCAATGGATGGACCATACTCTGAGTCAGATGAGTTGAATTCAAAGTCATAATATGGGATGAAATTATCAGTATCATGACTAGTGGTTGGTATTTCAGAAGTATGGACACTGGACTCAGATAAGTTAAGCTCATGGGCGGGCTCAAGAATTAGGTTGGATGATTCAGGTGTTGCTGATGACACCTTATGTTCTTCTGGATTCCAAGGAATGCTTACCCATTCTTTATTTTTGGAATATTGATCAATAGGGTCAATGTTATATTCTTGTTAGAATCGTTCTTCAAAGGGGATTTGACCAGGATCCAGGAATAGTTCGTCAATGTCATAGTCACTTAGGGTTTTTTCAAATCCCCATTCCCATTCATTTGAGTCAGTTTTGGTAAGGAATATTTTGCATGTCTCGACACTTTCTGTAGCCATTACACCCTCACTTGAAAGTTCATAGGTACGTCGATTGTCAGTTCCGAGTTGGTCGAACCCTAGCCCTATGTACCTTGTTCTTGCCGATATGATAATAGGTTCCCTCCTTCCATTGCTATCATTTCCAAGATCGCTTGTGCCGTCAAAACCTAGGGCTTTGCATATGTCATAGAATTTTCCATAGATATGCACTGGTAATGGAGGTAACTCTTCTGTTTCTTTCTAGATCCAACTATCTATGTTGATAATGACTTCATTACCCATATCGCCCCACAGTGTGAAAACACTTTCTGGTGGAACCTTGAAATTTGTTTTGGGCTCGACTGCAAAACATGGTCTACCATAGACTTTAGGTGGCTTAGGTATTGTGGTGATATAGTAAGCCGTATTCAATTTGAATTCTCCACAACCAAGGTCCTGGATCTGAAAGTCTTTACTTGGTATGGAGGCCGAGGAAGATGGTGTGGAAGAAGGTGATGGAATGGATGATTTGGTGAGTGTAGATGGGTCAATATATTTGAACGAAGTGGAAGCTGAGGCTTCCCTATTGATGGGCACTTGGTGCTCAACAGTAGCTCATGGATTGGTACAGTATTGAAATGGATCAGGATCTCCTGGGATAGAGATTTCAGTACCATCAAATAGAAATTTCAGGCATTGGTGGTATGTGGATGGAATGGCCTTTAGAGCATGAATCCAGAGGTGACCAAGTAAGATATTATAATGTATGTCATGATCCAGGACTTGGCATGTTGTATCTATGATCACTGGTCCCACCTAGAGTGGAATTGTAATGATGCCTTTAGAAGCATGCTCTTCATCATCATACACCTTGATGATAATGCTCTTGCTAGCATCTACACATGCATCAAAGAAACCAAGAGCTTTAACCAATTTTAAAGAGAAAATGTTCAATCTTGCTCCACCATCTACTAAGACTCATCTAACCTTATGCTTGTGGACAAAAACCTTGATGTGAAGGGCATCATTATGAGATGGTGTGGGCGAGAAATAGTTACTATCCGAAAAGGTGATGTGATGAGGCGAATTCAGATATCCAACCATAGTCTCAAATTGGTTGACATCAATGTTGGTTGGGATGGATGACTCTTGTAGGACTTTATCCAAGATGGAATTATGTACGGGTGAGATACAAAGTAGTTTGAGAATGGATATTTGAGCTAGTGTTTTATTCAATTGCTCAATAAGGTTGAACTTTGGTTTAGGGGTTGACTATCTGGCAGATGGACTAGGTATGGTGATCTTAGGTTGACGCGTAGAAGGACCTGGGATAGTGACCTTGCCTTTACGCATGGTGACATTGCATTCCGGGGCCTTTTTAATGGTAATGGTATTAACACATTTATCTTCATTAGTAGTGCAGAGATTGTTAATGATGGTACCACCGGGATAATTGTATATAGGATAGATAGTGTTGTAGGCCAAACGGATGTGATTGGCTTGATTATTGGTATTCTTTGTGTCAGATGAGGAAGCTTTACCATGATCCTATTGTGGGTTTTTGTGGATAGTATGATCCGCATTAGATGTGAATGATTGACCACCTAACTCGATGGTGTGGTTCTCAATGAGGTCTTGTACCAAATTTCACAATTGATGACAAGAGGAGGTTTTGTGCCCTTTGGTATGGTGGTAATCACAAACTGTGCTATCATCCCACCATGATGGCTTGAACTAACTAGGGCCATACAGTTTAAGCTCTTACAATGTTATTATGTCATTTTGAAGAAGTTTCTTCAAGACCATTTCGATAGGTTCACCCAAAGGGGTGTATGTGCGTTTTTGGAATTGTCGAGGTTGATGTAGCTACCTTTGATTAGTTTGTGCAAGATTACTTTGGATAGCATTGGCAGTTGGTGTCGGTGTAGTTATAGGTGTATTTTGATTTTGTACTCCTTTGATTGTGAGTACATGACCTGTTGCATTGATGGTTTTTGCATCAACTACACCATCGTTGGTGATATGCTTGTTCTTAACCCAATATTTGGTTTTGTCGTTTGAGCTACTTGGGTTATTATTTGTGGTGGTGTTGATGGTTTTTCCACCATATTTTAATTTTCCTTTGGTAATCAAGGCTTTCTCAAGTTGAACACCCTTTTCAATAAGGTCAACAAACGTGGTGCAACAATGGACTTGTAAGCCGTACTTGAGTGGTCCTAGGAGAGTTTCTACAAACATGGTGACTTTCTCCTTTTTAGGTATTTCTACCAGACATCTACTTGCTAAGGTTCTCCATCTTTGAAAAAATGGGATAAAAGTCTCTCCTGCATCCTCTTGGGTAAGTCTGCATAAGGAGGCAATGTCGATATCTGTGTTGATGTTATAGGCATAGTTCTCAACAAACTTGTTTTCTAGTTCATCCTATGTCTTGATTCCTTTAGGCAATAGAGAGAACCATTCTAGTGCATAACCTGCGAGACTTCTAGAAAAAAGTCTCATGAGATATGTTTTCTCATATGCAATGTCCATGCAACTAGTGGTAAATTCTCTTATGTGTTCAATGGGGTTTGTTTTGCCTTTTTATTTGGGAAAATGAGGTACCACATATCCATGAGGAAAGGGTGGCATATACAAGGTTGTGTCAAATGGATATGGACACAAGTCATGTGACATTTATGACTTTTTATTGGATTGTTGCAAGGTCTCCACTTGTGTTTGAAGAGCAGCGAGTCGGAGTATGAGTGCTTCCACAATTGGGTTGTTGGTAGCATCACACATGTTGGTGATAGGGATGGATTGAGTGCCCGCCTATTTTGATGAGATGTGTTGATTTGGGATTGGTTTTTGGTGAGAAAAATGAGTGTTCTGATTATGCAGTTGTTGGAAATGAGTGTTTTGATGAGGGATGTGTTGCTATGTATGGACTTGAGAAGCATAAGTGGGAATGTGAGATCCTGCCATGTTTGACTGAATTTGAGGACCTTGTTGGTTTTGAGTTTGTTGATGTCCAAATGAAGTGAAGGATTGTGGGCCTTGTTGATTTTGAGCTTGTCGATGCCCAAATGGAGTGAAGGATTGAGTGCCTTGATTGCCTTGCCCAAAGAAGAGATTTTGGCCATGAGGAATGTTGGTATTAACCTGTGAGGAAGTAGATTGGGTGCCTTGTATGACAAATCTTCATTTATTTCTCCCAAAAGGGTTGGATGAGTTGGTTGCCATAGCATTTGAAGAACCTAATAATAGGTTTGTTGATGCCACTATGGAACTAGATGAAGTTCCAAAGAGATTTGAGGTGGTTGCACCCATTGTTTGTGAAGGGATGGTGGATGTTTATTGGGGGATGGATTTTGATGTGGTGTTGGGTTCGGAAGATGATTCCCCAATAGATGTTGTGTTGGTTGTGGTGGTATTATGACCAAGGGAGGTATCATTGATGGTGTTGATGACATTTTGTGTAGAAGCTCCCATGGAAGGATTGTGTGATGGTGGATTGGGAGAAGTTGCTCTAAGAGTGTTAAGATCAAATCCCTCTGGTAACTTAGCCCCTTGGTCAAGGAGCATAGCTAGGAATCTAGAAGAGTCATTTTAAGACTACTTCTTCTAGAAAAGCAGCAACTTTTGGGTGTTGGGTAGTAGCTAATATGTCTTCTTCAAAGACTTCCCCATTTGAGTCTCTATGGATAAATTGTTCAAAAAGGTCTTGTGGAGTGGGTGTGATGCTCATTTCACTAAAAGGATTGATGTTGGAATTTCCCATATTATAAGAATGATTGTTTGTGTCATTAGGGAAAGAATTAATGCCAGTTGTGAAACCAAGAAATTTGGTGTCTTGTCCAAAGGAATCCATGAGTCTTTTCTTTTTCTGTAGTCTAGTTTCAAGCATAAAAGTTTTTCTCAACTTGGGGATGATTTGGGAAAATGATCTAAATATGACACTATGTTTTTGGGATGTTTTTGGAATTTTAGGAATGCTATGAAATGCAAATGGGACCAAAATGAGGACAAATATTTGGTGAATGAAAATGGTATGACACTAAAAATGGAGATACTAAATGGTATGAAAGTAAAAGGAGCCTAAGAGATAGTCACTATTGAGGGATCTAAGGAGGACAACTTGAGCAAACAAATTTTTTGCAATGATTCAAGTTTGAAATTCCAATGGACCATAAAAGGACTAAAAGAGGACAAAGTGAAGTTTCCACACTAGACTATTGAGTGGGAAATCATTCACAAAAGACGTGACTAAATGACAAGAGGTAATTGGGTCCAATGATAACCTACTAATGAATGCAAAGTTTTGGCAATGAATGGTAAGATTCTACTCCTAAAATCTGCAAAAGTAAGTGCCTAAGGAGATGGTGAAGTTACCAATGCAATCTAATGGACTAGAAATGGAACCCTATTGTGATCCTAAAAATGGTACCTAAACTGCAATGTTTTTGAGCAATTCAGTGTCTGGTTTTGAATTGTGATAGTGACAGAAGACTTGATGGAATTAAAGACAAGTTGTGGATTTTCAGTTTTGACACTGAGAAGGTGATTTGAAATTCTTCGTAAATGCATCGCAACGAATACAGCACGACAGAGAAAATGTGTCTCAGACTGACAAATGTAGTTTTTGGACTGGCAAATGCGACTCAGTATACCAAATGCGGTTCATACTAGAAAATGCGGCACAGTAGAGCTAATGTGGCTCAGGGTGTTTCAATTGTGGCTCATCAGAGCGAATGCAGCTCAGGATGTTTCAAATATGACCCACCAGAGTGATTGTGGCCCAAAATATGGAGATTGCGGTTTGACAGAACGCTTGTGTCACATGAAGCAAATTTTTGGAAAAAGAAAACAATTTTGCAGATTTGATAAGTTTTGACCTAGATTGTTGATGTTCGGTTTGTTGAAGTTATTGATTTTGGAAAGACATAGAATCTAAAACATTGAGTGTATGTTCAAGGATCGAGCATGACCCTTTTTTGATTTCATTGGTATTTGAACAAAAAGACACTTCAAGCAGACTCACTTTTAATGGTCAAAGGGTCATCATAGCAATCATAGCCCATAGCTTAAAATCGCGTCAACTCACACAGTCGTGTCACCCCATAGAGGGTGCCCATGTTTTTGTCTTTTCTAGGTGCGTACTCAAGGTTAGATTTCTCAATCCCTTGAGAAAACAATCCGTGGTGATTATATGGTGAGTGTCTTGGGGGAAGATTCTTCCCTCCCCTTGCACTATGATTGAAATAATTGTTTGGATACTGACACGGCTAGCTTTCTACAATATGGTTTGTAGTAAAGGTTTCCATTCAGCATGGCAATAGATAAACTCCCTTAAGAGACCTCCCAATCTTTAGAACAAATATTTTGGGGATGGTTATCTTGCTCACTTCTATTGAATATAGGTTTCCCCAAAATTCACTTTTGATTATAGTGGGTTGGAAAACCTGGCTTTGGTTGTTCCCACTTAGGTCGTCCCTGTAGGGTGAGTATTTTTCCCACTATGACAGGCCTTCTAAAGGATTTAATAAAACATAAAATGCATAAAGATAAAATAGGTAAGTCTGGTTTTTTTATCACCCAGTAAAGGGGAGAGCATATACCTATTTTCCCAACAAGAACATCAAACAAGTGGTTCAGTTTTAAACCCAAATGATGATTTTCTACACTAAGTGAAGATGTTGCTTCACAACAAGCATTAGATTCATTTTAACCAAAAAAAATAAATTTGGTGACTATCCTAGGATTGATAAATTCCAGATTAAAGTGTCTATACTAGGATTGATAAATTCCAGATTAAAGTGCCTATCCTAGGATTGGTTTATTTTAATCCCCATACATCAATCAAACTACTGGTCACGGTCGCATCAGATCCAGATAACAATTTAATAATGAAAATAACCAGTCATTTGCAACGCGAAATAGCAAATGCGGCTCGGTAGAGCAGATGCGGTTCAGGTTCTATCAAATGCATTGTGATATGTTGAATGTGGTGTTTGTGAGATCATATGCATTGTGACAGGTCAGATGCGTCATTCACGAGTGAAATGTGGTGCGACAAATCACTTGCATCACGTAGGCTTCGGTTGCGTCATTCCATACTCCTATACCTGCAAAAAAAAAATTGAGGCCATACGAGAACTTACAAAAATGTGTTAATGTGTCGGGCTCACCAATGTAATGAAAGATTTCTACAAAACAGATTGTTAGTCTAATAAAGCATGCATATTAATTAATCCAACAAACAATTAAATACATTAGAGATAGAATGAGAAAATGATTGAAACTAGAATAGTCTCACCCAATCTTCTCTCCTCCATGATTCACTTCCATTGTACCTCCTCAAGCTTGTTGTGATAATGGATGTCCTCATATTTGTGAGAAAAATCTATATGCCTAGTCCTAAACAAAGCCTTTTAAGGATTCTTGAAAATTATGATGTTGCATAAGAAAATTAATTCTAAATGCAAGAAGCTTAATATGACAAATAAGTATGCAAGAAGATAATAAGATAAAATGCAATATTAAGAGATCAAGAGATAATAATAAGAGGTTAAGAGATGTCAAAAATGAGCTCAAGATTGTCATTTTATAGAAAATGCAATCTTGAACGGACGGACGAGATGAGAGATTGAGAAATACCCTAGAATCAATGGTTAAGATTCAAAATGGAAACTCTCAATTAGGGTTAGGGTAAAATCCCCAAATGTGTGGGCTAGATTGAATTTAAGAAATTAAATCAATGGTCTAGAATAAATGTGACATTGAGATGAAATTAGTAAAAATCAGAAGATAAGGAGATGAGATTTTAGCAAATCAATAATTTTAGAAATTACTTGATTTATAGAAGAATCTTTCCATTTTGAATTAAATTAATTCAAAATATGGATTTTGTGAGATAATAAGTAATTGATTTTTGAAATTAATTACTAAAAGAAGAATCAGTTGACTATGTGAAGTCATTTTAAAATAAATTGTTTTATTTAAAAATAACAAAGTGTCACATACAACAATTAAATAATTAAGAATAATTATTTAATTCAGAAGAAGTAGTTAATTACTTAAATAAATTAATGAATCTATTTAATTAAGAGAGGATTTAGGAATTAGTGACATGTTAAATGAATATATTTAAAATATATTTATTTAATAATCAGGAGAAAATTAATGATAAGGATTAATTAAATAAATGAGACTTTATTTAATTATAAGATGACTCTGATAATTAGTGACACATTAAATAAATAAATAAGATTTATCTATTTAATAATCACGAAGAATGGAGAAAACATGAATTAATTAAATAATTATGAATTATTTAATTAATAGTTGAATGTGGGTTAGAAACATAATTAAATGTCATAATTATGCTAGGACGAAAGATGATAAAATATTGCTTGCAGGGTTTGGTCATTTTTATGTGTCTACACCTTTATGCTAGGACCTTGTGGCACATCGGTTTTTGTGTTAGTTCCACGAATATGAAATCTAGTCTTTTTATTTGTGCTAAAAATATTTGATAACGTGGTGTTCAAGGCCCTAGATGTTCCAAATGGATTTGATGATGTGGTGTTCATGGCACTTGATGCTCCAAATGGATTTGAAGATATATTCATGGTACTAAATTTATTAGATGTATAACTAAGAAGTTGTGACATGGATTGTGTGAGGGACTGTGTCATTGGTTATGTTGCAGATTGTGTCCTTGATTGTTCCATTGGCTTCATTCCAAATAAAGGTGCAAGAATCAAGGTGGAAGTCTGAGTTGGATCCCCTTGTGGCATAGAAGCATTTATTTGTGGGGTCTTGGAACCACTAGATGTAAGAAAATTAAGTGCTTGGTTTTGTTGGTTTGGGGTGGGTGTTGCTTGAAGTGTGTTCACGTCGAAGCCCTGAGGTAGTTTGGCACCACTATGCAAAAGTTTGGTCAAGAAACTTTGGGGGTCAATAGAACTATCTCATCTACAAGTGATGCAACCTCTAGGTCTTGGGAAGCTACTTTGACTTCCTCTATAACTACTTTTCCATGTGGGCCTCTTATGAGGAATTTTTCAAAAGGATTGGTAGATGCCTTAGGTGGTTCACTAGAAGAGGTACCAAATTTTAAGTTTCTTGTGTGGTTATAAAGGTAATTTGACTCAAATAATTTGTTGTTGTAGAGATCCATTTCTTTCCTTTTCCTTTGTGACCTTGTTTCTACCATAAATAGACATGCAAAAGGAAGGTGTATGATGTGATGAACTATGAAGCCTAAGGTAATGAAAATGCAAGGGTATGACTTAAGCCTAAGGTACACAACCTAAGCTATGTTTTTTTTTGTATTTTTAAATATATAGGGATTCCTAATAATAATACCATGATTAAGGGTCAAGGTGACAATAATCAAGGTGTGAATAAGGTAATGTCACAATGATCAAAATCATAAGTATGTATATGACTAGGGTATGGAAGATGTGAGACAAAGGGATGGAGTACTATGATCTAGGATGAAGATTAAAACCTCTAGTGAACCTAAGATATGGT
The DNA here is from genome assembly GCA_007115665.2 of Sequoiadendron giganteum. Lineage (NCBI taxonomy): Eukaryota > Viridiplantae > Streptophyta > Pinopsida > Cupressales > Cupressaceae > Sequoiadendron > Sequoiadendron giganteum. The sequence continues at coordinate 364,966,258 of CM021110.1, read as the reverse complement.
TGCTAATCAAAATAAGATAGGTATAACAACTAACCTGATTATCAATGACCTTGGGAATAGTAAACACTGATAGGATATGTTGACAAGGTGGTCTTGAACTAGACTGATGAGTTGATGAACCAGCCTAAATGACGAAGGACTTGGATGATTTTTTTCTAAAAGATAAGGTTAAGAGAACACAAATTTGGAGCTATGGTATATTCTAAGTTTGATGAGCTTCTTAATCAAGAGGTTTATGAAAGCTATAAGGATGACCTAAAAATTTGGCCTATGGGGAATGTCTAATGCAAAACGATGAGGTGATGGATGTATCGTTAATGGTAAGAATGAAGTGAGAAAGTCCTTGGTCTAAACGGATTGTTTTGGATATGTAGGCCTAGTTAATTTCAATGTTAAAATGTTGTAAGTTTTGGGTGTGGTATTTGATTTTTATTGGAAATGTTTGTTTGAACACACATGCAAAACATAGTAGACAATTTTTTTTTGAGTTGCTTTGATACAAAATCAGAGAATTCCTGAGTAGGGGCTTATGCTAGTGCCAAAATTGTTGTACTGGTATTGAAAATTTTAAAGAACACTTGTAAGAAAGCACAACCTAGTCTGGAAAGTGGATACTACCTATTGAGTCCTTGCTTAGATTTCTCCAAACACTTAAACAAAGTGGAAAACTAGAGATCTTGGTGACACTAGCTACCCCTTACACAACATGGGAACACCAAGATCTCTTACCCCCTAAGATCTGAAAACCTTGAGGGATTTTTTGTCCCTACAATGAAGAGTGGAAGGTAGGGCAGCTTCAGAATGACCATTCCTCCACCAACAAGTAAAAGGGTTTTAGGCTGCTAAAACAAGTGGCTCTTAGTCAATACTCGGGGACATCACACCTTGTGAGTGTCTAGCAAGCCACTTAAGGCTTTAATCAATCCTACTAGGGGATCTTATATGTTTTACTGTAGTACCCCATTCTGAATGACACTCTACGACTAAGGCCTACAGACCATGAGGACTTGACATTTTAGTCTTATCCATTTATATATCAGCCCAAGCAAAAAATTGATTGGAGTCACCTTTGAGTTCTCTATATGGGTGTGTCTCTTAGGTAGGCCCCTCTAAGGTATTAACACAACAAGAATGATGGGTCTAGTTTTTATCACCAAGTTTACACAAGGTGAGAGCATACACCTACAATCTCAAGCACAATAAACACTAGTTCATTAACCCAATATGAAAACAAAAGGAAATAATGGGTATGGCTTATGATCACCAAGTTTGTACAAGGTGAGAGCATACACCTACCACCTCAAGGAAAATTAACCCCCCCCTAATTATCCCATTTGAAAGAAAACACCTAGAATAATAGAAAATAAGGAGAGCCCTACAGAGACACTATTAGTACTTTAAGCCTCCAGTCTTTGACAAATGAAAGTTTAAGTTTTCTATTCAATTCTTGGACATTTGAACCTACACAAAAGCCACGTCAACAAAAAATAGCCCTAAAATCACGACTAAACCAAAAGGAAAATAACATTTAATCCAGCTAATAAAAACTATTAAACAAAATTAATCTAATCTAATTAATCTAAATTAAAAATCTAAATATAGATCTAAAATCTAAATCTAAACTAAATTAGAAAAATCTATTTTTATATCTAAATTAAAGGAATCTAAATCTAAACAAAATAAAAAAATCTAAATCTAAATTAATTTTAACTAACAAAATTAATAATTATCAACTTATATCGAAACTAAAATAACTCTAAACTAACAAAAATCAACTGACCAAATGAGAATAGATTAAAATCTAACTAATAGGGATAAGACCAAGAAATAAATGTTTACTGTCAGGCCAACTGCAAATGCCAGTTTTGAAGGGAGGAGACACCAAGCATATAGAATAATAACATTTGAAGCTTGAAAGTTTCAAATGGATATTTTATTAAATGGATAGAAGAATGTATAGGCCCTCACTCACAAATCAAAAGAAAATCATGCCCATCACATGAAATTTTCAGATGGATATTTTATTAGATGAATCGACCTTCTAGTGTGCAAGCCCATCTACTAACAAATCAAAGGAAATTCACACCTCCAAACTAGAGGAAATAAAACAAGTGATTAAAAGCCACAGGAAACCACACAGAAAATTAAGTCTCACGACCTACATTTCACAAGTCGTGCAACCTTCAAACCCTCTATCATGCCTTCTAAAACCTCTCGCATGCCTTCCACAAAGTCAATCACCCTACAAATTAGTGAATGGTCTACAAAAACAACACACCTTCCAATGACTCACGACCTTCTTTGTTGCCTGTGAAATAGAAAAATGCCTTCCCTCAATCTACAATAGCAAATTCTTCTTCCCCAATCAAAATCGTAATCTTGTTTTTAATCTATCTTCCCCAATCCAAATACCATGCACAAAGTGCTTCAAGAAAAACCATGTCATGAAAAGTGACTGTTATAAGAACAAAAAGCATGTGGAAAGAACAACAATATCATGAAAAGCAACTATTGTAGGAATAATAGAATGCATCTATTGCAATGACATATAACTTAAATTCAATAATCTTGTAGATTCAACAATCTTTCTAGTGTAATATAATGGCTTGGGAAACAATCATGCAAAATGTGGAAGCATACACATGCCACATGAGGTAATGGTTGTAAGATATGCACAAAATAATTTTTTTTTAAAGGCTTTAGAAACTTGAAGCAAAATGTCATGAGAAAGAGTAAAACCTACTTCATCAGCCTATGCCAATATGCTCCCTACCTGTACAAAGTAGATTCTTGCATAGTAAAAATTTCCAACAAAATGTAATGAAAAAAATATATATTGTGACTACCCTGATAGACATGCATTAAAAAAAAGGAATCACACATAAGACACACTAATTGTTTGATAGAATGACATGTATTAAATGATATCTAGTGAATAGAATAATTGTAGGAAAATCAGGTGCTTCACGTCGAGCTCACCATCTATGATCAGGAAGATTAGATTTTAAGATTATTAAGCATAGTAAATAAACTTGAAATTCCTAATCTAATATTGGAGAACAAAAGAGTGCATAAATGTGAAATACAAGAAACGATATTACCATAAAATTTACACCTCCATTGCATCACCTCCATTATCCTTCTCCATTTTTCTTCTAAGTAAATAATGACCTCATAATTATCAGTATACACTTAACAAGCCTATGATTGAGACAAAGAAAAATATCATAGTTTTTGTTGGTGTTTTTTATTGTAAACCAGGTTTGTCTCCTAGTCTATCTATGTAATTTCCAATTCCAATCAAGGGTAGCTTGGAGGACCTGGACCAACTGATGAGGATTTTAACAATAACCTCCTACACTTTGGGCTCTGCAAGACCTGGGAGGGTGATCCCTTAATGATTTTACAATCTCTTAAACAAAATCATAAACAACATTAACCACAATAGATAATATCACTTAATAGCTCAACAAAATGAGATAAAATTGAAATAGAATTGGATGTTCATCAGTAATATCAACCATTTGGAGCGTGATATAATTACAACACAACTTCATGGTGAAAGATAATCATTATGTTTAAAATTGTAGCAAGCCCCAGGTGAACACAAACAAACACTGAATCACAAAGAACAAAAGCAAATTAGACCAGTGCCATATCCATTGGAGAAGTCCAATTCACCAACACCTAATGGTTCATAGCAGATTTCAACACATAGCATATAATATCTCTGATTATACTGCCTTACAATATCACCAATTTGTACCTCAGCTCAATACTACTTACAAAATCCTTGTACAAAACATATCAATCTGCAATCTCATTTAAGTAGTTTAATTAATTCTTTGAATTAAATCAAAAACCAGAATTGCACACACCACAACAATGAGATGAACAGAATAACCCTTGATTACTTCATTCAAAATTCAAATACATTTGCAAATATTAGAGACACAAGCCTAGATTTATCGGTTAAACTCAAATGTCAGTACTGTTATGAAACACTAAATCCCAATAAACTCAAATTCTACAATAAAATGACACTAAACCCACTTGCATTGCCTCTGTAACTACAAATTTTACAATTTGCTATGCAGCTCCACACTAGACTTCTAACTTGCTAACCTATTACAATGAGAGAAGAAAAGAATAAGTAGAAGAGAAGAAACTCCAAAAGAAACCCTAAATCCAATCAGAAAAAGGCCACTAGAAACATCTCCACCATTGAATAGTAATCAACAAAGCCTCTTCATCTTCTCCCTATAACAAACTTTATTTTGTTTTCAAAACAACATGTGCTCAATTCGTTCCCCAACAAAAAAAATGCCCATGTGTATACCTGCAATCATTACTTGCAACTGAAATATATACCTCCATCCCCGTGAAAATCCATTTTATGTTCTTGCTTTGCCCTTTGTTTGATGTGGCTTCATTTTATTTTATTCACTTCCAGTGAAATAAAATATTTTATCTTCACTTAACTTCTAGCACACATAAAGTATTTTAAATAATTTACCCAACAATTTCAAATTATTTACCATTTACCTGAATAAAATATTTTACCCCACACTTACCATTTAAACATTTATTTAAAATAAAATAAATTAAATAAACGTTGTCGAGCAGTTTTAAAATTTTCCCCATATTAAGCTCTTTGGATAAAATTAATTTTAAAATTTCTCCCCCAAAAGTAAATGGCAATCCCCCTTGAAAAATTTCACTTGGCACTTTGGAATACCCATGCCATTTTAAAAAATACTTTGGAACCCACCTCCCATTCCTTTCCCGTGGAAAAAAAAATTTAATATTAATTTCCTGGAGGCTCCAAATTTAACTAACTTAAACATTACGCCTGACAACATTTAAAAAAAATGCCAAGCGCACCAAAATTTTGGGCCCATACAGATCTCCCCGCGCCATCACAATCACTATCCACCGGGCACCTTTGAATTGCGACTTGGCAGGCAACGGTCTAGATCTGGCTAGAGGTGAACCCCCGATCTCCACCATTGGATCTTGCTTTGCTCTTTACCTGTTGCCCTAATCCTCCTTGCTTCTGTTTGCTCAAGCATTTTGTTCAACTATGCTCTGCAACTTTGGCCGCCATTTCCTTCCTCTCCTTTATGCATCTGCAGATCATGGCATTCCTGGAGACCATGTCAACATGGGCACTCTACAAACAGGCCATGCCCACCTCCATTGGCCGCGCCCTGTGCACAACTTGATGGATGTCCAAACCTCTACAGAGCCGAGCCTCCCAACTACTAGATGCACCCTCTCCTCACAATTGCTTGCAGCAAGCGCACCCCACCATTCACCTACTGGTTGCACCCATCTTACCTGTTACATAACTCCCACGCCCAACCCATATTATGGTGACCTCTCCCAATAGCACGTGGGCCTCTTCACTACAATGCGTAGGGGCCTCCTTTCACTTCTACTCCCAGGTGTGGTGGTTGCCTATTATTTGTTTTAAAGCTCCCAACTGCCAGGACCCCTACATATTTGATGGAAGGTTGTGCCCCAAGCAACATTTGTATGAAAGTTTCTAAAACTTGTCAACACTTCCATATTTGTGCGCATGTTGTCAATACACTTACTCGCCAATCATTCCTCCATGTTGCAAGTCACACCCTCCATTTTATTGTGCTCCCTCCGACCCCGTTGCAAAATGGTGCAAACTGGCCAAGTTGGCCTAGGAATCGGCCAGGAAAATAGGTCAAACGACATCCCTGAGCAATAAAAACCTGCAAACCTATAGACATTCATCCCAAGAATGTAGTGCAACAAACAACTCAGAAAAAAAAATCATGAGATGAAAAATATTAATCGGCAAAGTTGCTTAGCTGAACTTTTCTGAAACAATAGCTGTTCTGAAACAATTAAAACTCATTGAACTGCCAATTTTGTAAAAATAGTAAAACAACTCCCGACAAGCTGCCATCAGACACATGAGTTCATTAAGGTACCCTGAGCACGTGTGAAAAAGGAATTTCCATGAAATATCTTTGATCAAAAGATATTGACGATCAAAGGTGACTATTCAGAAAGGCTGTCAGGAATGCAAATGTGAAACTGAACAAACTACATTTGGTTTTGATCTGCTAAAAATAGTAAATCAAATCATGAGGCTCTGAAAAATGACAATCAAGATCATTTAGGTATGGAAAACATAGAACGACATTCATTTTGACATGAGAGTCAACTGGTTGCAAAATCCAAGCTCAAACAGGAGGTTGTTTTGCAAGACTGATAATCTACAAACAACAGAATAGTGCAAAAACCCTCCAACTTCACTTTTTGAAACCCTGACAAAACTTATTGTGGAAAGATGAAAATTGACACACACGCTCACATATGTCAATCAAATACATCTACAAATGGGTTCTACTTGGAAATCAACATGCCTCAAATTCCGATTCTCCAAAGTGGGTCATTCAGACTGACCCCTCAGGTGCACTCCTGAAAATGGAGAGGCAAAATTCTCGAAATGGGCACCTCAAATTTGCAAAATTTGAGAGTGCCAACAGTTTTCTTAATATCACAACCTGTATTATCTAGATAGATCAAAATGATAGTGGCAACACTATTTATAGAGCCAAATGCAAAATAGATGATTGGGATTAAATGATTTTTATTTCAATTAATGGATGAAATTAGACAAGACGACATAAGATAGAAATGAGACTGATGGTAGAATGAGGAAATTGACTGATTTTTACAAAAAATACTTCAGTTTGAGAGGGAAATTGCATTTTCAAATAATGGAAACGTTATTTAAATGCAAAAGGAAAATGAAAATTAAAATTTTGATTAAATATAAATTTTATTCAAAAATTGGGAGAAATGATGATTCATTTAATTAAATAAAATTTAATTAACTTGTGACATAAAAGGCTAAAAGTGAATAATTAAATAATTAACATAATTACTTAGTTATAGTGGGAAATGACAAATAATTAAATAAATATAAATTTATTTAATTATAGAAATCGAAGATATTAGTGACACAATTAAATAAATAATAATTTATTTAATTAATCAAAAGAGGGCATAAAAGGATAAAATGAATTAATTAAATAATTTAGATTATTTAATTAATAGAAGACTTTATGATATTAGATAATAATTAAATAATTAAAATTATTTAATTAGCAAGGATGAAAAAGGGGTTTTAATGAAGTCATTGGCCTAGAGATAAATTTTAATATCTACACTTCTTACTCGTTGAGTTGGGGATATCACAAGCTAAATGATAGAGGTTTAACTTCCGATCCTCGACCCTTTATCAAAACCACAAGTTCTTAGTTTAATGCTAAAATGATAAATGAATTCACCAATGATCGAAACCCTAATATCCAAAATTCAAATCTTAAGCCAATAAAAAAATATTGAAATACCTTTTTTGGGCATCGACCATCAGGAATACCCCTTATAGCCTTTCCTTTAGAGGTGGAAGGTAAGGGGTATCCCTGATCCTCGATCCCTGATAAATCTTATACACACTTAGCGAGAATTCTAAATTTTTGAGAACCTTATTTGACCATCGAGTGATGGGCTTACCTTTTGTAGACTTCCTTATCGAGGTAGGAAGTATCACGAAATCCTGACCCACAAGACGTGAAATCATAAACAAAAATTTCCTATGCCTTAGCCAAAACGAGCCATTTTTTTATAAACATACTTTTAAAGAGGTATGAGTATTATCAGATTTTAGGTGTCAGAGAATTAAGTTAATGAATTCCAAAATCTTCAAACAAAATGTAAGAGGTGAACCTGACTTGTGACTCCTAACAGTTGCAATGAATTTTAAACATCAGTACTTGGACTTTCCCCTTAAGTATTTCGAAACATTTCAAACATTAGATAAGGGTTAGACCCAACTCCCAACTCATGATACTTGTAATGAATTTCAAACATTAGTACTCAGACTTGTCCCTTAAGTATTTTGAAGAATTTCAAACACTAGATAAGGATTAGACCTGGTTCTTGGCCCCCAAGCAATGTAAACAAACCTTCCAACATCAATTATCAATATTTTGACTTAATGATAACATTGATATGGATCAAGAGGTAAAGAGTATCCCTAACACCCAGCCTCTAAAAGACCAAAAGAATAAATTATTTAGGTCATTTTTGACAAAGGTATGAGGGATCCTTGAACCCCGATTCTTGAAGGATCGAAAGCAATAGAATTGAACTCTTTAGGGTGAATGTTTTAATCCTTTTGGTATGAGGTAAAGGGTAGGCATGAGGCTCAATCCCAAAAATATTTCCTAAACTTCTAACTTTATTTTCAACAAGTTATTGCTTTGCAATTAGGGGATGTATTTTGTCTAATATAATTTATATTACAAGGTTAATTTATTCTAATGTATGTTAATGATAACATATGATATTTGTACATGTAGGTGGTATTCCACCAAAGGATTTAGAAAAAATAAAGTACCAATATAAAGGATACCATCCACCTTCTAAGATGTTTTCCCCATACAATGCGATTGGAGACACAAACCTAGGTCATGCGAATGTAGAGGAATTTAAGCAAAGGATCAAAAATGATGAAACTAGAACATGCATGGCTAGAGCATTAGATAATTTAGGATCGGTACAAGATCCTTCTTTTCCTATAACAATTTATTCTCTAGCATTGGTCCTTACTTGTGCCTAGTATTACAACCATAAAAATATAAAGGTGTTGGGATCATCAGGAGACGTTTTACTTAATGTGACTGTAGATATGGTTGAGAATATTTTTAGGATTCTTACTCAATTGAAATATGAAGTAATGAATATGAAGAAGGCTATTACACACTTTGATTATCATGAAGTAGAAAATATGAACTACATTAATAATAACATGCTGGTCAACCCTAGGAAAGGAGCTATCAAAATGGCTAGGGTGCAACATAGAGATGATTTTAAGGAGGACATCAAGGATTTAATTATTGTATTAAGTAGAGGTTTTGGGTATCAACACTCCTAAGACTTCTACACATGGATGGTGAAATTCATCAATGATGCTACAAAGAAGAAAATTGGTTGGGCTACTCTAATAAGTGATGTCATCCATGACCAGTTGAGCACTATTCTTATAATGTCCAAGTTCTATATGACTTCTTACTTGGTTTATTTGATATTTACTTAGGCCTCCTTCCCAGGACTAGATAGAATTGGTTCATTTGAGCTTGGATAAGTGATCATTTAAGAACATTATCCTCAACTAAAGTTCGAGGATAACAGTGATCATTTCTACATTGTCAATGGCAAGTTTATTTATGTTGTAATCAAAGGGATAGAATGAGATTTCTATAGAAGGATCTCCAATGAATCTATTGAAGTATTAAATGGTGTGGGAAACTAGTACATCTAGTTTATTACCTTCTCTTACATCAAACTGGTAGTCTTTCACAATATGCTATATAAACTTCCAAGATACCCCTCAAATAAGATAAGTCTACTGGAAGTATTTAGGAAAGTAACTGAAGTAAATCAGCTCATTACTAGGAAACATAAGCCTAGGTACAACTTCCCCATTCATGTAGGGATATAATGATTTTCCAATTTGTAAAATGAAAATAGTGTAGATGTGGAGATTTCTAAGTATAATTTGGTGTTGTAAAATTAAGCCAAGGGCATACTCGATCCAATTGGTAATATTGGAAAGGTGACAGGATCCTTCTTTATTGGCGAGCCTAGGATTAAAGATCACTAGGAAAATTGTGAAGAAGAATTCAAAGTAACGACCAAATATTATTGTTGGTTGACAATAAATTTGATCAAGCATTGTACAGAAGCCTATGTGTCTAAAGAGGTAAAAGATGATGGAAAGGTCCTTGACCTTGCTTACCAAAATTACAAGGTTTATAATAAACCAATTTTTTAATGAATATTTCTCAGTGAATGGAAATGATGGCATTCAAGAAAGGGAACAAGATGTTATAGACCATTCTCTTTGGTGGATGAAACATCCCTTTCTAATGATGAAACTACCAACAATTGCGAAGGTAACTAAGAAGACTAAGAAAAGGGGAAGGATCATCTTCTCCACTTGAAGAAAGGGATAAATCTAGGGAGGGACCATCTACTATTGTTTCTACCCCAACTAAAGAGAAGAAAAGGGGTTAACCTACCAATGTAGAAAGAAGGAAAATGAAGGATAAAGATCTAATATCTATCCAAGAAAATGAACAGGAGCTTGAGGAAGGAGAGACTTTGGTTCAAAACAAGAGAAACAAAGAAGCTATTAGAGAAAGGGTTGTCGAGCAAGAAGCCCAAAAACCTTATTCCTCCTCTCCCCCTCATGAATCTCTATTTCCTTCACCTTATCCATCTCCATGAGACAGACTTCCAAATCCTCCACTTGGTACACCTCCTCCTCCTCCCCTTCCTAAAGATGAAACACTAGATGAAGAGGAAGACATTCCTATTGAGATAGTGTTGGAAGAAGGATAAATATAGAAATAGCCTTCTAGAGAAGAGGAAGAACAAAGGGAATCCCATACTGAAGAGGAGGTTTATACTATGGAAGTGTACCCAAAAGAGGTTTATGTATAAAAAACTAATACTGAAGAAGCACCTACTAAAGAGAATGTGAAAGAAGAGCATATGGAGCAAGAAGTTGATAAAAAAAGAGACTCATGAGGATTAGCCTCATGATGAAGAGAAGATATAGGGAGAAGAAGAGGTTGCAAAAGAATCTAGACAATGAGAAGCTTAAAAAGATGTTGTTGAAGGTTACCATAATACAAAATTTATCTCTTCCACTCATAGAGAAACATCTATAACTATGCTAGTATGGTTGAATCATACTAATTATAGAGGAAAACAAATGTATATGGAAATATTGGCCCAAAGTTTGAGTATATTTTAGAAAGCTTTCCAAACTCTAGTTTGTAGAAGGAAGAGATCTCAAAGTATATCAACCATCACACTGGATGAATAAGGGAGTATAATAGCAAAGATAGTTTTGTCCCACTAGTTGATAAGTTTGAGTCTCAAATAAGGCCAAAGGACTATCAAATTTGGCAAGTGGGTCTTGGAGTCCAGAATAGAGAAGGATGTAGAAGGATGAAAATATAGAAGAATTAAAGGCTTGGGCAGCTCAACTGATAGCGTGTATTAATAATTTGATTGGACTAGTTGATGTTGCAGATCTTGATTCTATGTTGTAGGCTGCTCTAAAACGCGAGGTTCAATATTCTCACCCAGATGGTTGGATACCAGTAGTGCAACAATGGAAAACATATTTTTTAACTTTAGCAAATAAAGTGCTAACAAAATTAATAAAGTATCATCACTCAATTAGTGATGAAGATAGTGCAACTCAACAAATCAAGGTGAAAATTAATGAGGGATTATTGGTTTAGGAATATTACATCCAAATTTTACATCAAACAAATGATACATAAATGGATAAACTCTTAAAGGCTATTGTAATTGAAGAAGAGGACCAAGATAAGCTCCTAGAATGGGTAAGAACAATTGAGTTTTATGCAAAATTTTTGAATAAGTGCAAATCTAAGTTAAACAAAGACAAAAGCCAAGTTGAGAAAGAAATGAATAACATTCACCAAGATATTGAAAAATTAGATTGCATGTTTTGGGATATGCCTATGTTGGTGAGATATCACAACAAGATAGTTGAGGAGCTATAAAGTCAAAAGAAATGATAGGCCGGTGACACAGGAAGGTATCGATAAGATGATGAATAAGAAGGATTAATTGGATGCCTTTAAAAGTCTACAATAGTAGATGGAAAAATCAATGTTTGATTAGAGAATACAGATCTTGTATCATAAGGGACTAGCCATGGAAAAGATGAATGAAGTAGTGTCAACATTCATTGATAGCTTCATGAAATAACTAGAGATAAATATGTCTTGATTTTTGTGTTTTTCAATAAACAGTTGTAAAAATTCCCATGCATAGATGCAAGAACAAAAGTTGCAGTTGGAATTTTTGTTAACTAATAGTCACTTCTATTCATTTTTAATTTCCTTTAATTTATTTTTATTTCCTAAGTACAATTTAATTTAATTGAGACTCAAACTAGGATGCCCAATTTTACATTTGTTTAATTTTTAGTTTGCTTTTAGTTAGAACTAAAGCACTAGAGGTAGTTATAGTTAGCTTTCTTATTAGATCCAAAATTATAGGAACTTGGATTTCTATAGAACTTTGGTTCTGGATCAATTCTAAGAATCCAATTTTCATGTTTTTTTGCAAGAAAATTTATACACTCTCAACATGGATTTGCCCACTGACTTTGTGGAGATTTGAATTTTTTGATTAATCAAAGGATTAAACCTATTTTGCATGTGTATCTATTTGGCTCATTGGTAATGCTATGATCATTTCATTTTAATCTAAATTGAAAAATTAATGAAATCTTGTGATTTATTCTAGAATTAATCTTTTTTTCTCAGATATATGCATGCTTGATGACATTTTATTTTGATAAAATCTAAAAAATATTATGTATATTTCCTTAGAAGATTGCATCATTATTAATAATAAATGTGTGAATTTTTATTTACTCTAATGGTGGTTTGGAAAGATTTTGTTTAAATTCCCAAATCTGATTTGTCAAAAAATTCTTGTCATTGTCTGTTACATTAAATTTATTTAAATTCCTTGTTACCCTATCTGTCTTTTGAATTGTATTTTAAATTAACGAATCATTGAAAGATTATAAAATTGATACAAATCTTCTATAGATATAAACATGAAAAGTGTTTATTAAATTGCTAGAATCATTATCTTTGAATTGCATGTTTTAAATATCATTTCCCAAAAAAGCTAATAACTAGATCCCTTGTGAAATATGTTGACAATGAACACTATGTTGTCCCATGTAGTCAAGACTTGACCAGAAAGGAACCTTGGAGTAATTTATTTACTTTTCAAGAGGATTAATAACCTATTATTACTTTGCAAGTTAGAATTGTTAGAACCATCCTCAACACAAAGGTAAAGGTTAGAGGAATAGGATGATAAGTTGATAGTGTTGGAATGGCTTGGGTAGGATGTGAGATGGGATCATGAAAGAGATTATATGTGCTAGTAAGATATTGATTTGGATTGGGGTATTTTAGTATGTTTTAAGAAAGGATCTTGACAAGTTTGGAGTTATGTGGTTGGTGTTATGGGGAGGAGTGTTGTATAAACTCCCTGAACTAAGTGGATGAAGGTATGGGAGATTCGTGAGGTTTATAGGACTAGGGTTGGATGGTGTTAGGATGATAGAGTGGAATGATAGGCATGTGATATATGAAGGTATCATCAATTATGACCCTATATGTTTGAGTGGGGTGACATGACTCTATGAATTTGTGATGTTTCCTTTTCTAGGAGTCTGTTGAGGAATTTGGGAGAGATATTTTTATGGTTTAGGGTTAAATAGAGTATTAGTATTACATGGAGGATTACGATTATGGATTTGTGGATATTGGGATAATGGATCTTTGGATTATGGGTGGAGGTGATTGGGGTGTCATAAAAAGGATTGATGTTATGAGATTGATAGTGGAGGTGATGGATTTGCCTTGTCAAAGATACATAATGGTGATAAATATTTATGTATGGAGGCATAATGGGATAACTTGTACTAGTCATTTCTTGGTCAAAAGGTATGTGTAAATGGTAGAATCTTAAGGAAATATTTCTAGTGATGATGACATCAAGGGGATCGATTTCATACTCATCTTGATCAACAAGACTATCATAATAATTATTATGAGATAGATTTTGGGGATGGTTATGATGAGGGGACTGATGAAAAAATAGAGCCATGATGATGAATTGATTAGTGGAAGGATTATTAAATATTAGAAGAGGTGGACTAGATTAGAAAAGTGGAAGAAATAATTCTAAGATTTCTTTTGATATCAAAATATTAGGATGAAATTATTAGAGGAAATGGGATTAAGCTCCTTACATTTGTACTTGGATTTATATGAGGGTTGATAGATGATTAATTTCATGTATTAGAAATATTTGGATGAGGTGGATTGGGAAGCTTTAACTTAGCAATCTTTAAAAAAAATCACACTCATTCAACATGAAAATGATTTGAATTCTTAAAGATTTTGGATTAAAGGGGTTGCACAAATTTTGATAATGAAGACAAACTAAACACAACAATAATATAGGAATAGTGAGGGATAGATAGGAAGTGTCTCATTGCACATGATCCCTTACCAAATATGGCCAAGGATTCACCTAAGGTTAGATCTATCTCAACACTTTTAGGTACATGATGAGTACCTTCTCACATGACTATTTATTTAATGCACCAAAAGATGGTTATTGAAATATTCACTTTTGGGCTCGTAGTGCAATTCTTTTAGGGGTATCCTAATATACAACAAGGGTATTTGGGACATATTTCTATAGATTAAAGGGAAGTATTCCAGTTATTAGGGATGAGATGGTAACATAATCTCCACTATCACTTCCCCAAGGTATAAATTTCTTGGTGAGTTAATTTGATTTATAATATATCACTTCCAAGAGGCATGTATTTTGATTCACCCTTCACTTTTTATACTCTACCAAAATTTTGGAGTTGGTGTTGTCCCCTAGGGTGATCAAATAGCTAAGTAGACTCTGTTAGAAACCAAGATCATACATGAAAACCTAAACACCTTCCACAAAAGAGAAAAATAATGAAAAAGCAGAGCTTTGCATGGAATGTGCAAATTGATATTATTCAGAATTAAGAAATTACAATAATAGAATTGCATTATAAAATAAATGTATGCAACCCTAATGTTGACCTAAAAACAACTCAACTAAATAAAGATTACTTATTAATGAAGTAAACTAATTATTACCTAAGAAAAACCTAAGTAAAGTTATGCAAGTGTAATTAAATATTAATTACACTAACACCCCCCCATAAGTGCAACTTAGGGAGACTAGATAAACATGCACCTAAAACTAAGATGATTGCAAGAAATCATGAATGGGTCCCAACAACAAGGCCTGATCAGGTACCGATGTACAAATGCAATAATGAGGTAGAGAAAGAAAACCCAGTGGGACAACCCCCCTACAATGCAATGACTGCTGCAAAGAAGCACTGGAAGAACATTGTGGAGTAACACTAGAACCGTAATTTGGAAAGCAAGGAAAGATATTTATGTCTACAAGAAACCATATCAGAATCATAATAATGCAATAGCAGACCCGATGCCATGGAACACTCGAAAACACCAAACAGGAACAACCTTGGAATCCATAAAGCAACAATAGATGATATGAAATGAATTTGATACTGAAAACGAAGTGCAAGGATGCAAGGCGCACTCTTCCAACTACTAAAACATCCAAGTAATCTCCAAACAACCCATCAAGCCAAATCTGGACTAAGTGATCAACCTAGGATAGATACAAAAAAAGTGCATGGATAGCAACATAGAGCTCCTCAATACCTTTCCAATGCCGCAAAGATAGCGAAAATCGGACATCGTGGCAAAACGCTATGAGCTCGGAAGCATAAAATGTACATCTGAATTCAAAAAGTAATAAATTCAGCTAAATAGAAAAATACTGAGAAATAAACTACACCAGATGAAAGTACTCAAAACCAGCTTTCTGGTGATACCTTGTTTGCCCAATTTCAATACCATATGCTCAAGTTATGCCAAAAAGAAAAAAACTGCTCCTTTAGAGAAAACTAGGGTTAGGAGGGGATAAAGAGTGTCGTATGGATGTTGATGTTAGCGGTTCACGAGCCTAAAATTGATGGCCATCTGGCCATCGCCACAAAAAATTGGCTCCCTGCAAAAAAAAACATTTGGCCCCTAGTTCCCCATAGGACCGACGCGGGGGCTAGAGGCCTAGAAGGGGTTGGGCATGGCCCACAGGTTCTCCACATGACCACTAGTGAGCCCTTAAGGGTTGGATGGGGAGCCGATGGTGAATGGGCTAAGCACTTCCCGACGGCGGCAGACTGGCAACCGACTGGTGGCCGCTGGGTGGTGGTTGCTTTTAGAACTAGAGGCACAAAACCATTAGCGAATTTTAATTATTTCCTCGATTTTTGTGAAACAAACTACCTCGGAAAGCATGTCAAGGAGGTCGTACGACCTCTCTGGCAATTTTTTTTTTGCTTCAGGATCAACTTTGCCAAAATCGATGGAATGAAGGGTGATCTTAAGGTTTTGGGGCTCCGCGAATGCGATGGCAGTGTCCGTTTTGCTCCAAGATGCTCCAAAAAATAGGATACCTCCAGAGCTTCCCAAAATCATCGAACTTGAAACCCTCACATATTTCTTTAGCGATGATGAAAATTAGAAAACTAAAAGCCAATCCTGAATTTTTCCAATGCTCTGAATCGAATGATGAAGCCCGATCTGATCCAAGATGTTGAATAAATGAACTGAAGGCATGATACCCTCAAGGAACCCCGAACGAACTCTACAATGAATTTCTCCAGAATTTGTGAATGGGATGCATGTCAAGGCTTTGATACCATGTTAGAAACCAAGATCAGACATGCAAACCTAAACACCTTCCACAAAAGAGAAAAATAATGAAAAGCAAAGCTTTGCATGAAATGTGCAAATTGATATTATTCATAATTAAGAAATTACAATAAGAGAATTGCTTTATAAAAGAAATGTATGCAACCCTAATGTTGACCTAAAAACAACTCAACTAAATAAAGCTTACTTAGTAATTAAGTAAACTAATTATTACCTAAGCAAAACCTAAGTAAAGTTATGCAAGTGTAATTAAATATTAGTTACACTAACAGACTCCATAGAAGGATGATCAAATAACTTTTGGTTACCCAATATTGCACAAACTATAAAGGTGGAGAATACATTATTAGAGCCCTTAAATAAATGATAAAAATAAATAAAAGAGACTAACCTAAGATTTCGATCCTAATATCATAAAGGGTGCAAAGAGAGAGCATAAAATTAATTAAGCATCACAAAAACAAAATAATATTATGAATTCCCCTTAATAAATTGAAGTGTACCTAAATTAATGATAAAATATGTCTTCAACAATTGATTGCTACAAACAAAAGAATTAATATTTTTTATATCTTGGATAAGTGATTAGCTACCAAAAATTATGTTAGGAAACAAGGTAACACAATAAATTATTAGTTCAAGGGGTTATACAAGATTAAATATTAATAAAATGACAAAACAATATCAAAAAATACATATATTGAACTGTGAATAAATTCAATAAAACATAAAAAAATTACCAATAAATATAATGAAAGCTTGTAAAAATAGTATTTTAGGGTGAAAAAGTGGGTTATGATGATGTATAAAACTTTAGGATAAAATTGACCAGAAAAAAAGTGAGTAGTCCTTCTAAAATCATAAATAAGTGGCTAAACAAAGATGAAACTACGTATGCACAAATAGGTTATGCATGTGTTGAATTGTGAACACATATGTTGATTTGTCAACCTAAAAGAAAATATAGCCACCAACACTAGAAAATTATTAGAAATAGAACATGGGTCCTTAGAGTAGTCACCAAACATGTGTACATGAAAATTTTAGCATGCAAGAACAAGATAAAATGATATTAGCATATTCTACCCAAAATACAAGAAACAGTTAGATTAAGCATAAGAGTTAACAAAACATGATGAAAAAATTAAAATATCTCACAAAATTAACCATTTTTGAACTAATATGATATGTTTTTGCTCATGGATGGTTGTATGTGAGTGCTCTTTCCACTAGCATAAGGTTGAATTTAATGGAATCTTAGAAATTTCTAGTAACTTTCTCTAATTTATATATGTTTAGAGAGGCCAATAGATAGATGAGATTAAGAAATCATAGTAATGGATCATAATGATTGAGATCCATGAGGATATAGAGGAGTACAAATTCCCTCAAGTTGTTGGAGGAGATAGAGTGAGGTAGACTAAGGAGAAAATAAAGGGTAGATAGTATCCTTGGGAAGATTGGATGGGCAAGATGGAAGGGTTACCTTAGAGTAGCCTTGCAAAATGGAAATGTCCTTTGACCCATATGATCTAGTACTAAGAAAATATGACATGTAAAAGGCTCATACCTTGTGTAAAAAGGAAATACCTTTGTACGCATGGGAGTATGTGGGGGATTTGAGGGGTTTGGCTAGGATTTAGTTGTGGAAGTGGGGGTTAAGGGGTTAAGTGATTCTTAAACCATGTAATGAAAAGTGAATAAACTAGGACATTAAATAAGTATGATATCTATTTAACTTTTGGGATGAGAATGGGGGACTTCGATAAATAAATAATTATATGTATTTCGTAAGGTGGACGATAGGAGAGGAATGATTTAGTGGTTTAAGGAAATATTGAATGGTTAAACATAGAAATAGTTCCATGGTAATAGTAATGAATAGTGGATGAATAGTGATTTTATTAATTAAATAATAAAATATTATTTAATTAATAATGTTGTGAAATTTTGATAATAAATTCTATAATTAAGGTTGTATTCAGTTTCTTATAAAATAAATAGTTAGGTAATGTTGATGGTCAATTTTTAATGTCTATGGGAACCATCAAACTTCATCATCTATATATGACCTTTAGTTAGTTTGAATATATCTAACATAGGTTGTGTCAATATGTTTTATTCTATATTTTGTGACAATTTTAATTCATTTTCACATTAGTCTCTAATATATTAGATGTATCTATATGGATACATATGGATACATATATCAATATTTTTTTGTAACACATGGGAAATTTATTTGCATTATTATTTTGTATCATAGCTTGATTATAAATATATTTATCTTGAAGATGTCAATATTTTGAAATATCATTATCATCTAAAGTGAATATTTCAAACTTACTCTTCATGAAATAAAAGTTTTAACTTGAAGTTATAGTACATGTGGTGCAGTCAAGGACAAAGGGTCTTAGAATAGGATGGTCCAACCTTGCAGAAAGAGTGAACACAATGGAAACTCAGATAAATGGAAAAACAATCACACATGAATGTACGAAAGATGCTCAATTATTCACTAGAAACATGCCCTGTCTTTAGGCTTACAAAGTACAGAATGATTCGGCGTTATTCCTAGACTTACATGTGGGTCGAAACCCTTATTTATCTTCTATCTTACTATATCAATACTTCTTGCTAATTGAATCCCTAATGCAACTACACAATGCCTATATATATCAATTCCTAGCTCCAAAAAAGGTATGCGTTTGCCTCAAGAGGTCTCACACCCCAAAGCTGATGAAACCTGTAAGAGTTATCCAAAACATATGGTTCTTCTTTAATTCTTGGATAAACATGATGTGGATTGGAACGAAGGTTCCTCAATGAATTTTCATCCTTATGAAATGGTTTCCTGAGCTCCACAAGTCACATAATAGGTCCACACACTTGAAAGGTCTAGACCAGTCGATAGATGCTCTTTGTCCAATTATAGCTGATATTCTATTAGTGATAACTTCGTATTGGAATCTCCAAAACACTTGAATTCTAGGTATGACATAGATGTTTCAATGAAGGTCATATATCCTACTCCATGAGCTTTGATGTTACAATGAAAAATGTGGTACGATGAAGATTGGGTCTTGATAGTTAACTATTGAAATGCAATACAAGAACATGAATGCAAATATTTTTGGTTGATACAAGATTGCTTGCAACCTAGGATGCTCCTGTATCAGACATCCGAGGTTGAAGAAAATTGAGCCTCTCATTTTCTAGGGACTAGAGTAAAATCGATGCGGTTCGCCTCAGCCCAAGAAATCCATGATGAATCTTCCTGTTTTATTCCTTTCCATCTGACTAGATATTCCTTTTATTGTTTTCCTCTGGTACTACATCCAACTCTACTATCTAAAATTATCTCAATTTCCTCTAGATGGTGTGCTATCTGGTCCGAAAAACCAACTTCTCAATCCTCTGGTGACTCTCCTTCATGATACTGATATAGGTCGGCAATGTTGAATATAGGTGATATGCCAAATTCCTCCGATAGCTCCACTTCATATGCATTTCCTAAATCAAACTTCCTGATGATTTTACAAGGTCCAAACTTCTTCATCTTCAACTTATTATATGCCCCAACTGGAAATCTCTCTTTTCTTAGATATACCATTACTTCCTCTCCTACTGGAAACACCTTGTGTCTTCTCTTCTTATCTACTTTCTCCTCGTATGTATTGTTCATCTTCTCCAGATGTTCCTTAACTTGAGTATGCATTGTCTCCATGAATCCTAAAAATTATTCTTCCTCTACACTCCTTTTATTCTCCATACCAATATCTCTTAACTTTTCTTTTCCTCTGGGTTGTTGTCATGTCACAATTTCGAACGGTGTCTTCCCTATGGTTCGATTTATTGAATAGTTGTATGCACTTTTTTCATGTGGTAGTATCAAGTCCCAATTTCCTTCTTTACCTTTAGTCAAACACCTTAGAAAACTCCCCAAACTCCTATTTACCACTTCTGTTTGTCCATCTATTTATGGGTGAAATGTTGAACTATACTTCAAATCTATCTTCATCTTTTTCCATAATGTTTTCTGAAAATATCCAATGAATCTAGTGTCTCTATCTAATACTATATTGTTTTGTAGTCCATGTAATATCACAATCTCATTGAAAAATAGGACTACAACATGTACTGCATCACTGGCCTTCTTACAAGGTATGAAATGCACCCTTTTAGAAAACCTATGCACAACCACAAATATAGAGTCAAATCCTACCAGTGTCTTCGGTAATCCGAACACAAAATCCATGCTAATTTCTTCCCATGGTCTATTTGGTACTATCAATGGTGTATACATTCCATTGTTCTGACTATTTACCTTTGCAACTTGACAAATCCTATAATTTTGGACATATTTCCTGATATCCTTATGCAATTGTGGACAAAACTAGTTCTCACTCACCACTTCTATGGTCTTATCAATCCCAAAATGTCTTGATAATTCTCTGAAATGGTTTTCCTTGATTAAATTCTCCCTCATTGAACTTCTACGAATACATAACTAGTTGTTCCTAAATAACATGCCTTCTTGAATGAAATAATCTAACTAGTTGCTCCTATCAATCTCTAAAGGTTCCTTGCAAGACTTTCATGCCTAATAAAAATTGATGTAATCCTCATAGATATGCTCCATTTCTCATCTCTATCAACAAACTCCTTCTCCTACTCAATTCATCTGCGACTTTGTTTTATTTTCCACTCCAGTCCTTCAACACAAATGTGTAACTCTGCAAGAATTCTACCCATCTCATGTATCTCTAGTTAAACTTCCCTTGACTATTCAAATATTGTAAAGCTTGATGATTTATATATAACACAAATTCCTTAGGAAACAAGTAATGTATCCACTTCTTTAAGGATTGTATTATTGTGTAGAATTCCTGATCATAAACCGAATAGCTTCTCCTAGAATCATTCAATTTCTCATTGAAATAAGCTACTGGTCTCCCTTCCTGACTCAACACAGTGCCTATTGCACTTCCACTAGCATCACAATATACTTGGAATACCTTATCAAAGTCCAGTAGTGCTAACACAGGTTGTTTTTTTCACCTTTTGCTTCAACAACTCATAACTCTTTTGTGCTCTAAATGTCCACTTGAATTCCTTCTAGTCACCCCTCATTGTCTCTATCATTAGTGTGGAAATACTACTAAATTTTAAGATAAACTTTTGGTAAAATATTGCTAGTCCATGGAATGATCTTACCTCTCCAATGTTCATAGGTGTAGGCCATTCAACTATTGCTCTAACTTTCTCAGGGTTCATCTTTAATCCTTCCACAACTATCAAAAATCCTAAATACACTAATTCTTCTTTCATGAAACTACATTTCTTGATGTTTATCAACAACTTCTCTTCCTTTATCCTCTGAAATAATTTTCTAATGTGCTCCAAATGTTCTTCCTTAGTCTTACTAAAAATCAAAATATCTAGGTAAACAATGACAAACTTACCCAATAATTTCTTTAAGACTTCATTCATCAACCTCATAAATGTGCTAGGTGCATTAGTTTGTCCAAATGGCATGAACAACCACTCATACAACCCCTCATTTTTCTTGAAATCATTCTTCCATTCATCTCCCTCTCTATTATTGATCTGATGGTGTAGACACCCAAAATTGTCCATGTCATAATATTACCTAGGCGATACATGACCTTGTAAGACATTTTTTAATATTTTATCCTAGGTCATTACACTATCCCACTTATCTCATTTATTCCACTTAATCACCTTCCCAATTAATTAAATAAATCTCATTTATTTAATTAATTCCCCTTCACATGTCTCAAAATAATTCAAATTAAATATTTGAATTAATCTCTCACTTTTACCACAATGCAACATGTGTCACATGACTACAACTCTTCACATGCACACATAATTCAAATAATTTTATTATTTAAATTATGAGATTCCCACTCACATCCTATTTTTACCCCCATTTGTTGTGCGTCATAAGCATCTTTTCTTCCAAAATAAAGAATAGAATCCCACTTATTTCCTCACATCTTAATTTTAGTCTCATGTCATAATCCACTTAATGTGCATCATAGACACTAAAATAAACTTTTAATCTTGGCCATCGAATCAAATCAGCCTTCTCCTATTAATCAAGCCTTTCACATGCCATTTGGGGAATCTTCTTCTAGCATCATTACTCTGCCAAAATTTCTTCTTATTTATCTATTTTCTTCTATTATCTTTCATCTTATCATTATGCTGAAAAAATGAGCAATCAACATATCAAATCATTCAAACCTTCAAAATCATGCATTCTCATGTAGGTGGAGAAGAGCAATAGAGATAAATCAATTCAATCTTGGAGATTGGTTTGCATTTGCTTGTTATTTTGGTTTTCATGCTTGCTTGTACTCTATTATGCTAGTTAGGGTTTTGATATCTTGTTATTCTAGTTTTATATCTGATTTTCCCTAATTATATTTGGTGAACCTGATGTGAATCCTTTGATCTAGCTTGCTTTTTCTAGGTTTTATTATTTTTTTGTTGCAAATTTACCAGTTTTTGGATGAAACCTGAGGTTTTTACAAATTCCATCATATCTTTCCAATGGCTATGTATTTCTCTACAAGATTTTCACTAAAGCTTAAAAATCATATCAAAGGACTACAGTAAAAAAATTGAGAGTTTATCACCATTTTTGTAGGCGTTATCACTATTTTATGTTTTTTCATAAAATTTTATTTTTGAATGCAAATCGGTGAAATTTTCTAAACTGTTTACATTTCCAGAATTTTTTTGCAATTTTAATTAGGGTCTTTGTTTTACATATTTAATTTATAGCTCAAATGCAATGCGAAATAATCCGATCTTTGTTTTCTATATGTTTTTCACAAATCTGCATATGTGAGTGCAAAACAAGGAATTTTTCTAACTTCTTTACATTTCTAGAAAGCTCTTAGAAAATTAATAGGGATTCCTTCTTTGAGTTTTTATTTTTCAGATCAATAATATATTCAAATAATCGAATCTAATTCGATTATGTTAAAAACGTGTATCTGAAATTGAAATTTCCTAATGAACTTTTTGTTTTGGCTGCATTATAATATCATTTTTTTATTTTGCAGATGATCATAAGGAGTTGTAGTAGTAGCAATATCATTCATACACATCAGATTGAAAAACAAAAAAATTCGGGTGCACTCATTCTATTATCTTTATCTCTCATTTGATCAATCAATTTTGTTTGCAAAACACTTGAATTTGGAGCTTTAAAATGAACATCTTGTTTGCAATTACATTTTGAAATTGGGCTTAGAAAGAATCATTGTCTTTCATCACACATTTTGGCTTTGGGTTAAAAACTAACAAGTGTTTGAACTGTTTTACACACATTTCAATTTTCTAAAGGGAAATTAACAATTGTGAGTGTGAATCAAGTGTATGTGTGATAAAAAACACCTCACTTGGTTCACTTTTGTCATACCTTTCATAGGAGTCCTACTAGGGGATTTCATCACCCCTAGGGACGACCTCAATCAAAGTGTGAATCAAAAGACACGCTTATTTGGGAGTTAAAATCCTGTCACTCTTGGCTAAGCCCCAAAGAACTTTATACCTTTGGGAAGTGAAGGTGAAGGGTGGGTTACCCCTTTCTCCTGGCTGTGTGGCAGAATTTTTCTTTCAAATTATCCCCAGTCAACCTCGTGCATCCTAGCTTAAGACCTAATTGGCCATACCCACTTGACTAGTTCTAGGACTTGTTGATGTGTCTTCTTCAAGTGAGTGCTTAATCATCACATTCATAATTTCAAACTCAAACTTGCTTATGTGTCTTGTGTGTGTGATTCATGTGTTTACATGTGTAATCATTTATTTTCAAATTATCATATCAAGCTATAAACACCAAAACATAAACATATCATTCTAATCATCCTAATCATCATTTTTCTAATCACATTCCAATCAATTTCATCCTAATCAATCCAAGTCATCCAATCTAATCATTCCACATCATCATCATCACCCTAATCCTAGTTAAGCACTTGCTAAAATGGTCATAATCATTAATAATTCTAGTCAAAAGCACAAGGTCATACTTCAAGGAGCCCTTTTGCCTAATCATAAAGATAATCCAAAACCATATATCCTCCAAGGTGGGCCAAAATTTGCTCCTAGTGATGATGAGAACTTTGTAGATCCTAGTGATGATGAAAACTTTGTAGAAATCTTAAGTCACTTTAATGATACTATTGACAAGGGAAATACCACCATAAGTTTGGAATCATACACCATTCCACCTACTAGTCCTCCATCACCATTTAATAAAATACCTATTTCAAAGCACACTATTCCTACACCAACATCACCATCCAGCTTCTCCAGCTCTAATCCATCAACCAAAGAATCCTTTAATGGTTTTCTCCAAAGACTACTAGCATGAAATAGACCATCCCCATGTCAAGCACCCATTAAAGATTTTACCAATGAAACTTTGAATGTCATTCCTATTCTTCCAGCTCCATCATGTGGTCCACAACCTATTGATCTTATATGTCCAAGTCAAATTCCATCATTCCCTCATGTTATTGATCATAAAAATCACACCAAGCCTCTTCTAGAGCCTTCCACTTCCATTTCCACTCAAATCCAAGAGCTATGTCAAGAGCATTATCCTAAGCATGAAGAAACATTAACCTCTCATTCTAATCAAGATCTAGGCCCTTCTAATGATCCCACTCATAACATACTTGGTCATATTCATGACGAAGCTTCCCTCTATGATCTAGATCCTACCTATGATCAAGAAGGCCATGATGATCCTCTTAGCCAACTCTATGCATTCCATGGTCAAGATCCTATCACTTCACCTATCCACGAGAAAGAAACCTCCATTGCTCTGATAGACATCCTACCTAGTCCTATCCATGATCTTGCATTATCCACTTGTCATGATGAGACGCATGCCTCCCAAGTAAATGTAGAAGATCAAACCAATAGTGTGGATCTAAATGAACATAATCAAGATCCTAATGATCCTTCCGCATCCACTATAAACCCCATTTCAAATCCACCAACATGTCCTGTTGGTCTATCCATATTTATTCATGAATGTTCCTCCTTAGAACAACAACAAGTTTTATCCACTTCACCTTCTTCATCTAATAATGAACTCAAGTCTAGTGTCCAAAACACACCTAGTCCCATTGTCCATTGCATGGTTCAGAACATGAACTATCAAGGTAAAGGTTTAGGCCTTCATGAACAAGGTTTTTTGGAACCCATCCATGTCAAGGTCCCTCTACGCTCTTATGGCCTTCGATATACACCCCAAGGACACCAATCTAAAGATGTTGGTACTTCCTCCATCCATCATAAGTCCTCTTTCCACCATAAATCCTATCATATGCCTAAAACATATGTTACCATCCCTCCTCCATCATCTTACAAATGTCAAAAGCATGTGACTATACATCTTCCACCATCAACTTTGCCACCATTGCTTCCAACTCCTAATATCCCTCCATATAATCTACCTCCACTACTCCCAACACCTAATATCCCCATTATCCGATTCCCTTATCCACCTATCCATAAATCCTCTAAATATCCTAATCATGACCAATCAATGCACACATTGTCTAAACATGAAGCCTCCACTCATTCCACCATACCCATGGGAGTCAAAAGCAAAAAAATTGATGCCTCTAGCTGTAAAGAAAAAAATCTAAAGGGTCCTCATGCCCTAGTACACAAAATAAAAGAATCAAAGAAAAATCCATCCAAAAATGAATATAAGCCCATACCTCCAAAAGAAAATGCCAAAACTAAAATGGTTTGGGTCCCTAAGAAAAAGGAAAACAAGTCAAACGAGGCATCTACATCCCAAAAATCCCAATGATCCACTTCCACCTCACATTTCCACTCTATTCAAGAATCTCATATTCCATCCCACAAGAAAAATAAAAGTCATAAAAATACTAAGTCTATGTGGGTACCTAAAGCACTTCATCACCCATCTCCTAAGAAAACATCTTCATTGCTTCCTACACCTCCTCCACATAAAAATCTTCAACGTTTATCACAATGTGTGCAACCATTGGTCATGGTTCCCTTCCATTTCACAACAATTCCACATACCTCCATCTCCTCACCCTTCACTCATTAGCCTACATACCTCCCTCATCACCTTCCTATGGTCCATGCTTTTGTCTAAGCCTCCCATTCATCTCCCCTACATAATCCACATCATAATCCATCATCTACCTACTCTATCTCCCTTTCATTTCATCCCTTACCACCATCTATGAGCATAATGACATTTGACATGGTCCATGCGATGACATCCATCTCTAGTGGGACTATCACCTTTCTTGGAACTAGACACCTGAGTCCCTCCTATCCATATTCCTCTTCTCCTATCCAAAAATATAAAAAGTGAAAGTAAAATTTATAAAAAAATAAAAAAAGAAATAAAAAAAAAGAAAAAGAAAAGAGAAATCCCTTCGTCCAACGGTGAAAACCTAGTAAACAGGCACCCTGTATAAGTACCATGATGAAAACTTGGAAAAAAGGCATCATGTGTAGGTTGATCTTCTATGTCACTTACACTTGGGGGCACTTTGTCTCATCTACACTATCTATCCTATCATGTCATTTCTTATCATATCATGTCCATCCTACCTACCATATTTATCTATCATACCCATATACTTATCATATTGAGTCCATTCATCCTCTCTTCTTCTTTTTGATCTTGATAAAAATATGGGGCAAAATGTTGAAACATGCTTTGGATATCTTTTGATATACCTCATCCTTCCAAACAAGCCTATCATTATCCTAGTGTCATAAGCTTTGTCATGAATAATCCTAAGTATTGTACCTAGAATGGGGCATGTTATTCCTATGCGACATAGTCTTTGGAGATCACATCCCTGCCCTCTTATCATGCATACATCCTATCATTTTTTATCCATCCATATATCATGAGCCTTTTGTCCCTTATCCTATCACCCACCCTTTCATCCATCAATCACATCTATATCCTTGCACCTAGACTTGGTTTTCCCTTGTCATTGGTATCTAGCACAAAGGCTACCCAAATTGTCATCCATTGACATCTCAAAACATTTCGAAAATCCAAAAAAATCAAAACATTTTGAAAAAATCTAAAAAAAATAAATCAAAACATTTCAAAAATCCAAAAAATCAAAACATTTCAAGAATCCAAGCAATAAAATCAAACCAAATCACTTCAACGCATCAAGTCAACTTCTTCAAATCAATTTTTTCATCAAATTATCTAATCACATCGCTTCTTCTAATCAAATCCATTCTTCTAATCAATCACATCACTTCTTCTAATCAAACCCATTCTTCTAATCAATCTAATCATTACCATCAAATCAAATCATTTCTTCATCAATCCAATCAATCAAAATCATTCCAAGTAAATTATTCCTTAATTTAATTCAACAATCATCATCCAAATCTTCAAATCAAGCATCTTCAATCCTTCCAAGCAATAATCCAAATGCAAGTCAATCCTTAATCCATACCAACGAAGCTAATCAATCTTGCCAAATTATCCAATGACATCCTTTGGTCTTGATCCTAATCTTGTTGTAAACCCAATCAATTAGTCAATCATCCTTGTGTTGATCTAGGGATATATCATTCCCCGCAATGACAACACTATCATCATCATCAATCAATCAATCAATCAATTATCCTTGTGTTGATCTAGGGATATATCGTTCCCCACAATGACAACACTATCATCATCATCAGTCAATCAATTAATCATCGGTTTACAGCTTGACAGGGGCAATACCTTGTTTGTTTTTGTATCATTTGTGCATGCTTTCTTGTGTGTTTTGTCATTTCAATTTGCATTTGCATCAAATATGAATCACTCCTAGCTAATATTCATATCTTGTATCTAGACAATGTTGTATTATGCTGGGGCACGAGACACATCATCACCTTGGTCCTTATACCTTGGTGCATAACGTCTAGTGCTATATCAAACATATGATTGCTCACTTTATTGTAGCATAACGTGTCATTTTTCTTTTTCATCTACTTCTTATCTTGTATCATTCATCTTATCCCTCCTTTATCATTTCATTCATTTCGAGAGAATATCCGTGTTTATGCAACCCACCTATCCTCTCAAGGGGGCATCATCATCATTATCATATCCTATATCATCATCCCATTTCTTCATATCTTTTGCATCATCATATTCTTCTATCATCCCTTTCCCTCATTCATCATACTCCTCACTTCTTTAAGTGGTTGGGGCATCATCTTTTTTTCATCTATTCATACCTTAACTTCTTTGAAATGATGTTACTAGACATAAATTTCACCATCGCGAACATCATCTCAAATAGGGGAAAAATGTAGACACCCAAAATTGTCCATGTCATAATATTACCTAGTCGATACATGACCTTGTAAGACATTTTGTAATATTTTATCCTAGGTCATTACACTATCCCACTTATCTCATTTATTCCACTTAATCACCTTCCCAATTAATTAAATAAATCTCATTTATTTAATTACTTCCCCTTCACATGTCTCAAAATAATTCAAATTAAATATTTGAATTAATCTCTCACTTTTACCACATTGCAACATGTGTCACATGACTACAACTCTTCACATGCACACATAATTCAAATAATTTTATTATTTAAATTATGAGATTCTCACTCACATCCTATTTTTACCCCCATTCATTGTGCATCATAAGCATCTTTTCTTCCAAAATAAAGAATAGAATCCCACTTATTTCCTCACATCTTAATTTTAGCCTCATGTCATAATCCACTTAATGTGCATCATAGACACTAAAATAAACTTTTAATCCTAGCCACACATATCACAAGTTTGACTTTTAATCTTGGCCATCGAATCAAATCAGCCTTCTCCTGTAAATCAAGCCTTTCACATGCCATTTGGGGAATCTTCTTCTAGCATCATTACTCTGCCAAAATTTCTTCTTATTTATCTATTTTATTTTATTATCTTTCATCTTATCATTATGCTGCAAAAATGAGCAATCAACATATCAAATCATTCAAACCTTCAAAATCATGCATTCTCATGCAGGTGGAGAAGAGCAATGGAGATAAATCAATTCAAGCTTGGAGATTGGTTTGCATTTGCTTGTTATTTTGATTTTCATGCTTGCTTGTACTCTATTGTGCTAGTTAGGGTTTTGATATCTTGTTATTCTAGTTTTATATCTGATTTTCCCTAATTACAGATGGTATCCACTCTTTAGGTCTATCTTGGTAAAATACTTTACTCCACTCAAACTGTCCATTGTGTCATCCATCCTAGGAAATGGGAATCTATACTTCACTATGACCTTATTGATAGCTCTTGAATTAGTACACATCCTCCATTATCCACCCTTCTTAGATGAAATTATAGCTAGTACCACACATGGGCTCATACTTTCTCTGATCAATCCTTTCTTCAATAGTTCCTTTATCTGTTTGTTCAGCTTTGCATTCTCTGCTGGTGTCATTTGGTGTGCAAATTTGTTCGAAAAACTAGCTCCTAGAATAAGGTCCATATGATGAATGATACTCTTGATTGGTGGTAATCCATCAGGCACATTCTCTTATACAAGATCTTGGTATTCTATCAATAGTTTGATGACTTCCTTCGCTAGTGATTCTTCTTCATCTAGGGATCTGCACTTCCTTGGAATCAAATAAAAACACATGTTTTCATTTCTCAATCCATCCAAAACTTTCCTCCCATCTACCAAATTGATTCTAGCTATACCACATTCTTCACTTTCAAGTTCATCTTCCAAGGGTGTCAAGATGATTCTCTTTCCATTGGACATTATGGTGTAAGTATTCTTTCTCTCATCATGTATAGATTTCTTATCATACTACCAAGGTGTACCCAACATCATATGACATGCATCCATTGGCATAATATCACATAGCACCTCATCATGATATGATCCTATACGAAACTTTACTAAACTTTGCTCATTTACTGGTATCTTTTGCTCATCTTGAATCCGGGCTATCCTGTAAGGTTTCGAATGTTTTCCTTCTTTCCAAATTTAACTTTGTAACCATTTCCTTAGAAAAATAGATTATTGGTACTGACAGTATCAATGATAACTTTGCAACACTTACCTCCTTCTTTGCATCTAGTCTAGAACAAACTTTTCCTCTACAGTGCTTCCTTAGGTTCTTCTTTCTTTTGGAATAGTTCTCTCCTCATGAATAATGATTCTCCCTTCTTAGGACTTCCTCTGGAACTCAGTGGTCCTACTGGTTCTTCCTTCGTGTATTCGATTCTTGCATTATTTTCAACCTTCTTACTTTATTGGAGACACTCAAATGCTCTATGTCCTTCTCCTCCACACTTAAAACATGTTCCTCTGAAAGTTCTCTTGTCATATCCTTTCTCATCTCTTTGGTATCCATAATTACAGTAAGAATTGTAGCCTCCCCTATTGTTGTGGCAAGAATTTTTGTCATCTCTCTCTTTATGGTATGAATTTTGAATCCCTCTCTTCCTTGTGGTATGAATCTTTGTCCTTTCTTTGCTCTGCATATGGTTTTTATACTCCAGAATGTGACATTTCTCTCTGAAATATACCTCCTCTTCCTCTCTCCCTTTGCTCATGTCTTTTATTTAGCTTGTCCTCCACCTTTAATGCAAACTGATATGCTTCTTCTATCGAATTCATCATCACCAGACTCAATTCTTCCTAAATGTTCATTTTCAGACCATTGATATATCTCACCACTTTCTCCTTGCTTTCTTCACTATGTCCAATCTTGATAATGATCTTATGAAATTCCTCAGTGTATTCTTTCACACTTTTTTCCTTCTACCTCAATTTTTGTAATCTCTCCAGCAACTCTAACTCATAGTCTGCAAGTATAAACTAGTTCTTCAATTTTATCACCATTCTATCCCATTTCATAATCTTCTCTTTAGCTTTTCTATTCCTCTCTAGCTGAACTTTCCTCCACCATATTGCAACATGTCCTTTCAGCTTAGTCTTTGCAAATATCACTCTCTCCAGATCTTCAATTTCCTCATATTTGAAGTATTCTTTAATATCATTTATCCAATCAATCAACTCCTTAGGGTTTAGGTTACTCGTATAATTTGAAATCTCCATTCTAGGTCAATTTCCTATTTTTGAAATAGCCTTCAACATCTTCATCTAATCTGATTATTCCTCTTTTGAGGTTTCTTCAGTTAGGTCAGAAACTTGAACCTCATCATCATCACTTTCATCATTAGGTCTAGGGTTTAGGCCCTTTCTTTGATCTTCTTCAATAGCATCCAATCTCACTTTCATTGTTCACATCATTTCCATCATCTCATCCATCTTTCTAGCAACACTAATAGTAGTATAAATTCTCCTCGGTGACATATCTTCCTAGGATCTGGTGCAGCTACCTCAAGTCGACGATCTAGCTATAGGGTTGCAACTACCTCATAGTCGGTGATCTATTGAAAAACACAAGTAGGCTTCCTCAAGTTGGTGATCTATCCACATAAAGATCTTATAAAATTCCTTGCTCAACTTTTCTCTCCTCTCCCAAAGTTCACAAGACCTACTCTGCTACCACTTAGTTTAGTCAAGAATGGAGGGTCCGAAAATAGGATGGTCCAACCTTGTAGCAAGAGTGAAAAAAACATGGACTTAGAGAAATTGAATAAAAATCACACATGAATGTATGAAAGATGCTCAATTATTCACTGGAAACATGCCCTGCCTTTAGGCTTTCAAAATATAGAATTATTCAATGCTATACCCAGACTTAAATGTGAGTTGAAACCCTTATTTATCTTATATCTTACTATATCACTACTTATTGCTAATTGAATCCCTAATGAAACTAAAGAATGCCTATATATATCAATTCCCAATCCATGTTCGCCTCCAGAGATCTCACACCCTAAAGTTGATGAAACGTGTAAGATTCAACAAAAACATATGGTTCTTCTTTAATTCTTGGATAAAATTGATGTGGATTAAAATGAAGGTTCCTTGATGAATGTGAATCCTTATAAAATGGTTTCCCAGGTTTCACAAGTCATGGAATAGGTCCACACACTTGAAAGTTCTAGACTGGTCAATGGATGCTCTCTATCCAAATACAGTTGATATTTTGTTAGCGATAACTTCATACTGGAATCTCCAAAACACTTGAACTCTGGGAATGACGTAGATATTGTAATGAATATCATATATCTTGCTTTGTGAGCTCTGATGTTATAATGCAAAATGTGGTACGACGAAGAGTAGGTCCTGACAGTTAACTACTAAAATGCAAGACAAGAACATGAATGCAAATATTTTTGGTTGATGCAAGATTTCTTGCAACCTGGGATGCTCTTGCATCAACATGCCTCTTCTAAAAATCATAAGAATGTAGTGCATAATATTTTATAAAGGAATTAATAATGAAACCTACATCAATTAGGAAGTAAGTCTTGTGTGGTCTCCCAACACACCCCAAGACTCCAAAGGTTGGGGAACCCAAGTCAAAACTAACACTTATGGTAGGTGTTTTCTAGTTGGAAAGATCACCATACGTGAAAAGAAAAGAGAATTATTTTGAAAGAGTACTTTGCAATTTATGTGTTCTGAGTACCAAGTACCAGGAATTGGGAATGTTAGAGGTGCAAAAGACAATGAAATTGTTAAGTAGAGTGTTTCAATTCGATAGTTGAGGCTTGGTAAAGATGGAAGTTTTGGTAAAACTAAAGTTTAGGAAAATCATGGGTAAAGTTGAATATCGGGTTTCGGGTAACAATGTTAAACAAATTTTTAAATTTTAAGGTTATCTAAAAGGTCCAATTATCTGGTATAAAGGATGGTTATGCAAGAATTTTTTTCTTTCTTGAAAGCGTGTTATTTATGATGGACTTGCATGACAATGAATGAATAATGGTTTTATTTACATGAGATTTATTTTTATAAAAAAAAATTTAAAGGGATTTAATAGTTGGAATTTGTGATTTCAAGAGAAGCAAATTATGATGTAGAGTTTGGGTATGGACGATCGGAAAAACTAAAGTTGCAGGTAGATCTGATGGTGTTACCAGTTTCAACAATATTCTTTGAGACCTCATGCAAGAGTAAAGTGTGTTGCAAAGGGATATTGAATACCAGGAAACCAAAATTCTAGAATTTAAGCATGAGATGAAGGAGTATAAACATTTTGGGGATTACTTATTCCTAGGAATTTTCAAACCAAGTTTGAATCTGAATGTAGGAATTGAAGTTCCACTTGATCATTCTAAATATATGGGAATTTCCTACATTCTTTTTGGGTGGATTTTTTTGGTTCCAAGAAGGAACCCTGATAATAAAAGATGAAAAACCTGAAGGACTTCAACGTGTAGATGGAGGTTGACCTTTGTTGACTTCATTTATAATTCTCTTTCCAATCGCCACATTCCATGTGCCTTGATGTGATTCATCCCTTTGATTTCCTCTCATGTATTTTTCTTATCCTACCTATGTATTATTTCTATGAAAAGCCAGAGGATACTTATTTTAAGTTAATTTTTTGAATTTGTGGATGTCGGAAGAGCCAAAACTTCTCTAAGTTTTGTTCTTTTTTCCTATTTTTTGAATCATTTTGGACTAAAAACTTGTATGCACATAGACTTTAATCAATATTGAAGCCAATTTTATAGCTACCTATCTCATGAATCTTTGTATCTAGTTTTATTAGTTCAACCGAACAAGACTATATGTTGCATCATTTAAGGGTGCATATAGAACCTACTCATTGTCGAAACAAAAACCCCCTTCTTTAAAATCTTTTACCATTTTATGCCTAGTTGTGAAGCAATCTAGTGAAATATAAAGCGGTTTTCTTTGATTTGATTATATCTTAGGGCATTTGTGTAGAATAACTGGGAGAAATTTTAATTTTTAGTATTTTGATGCTCTATTTTAGATTAGATTTTTAGATTTTTTAAAAATGTTCCAAAAAATAAATGAATGGATGGAAATTTATTGAAAATATTTTGTTTTCTATGAATTTGCTAAATTATTAAATCTAAATCTACTTAAGTGATAGCAAAAAATTGTTTGATGTTCATGAAATTTTATTGCAAATCTTTTGATTTCATGAGATTATTTTATGATCAAACTGGAAATCTTATGCTTAATGTTCATGATTCTTAACAAAATTGGAGATAACCATATACCCCTTGAGATCAACAACATTATCACATCATACCCTAAAGTAAGCCTAGTATGGTCAAGACTTGATTATCAAAGACTTGCGATTGAGCTAAGTCAACCTTTTCCAATTACACAGACACGCCCTGAGGTTCTACTGGTTAAGTCTTTTAAGAAGATAGGTTCTTTTCAATTTTCCTGTGAGGACTTTATCTACATTGTTGCTATGAGTGGCATCATCATCAATAGGAATTGGCACTAGAAGGAGGGTCATCCTATTTTTCTCTATGTTGTATTGTTATTCATGACATTATTTATGTGTTTTGCTTAATAATATGTATTGGTTTTGATTATAAGGGTAGCTTGTAAGGTGAAAGTCTAAGGCAAGCTAGTATTTCAAAAATGGAAGTGGAATTTTTTTTGGAAAATTCTTAATCAAAGATTACATCCTTTGAGTTTGTTCACCTTTGGTAGAGTCACCGAGTTTCGAATTCATGATACAGTTGATCACGATGAACTTGATTGTGAAATTGTCTTAGTAGGGTGAGTTTTGCTACAAATAAGGTGATTTCATTAATGGAAGAAGTTTTAACTACTAAAAGAAATGGATTGTTAATGAGAGATGTGTTGAATTCCAAAAAATATTGTAACCCTATTGGAACTAAAAATGTTAAAAAATTAACTGATATATCAAAATGGTTTGATAACTGCAATTGTTATGAAGAAAGTCTTAAGGTTTTGTAGGAAGGTAGGCAAGAATGCCGAGACTCAGAAATACTACACTGAAAGTGGGAAAAATACATTGATGAGTTATCATTCTTTTCATATGTGGAAAATGTAAGTGAAGAGAAAGAGCAGGAAAATCGAGTGGGATACATGTGGTTTTCATTCCAAACTAAAAGTTCACAAGATAAAATTAGAAATTTTCTTGATTTTATGCAAGATACAAAGTATCAAGTTTTTACTTTTTCTCTCTCCAATAACAATATAAATTGTGATATCATTTTTTCTAACAAATTTCAAAGTGAATACATGGTCGAGGACATGAAAATTTTTTGAGGAGAAGAAAATTGAGAAACGGACATAGTCGTTCATGGAACTGAGCAGAATGAAGAAGAAAACCATGAACCAAGGCTGGAAGAAGGTAGAGTATTGATGAACCAAAGAAGGTGTGTGAGATCAACCTTTAATGAGGTCATTTTCATACATATGAGCCAAGTTATTGGTAAGTATGCCTTTGAATTTACATTTGTTAAACACAGTAAATATGAATAAATTCATTGTTACAGTAGGACATTTTAGATTTATTTTAGTGAACTTAAGGACAACCCTACTATAATTCGTACCAAAATAAAAATGGAAATAGTCATGGAACTTAAAATAAATTGTTTTGTTAGGATTAGTCACTTTTTAGACTAGGATTTTGGTTAGTTAGGGTTAAGTTTCTTTTGTAGGGTTTTTTTCTTTTTTTCTTTCCTTTTATATTTGGCCCTTCTACATTGGAAATTTTGGTTAACTTATCATATGCATGAGACTTAATTCAAAAATTTGTAACATTGTACTATGAAATGAAAATTATAAAACCACACAACAAATACATGATTTAAAATGTGCAACAAAGCTATATATATATGTGTGTGTCTGTGTCTGTGTGTGTGTATCATGTATATACATGGAAGTATTGAAATTATTGTTATAAAAGATTTTAAAAAACCAAAAAAGAGGGAGCTAAGCTATAGACAAAAGTAGCCATTTATTCGATTTGGGATGCTTCGTCCATCAAGCTAAATATCCTACGTAGGCAATTTCTTGGTGAACTTCAAAGCCAGGAGTATGGAGATCAGTCAAGAACAGCTGAAGTGGAACCACATCCCTATGTTCCAGGAACCGAAAAATATCATCCATGGAAGGAATTCCAATGGTTGGATGTGTGATAGACATAACAATATCCTAATTCTCCAAATATTTAGGCCACACTATCATATTTATAGTTGAGCAAATATCTTCAACAAGAAGCCCAATATCCAAGAGCGAGGCTACAAAGTGAGAAGCCAAATCAGAATGAAACTGGTAGTAAGCTCTGAATTCCACCTATTGTTCCCCAAGGACTAAGCACAAGTTTAACACAATAAAATTGGTAGTCTGAATGAAGAAAACATTGTGAAGCCTCTGAGTCATGATGTGACTTGAGAAAACATTCTGGTAGTGAGAGAAGGTCAAGTAAATTTGAGTATCCATGACCTAGAAGCAAGCAAGCACTAGAAGAACAAAGAAATGCAAAATTAAAAGGAAGGAAAAGTAGAAGTGTGAAAAATTCAAGAGAATTATTGAATTTATAGAAAACCACGAGGAATTTGTGGTACATAGTTACCTAGATCTAAATCTTGAAAATTGTAAGCAAGGTTGCAATTGGATGAGTTTCTCTAGAGAGGAATGTTAAATCAAATTAATTTTTACACACAATTGGTGACAATTTACTTCAAATTTGTCCAATACAAATATTGTGAATCAAGGAAGTTAGAGATTTCAAAATTAATGGTGGTCATTTCATTGTGTTCTTATTAAGCCATATTAATCATGAAGGTGCTTATGTGTGCAATGCGGAAAGGAAAATGAATCCGATAAGGCAGCACACGTCATCACCTAGGAACTTTGAAAGAAATGATACATGTGCATTAAGGCATGTGAATTGAATGTAGAATAGTGTGATCGTGTTTAAATGTCATCATGGAATTTATTATCCATTAATGTGGTGTAGCACCATCACATCAGAAGTTCTAGCCAATTATTTAGTAGTTACCATAAAATTTGATTGGAAGGGTGGTAACCAATGTCTCTAAATTTAGATTTAAATTTGGTGATTAAGTTTTTTTCTACTAAATTTTAATTTATGCATATTTTTTGACATATGGCAAGTTGCAGTTAGCTAGGATTTGGCATAAAAGTGGTAATGTTTAGCCAGAAATACACACCAATAGGGAATTATTTAATGAGTTTTTGGGAAGTAGTGAAAGGATGAAGGGATTTGCATTGAATGAAAAATCAAAAGGAAACCTTCACTACCACTGTAATTCCCAACCTAATAGTGAGCTTCATTTCTTTCAAGTTGAAAATGAGCTATCAATGAAATATCAAAAGAAAAAATGAGTTATCAATGAAATATCTAAAAAAAAATATCAACTCTTTGGGATATCCAAATATCTCTACTGGGGCTATAGATGCCTAGCTAGCAATAGAGCTATGTTTGGGGGAATTACAGAGATAACCTTGTTGGGGTTATGGATGCTTGAATGGCAACAAGGCTATGTCCCTGGTTAACTTTGGAGGGTTACCAAATTATGTAGTTCAATGTCAATGAACTGATTTTTTTCATCGAGTTCTAGAAATTGGAATTAATCAAAGAACGCACGGATATTTCTGGAGGAATTTTTACTATTTTTATGTCAGAATCTAGGCAAAGATAAAGTGTTATTGTTTTAGAATATGTATAAATTATAATTTATGACTGGTGATTTAATCCCAAGTTTTAGTTTAAATTTGGTTTTATTGGTTGCAAGTTGTTGTGTGAACTCACAACATGCCCCAAGACTCCAAGGCTTGGGGACCCCAAGTGAAAACTAACTCTTATGGGATGTGTTTTCTAGTTGGAGATATCACCAAAAGTGAAAAGAAAAGAGAAATATTTTGAAAGAGTACTTCATAATTTAAGTGTTACAGGTATTGGGAACTAGGAATGTTAGAGATGCAAAAGGAAATTCAAGTGTTAAGTAGAGTGTTCCAGTCTGATAGTTGAGGTCCAGTAAAGAAGGAAGTTTTGGTAAAACCAAAGTCTAGGAAAATCATGGGTAAAGCTGAATACCGGCTACTAGGTACTAGGTAACAATGTAAAACAAAGTTTTAAATTTTAAGGTTATCTAAAAGGTCTGATGGTCCGGTGATCTGGTATAAAGGATGGCTGTGCAAGAATTCATTTTTTCTTGAAAGAGTGTTATTTATGATGGACTTGCATTATAACAAATGAATAATGGTTTTATTTACATGATATTTATTTTTATAAATGTTTTTTTAAGGGATTTAATAGTTGGAATTTGTGATTGTAGGAGAAGAAGGTAGTGATATAGAGTTCAGGTATGGATGGTTAGGAAAACTAAATTTGTAGGCAGATCTAATGGTGTTACCAGGCTCAACAATATTCTTTGAGACCTCATGCAAGATTAAAGTGCATTGCAAAGAGATACCGGATACCAAGAAATCAGAATTTTAGAATTTAAGCATGAGGTGGAGTATAAACATTGTGGGGATTACTTATTCCTGGGAATGTTCAAACCGATTTTGAACTTGAATGTAGGAATTGAAGTTCCACTTGATCATTTTGAATATATGGGAATTTCCTACATTCTTTTTGGGTGGATTTGTTTGGTTCCAAGAAGGAACCCTAATAAAAAAAGATGAAAAACCCGAAGGACTTCAAGGTGTAGATGGAGGTTGACCTTTGTTGACTTCGTATGCAATTCTCTTTCTAATCACCACATTGCATGTACGTTGATGTGACTTGTCCATTGGATTTCCTCTCATGTATTTTTCTTATCATACCTATGTCTTATTTCTATAAAAGGCCAGAGGATACTTATTTTAAGTTAAGTTTAGAATTTGTGGATGTCAG
The DNA here is from genome assembly GCA_007115665.2 of Sequoiadendron giganteum. Lineage (NCBI taxonomy): Eukaryota > Viridiplantae > Streptophyta > Pinopsida > Cupressales > Cupressaceae > Sequoiadendron > Sequoiadendron giganteum. The sequence continues at coordinate 364,926,918 of CM021110.1, read as the reverse complement.
AAGAGCCAAAATTTCTCTAAGTTTTGTTCTTTATTCCTATTTTCAAAATCATTCCAAACTAAAAATGGTATGCAAATATACTTTAATCAATATCGAATCCAATTTGATAGCTACCTATCTCATGAATCTTTGTAGCTGGTTTTGTTAGTTTAGCCGAACAAGACTGTATGTTGCACCATTTAAGGGTACATATAGAACCTACTTAGTGTCCAAACTAAAACCCCCTTCTTTAAAATCTTGCACCATTTTACGCCTAGTTGTGAAGCAATCTAGTGAAGTATAAATCGATTTGCTTTGATTTGATTATATCTTGGGGCATGCATGGAGAATATATGGGAAATTTTTTAATTTTCAGTATTTGATGCTTTATTTTAGATTATATGTTTAATTTTTGAAAATGTTCCAAAAAATAGATGAATGGATGAAAATTTATTGAAAATCTTTTGTTTTCTATAAATTTGTTGAATGCTTAAAGCTAAATCTACTTAAGTGATAGCAAATTTTTTTTTGATGTTCATGAAATTTTATTGCAAATATTTTGACTTCATGAGATTATTTTATGATCGAACTCGAAATCTTATGCTTAATGTTCATGATTCTTAACAAAATTTGAGATAACCATATACCCCTTGAGATTAATAGCATTATCACATCATACCCTGAAGTAAACCTAGTATGGTCAAGACCTGACTACTAGATACTTGGGATTGAGCTAAGTCAACCTTTTTCCAATTACAGAGACACACCCTAAGGCTTCCTTGGTTAAGTATTTCAATAAAATAGGTTCTCTATTGTTTTCCTATGAGGACTTTATCTGCACTGTTGTTGTGGGTGACATCATCGTCAACAATAAGATACTATAAAAATTAACTATTGTTTCTAATGTTTTCATATCTTTAGTGAAATTTTAAAAAAATCTACAAATGTAACCATGACTTATATGTGATTAATTTAAATGTTTTCATTTCTAATTTGTGACAAGTATGAATGAATAGTGTGTCCTTCTTGACCCACCAATGGATAAACATTATTTTATTTCCAATGTACTTGAATAACTTCATTCATATGCCAGTTATTCCCACCTTCAACATCAAATTACCAAATTTAGGATATTTGGGCATCAATATGTAATTATTTACTAATTGAACCATTCCTAATATTAATATTGTATCTTCATTTTTATACATTTTGAAGTAATATATTCCAAAATTACTTTTAATTTATAATACCTATTTTTCCTTTTTGTATTTATGGTTAAATATTTCATCCATGGATCCCTTTCAAATCTAATATAATTTATGAAGCCTCTCACAATATGTTACATATGAAAACCTTTTTCACAAAACAACCATTCAAATATTTAAAGCAATCTTTTCTAGTCAAAATATCATATGGTTAAAGAATATAAACAACCTATATAGAAATATGTTGTTGAATACATAGATCAAAAACCAGTTGTATATGAATATTATTTTATTATTCTACTAAATTAACTCATGTTTTAGATAACTGAGTAACCTTATCATTTGAATTGGTTATAGTTAAGCCTAACATATAATAAAATTTTAAAGACATGACATTTCCCTAAGCAACTGATCTAACCAAATAGTTGTGAAGGTTCTTACCAAAGAAAAATTATTAGGAGGAATTTTGAGTAATCTAATATTCCATTGTAGATGGTCACTTGTACATCAATGTTATTAACTTGTTCTTTTCCTTTTACTTTTGGATTAGTAATAATTTTTGTTTTTCCTTTTGTGTTAGAATAAACACCTTTCAAATCTCTAGAAATATTCAATGAGCTTTCTTAGGCATTTGAGTCAATTTCTAAATGCTAATATTAGCCTTTTATTTCTTAATGTTTTCTAATATGTTATAACTAGGTTTGGTTGATTATAATCCTTAATATATTGATAGTATGGAAATTTTGTTCTTTAGTTGTGATGATGGACCTAGTTTTTAATGTCATAGGTTTTTTATCATATTTGAATACAACAAGGTTTGTGAGTTGTGAGGATAGGTGGATGCAACATAGAAACCTTATTTTTACTCTAGGATTTCACAATGATACCTCAATTAGACTATTGATATTATTGGAATTCATACAAATTAATTTAAGGTATTGTTGTCACATAAAACTACACTCTACTAAATTAGAGTTTAGTGTTCTAATGACACAATGGAAATAACCTCAATGTTCAATAATGAAGATTTTGAAGCAAGTATGAGAGTGTTGTCATTGATGTCAACTAGTTAAATAGTTCTCAATTAGTTTCTATTGTCATTGATGAAGGTTATTGGTTGTATATGTAAAGGATATTGAGAAAATTGTAAAGGAAAAAGGTGTAGAAGTTGTCAAAAACCAACTTTAGAGTCCAAGAACACCTGCATGCAAAAAGATACATGTCACAGGGAAGAGAATGGATGAAAAAGAAAATGAGGGTTTGAAGCTCTAAAATATGGAGAGATTATATTATCAGAACAATCAAAAATGAAAAAAATATACAATGGATCAATCCTTAAGAAAGGAGATCGTACAAAACCTAAAAGTAACCCTAATAGGTAAAAATTTAATAATTAATATAATTATTAAATGTCACATTATGCAAACTAAAGTGAAATATTAAGAGAGGAATAAAGGTAACTTAATTAACATAATTAAGTTAAAACCTTTACTCTAACATGCCCCCTTAAGATGAGTAAGAGTGCAGCTACAAACATGTGCAAGAAAGAAAAGGTAACTACAATGCATGAAAGAAAACAAGGGTCCCAACAACTAGGCCTGATCAGGTACCCCAATACAACCAAATCTCTGTAAAGTGGAGTAAAAGAGAAAACCATGTGGGAAAAACTCTTCTCCAAAGAGAGATGAAAAAGACATGCTGAAAAAAACATGAAGGAAGACCTCATTGAGACCCCCCAAGGACAAATTCCTTCACCTCGATCATAGAGCACAACTGAAGATAGCACAGTGATGCCAAAGGTTTAGTGAAGATGTCTGCAACTTGCTCCTCAGTAGGAATGTACTCCAAAATGAGAGAACCATCCTGAATCAATTGTCTCATGAAGTGCATGTGGATCTCAATGTGTTTAGTTCATTGATGCTCCACTGGGTTGCAGGAAATGTGAATAGAGCTTTGATTATCGCACCAAAGAGTAGTGGGACAATCAAGAGGAAAACCAAACTCAGTCATCAACTGCCAAAGCCATAAAATCTCCTGACTCGCTAGTACATTTGCTCGGTACTCAGCCTTTGTAGATGATAATGCAATAGAAGACTTCTTCTTGCAAGACCATGTGATAGGACCAGAACCAAGACAAAAAAAAAAACCAAAAGTAGACTTCTAATCATTGACATCACCAGCCCAATCTAAGTTAGTGAAGCCAACAATGTGAGGAGCTCCTGATGTATAGTGAATCCCATAAAATGTGGTTCCCTAAATGTACCTCAAAATACGTTTGGTAGCTTGCCAATGAATCTCATGAGGCTCATGTAAAAATCGAGAGACAAGTCTAACCGCAAAGGAAAGATTAGGATGAGTTTTTGTCAAATATAGCAAACTATCAACCAAATGCCTATATAAAGTGGGATCTACTGAAGGAGTAGAGCAAGTGGTAGAAAAAACAACACCTGACTGAAAAGGAGTGGGGGCAGGCTTGCTATCAAGCATGCCAAATCGCTAAAGCATATCAAGAGCATACTTCTGCTGAAGTATGGAAATCCCATTCAAAGACTGAATAACCTGTAGGCCCAAAAAATAGTGCAGAAGGCCAAGATCTATCATCTCAAACTGCTCCATCAAAGCTCTCTGAACACTCTGAATCATGGAGGATGAGCTACCTATAATAATTAGATCATCAACATATATCACAAGTATCAAAATATTACCCTCATGATGTTGAATGTACAGTGTGTGATCGGAATGACAATGTGTGATGCGAGAAGCAAGCAGAAAGGAGTCCATCTTCTCATACCAAGCCCTCAAAGCCTGTTTGAGACCATACAATGATCGCCGAAGTCTACAAACCAAAGAAGAGTCCTGCATAAAACCCTAAGGCTACTCCATATAGATCTCCTCATGTAGGTCCCCATGCAAGAAAGCACTCTTCACATCCATCTGAAACATTGTCCATCCCTAAGAAGCTGCAAGGGAGAGTACAAGGTGAATAGAAGTCATCTTGGAAATAGGAGCAAAGGTCTTGGAGTAATCAATACCCTCTACTTGAGAAAACCCCTTCACAACAAGATGATCCTTGTACTTATCAATCGAACCATTTGCAACATACTTGGTATGGTACACCCACTTGCACCAAACCAACTTTCTCCCTTTTGGAAGAGAACAAAGATCCCAAGTGTTATTCTTCATCAAAGAAGAATACTCCTCATCCATGGCCCTATCCCACTCATGGTGACCTGTTACCTCTAAAAACTTTTGAGGATCATTTGAAATGGCATGACTCAAAAGACTAGTACCAGTTGTCTGAGCAAAAGTACAATGAGTATCAAAAGGATCACCTGCCAAAGGTCTAGCTGCCTCAATAATAACACGAGCCCACTTGGAAAAATGTTGAGTATTTGGTGGTGGTGGAGATGGTGGGTCATCGTCTGTATCATCCTTGAAAGATATGTAATCCTCAAGAGGTGGAGAGGAAGTAGGAGGCAGTGAGGGAGAAGTTGGTGATGGAGGATCCGTCTAAGGATAGCGCTCATCAAACTGGAAATCTTGTTGAAACAAGACCTCTTTGGAATTAGGATCAAACAACCTGTATGCCTTACCATCCTCACAGTAGCCAAAAAATATGAGTGGTCGACTCTTCCTCTCCATGGATTTCCTCTAAGCATCCAGAATAAATGCCCAAGCCTCACTACCAAAAACTTGGAATGTAGAAACATCAGGCTTGACATGAGTCCAAGCCTCCTCAGGAGTCATGTTTCACAATGCCTTATGAGGCATTCAATTCTGAATGTAGTTGGCACAATTGACTACCTCAGCCCAAAAAAAAGCATCCATAGCTCGAGACTAAATCATACAATTGGCCATCTCCTATAAATTTTTCTTTCACTCAACAACACCATTCTACTGAGGGGTGTATGGAACTATAAACTGATGTTGTAAACCATGCTCAGTGCAAAAATATTTGAAATCATGATTAACATATTCCTCCCCATTATCGATGCATATCCTCCTAATAGAAAGTCCAAACTGCTTCTCCACAATAGTCTTAAAAATCTGAAATGAATCAAAGACATCAGACTTGTACTTCAAAAAATACACCCATGTATGCCTAGAGAAGTCATCTATAAATGTGAGCACATATCAGGCACCAAAAAAAGGAGTGGATAAAGACATAAGATCGCTGGGAACCAACTCCAAAGGTGCCTTAGCATGTGAGGCTCTACCCGTAGGAAAAGGATCCCAGTGATGCTTGCCAAGAGCACATCCGTGAAAAACACCATCAGTATAGGATATCTAGGGAAGCCCAATCACTAGTGTCTATGTACTCATCTGTTGAAGATATCTGTAATTGACATGGCCAAAACTCTCATGCCAAACCTTTCTCACTGTGTTTGCATGAGCTATAAGAGAGAAGCCTAAACTATCTGAACTCTCAAAGCCATCAAAATTGTATAAGTGAGTCTCAAGATCTGCACTCCCAATAGAAACAACCAAATCAGGATCATGGAGATCTTGAATAACCATATCATGCGGTGAGAACTCTACTATTTTACCAGTGCCAGAATGAAAAATCTGATAAACGGAAAGGAGGTTTGTAGAAATAGTAGGAACCAAAAGAACATCATGTAGACAACCACCATCCAAAGAAATAGTACTAGAACCTGTAACTGAAAGTTGTGCTGAGTCACCAACTGCAATCTATGAAGTATCAGTGTGGGAAAGGGTGGTGACCATCTCCTGTGAGTGATTCAAATGGTACAAAGCACCAGAATCAACAATCCAAGTGGATCTTGAAGGTACAGCTCGAGTAGAAATAGCATGTCCTTTTCCTGTAGAAGAGGAAGGAGGAGAAGGTGAGGAGATGTGATGATGCTTCATGGATTCCTCTAAAGCCTCTAATCATTTCCAACACCTAGAAACTGGATGTCCTTCCTTCCCACAAAAACTGCAAGGATCACTTGAATACTTCTTAGTCTTGGAGGAAGACTCACCAGACTTTGAAGATTTTCCATGTTTCGGATTGTACTTTGGTTTTGAATATGACTTTGGAGGTGGCTTGGAGGAAGTCTCACTACCAACTGAATCTGTCTTGGGCTTCAGTTTTTTATTCTTCTTTCCTTTTGATGTCTAAGCAACCAATGCATGGTTCTTTGATCCTATGAGAGAATCCAACTGCTTGCTCTCAAGTCAACCGATCATAAAACACCTCAAAAGTAGGCATGGTGAATCGATTGCCCAAGGCATCCATAGTGGAATGGAAGGTAGATGAGAATATCTGAAAGTTCCCATGAAGCTTTTACAAAATCAGGTAAATACACTCTGTATCAGTCTTAGCCTTACCACAACCTTGTAAAAGAGATCTCTATTGTTTGAATTTCATCAGAAATCCTCAATAGTGGGAAAAGAATCAAGTACAAGTGAAGTAAACTCTGCCTCAATCTGGAGTGCACGAAACTGATTTATGGTACCAAATAGATCATTGAACTTGGTCCACGTTTCAAGAGGACTATCACACCCATCAAGATGAAACAACAAGCTGTCTGAAACATGCAAGGAAATCAAACCCATAGCCTCATCCATCTTATTTCTATGTTGCATAACCTCAAATGGCCTGGTCAAAACTGGTTGAACCATATCTAAAAAGGACCGCAACCCCTTTGATCTGAGAAGATGTGTCATGAAAACCTTCCATGTATGGTAGTTATGCAGTGTGAGAAGGTCAACAATAGAAGTGTTTTCGTCCATGTTTGGAGAGGTTTAATGAATTTTTTAATGTGAAGAGTTTCTATTTTTCTGAATTAAATGACATAAAGAAAGAAAAAATACTTCCCCCACAATACAAAAAACCGAACCCCAATAGAGATTTTTCAGCGGAAAATAGGAAAAAGGAAAAAGAGGTTTCAGACTGAATCTTGTGTACTTGATAAATTTTCTGAAATAAATAACAAAATATACGAATAGAGCACATTCACAGCTTTCTGATGCCTATTCATTTTTGAAAAACGGAGCAAAAACGACCAAGTTATGCCGTCCGGAGTGCAAAAAAATCATCTGACTTTGATTGCAAAAAAATATAGAAAAACTACAAAATTTTGAAAAATATCCTACACCATCATGACGGGCTTAGAGCCAGCTTTCCAATGCCTATTTTCGTTCGAAAAATGGAGAAACAACACCCAAGATATGCCTGTTTGAGTGAAAGGAGGTTAAAAACAAATTTTGGAGAGGCCTGGTGGCTCCCTAGTGGTGCTCCAGTGGCGAGCGACACACGAGCTGAGTGCAGGCAACTCTGCTGGCTGGCAACGCAGTGGTGGTGGCCAATGAGTGGCGCATCAGTGGTCAAAGCTATTTGAGCGGGCATTTCCCAAAAGAATAAAAACTTTGTATTTTTTTGAATTTTTTTTGCTTCGGAAGGCGTGCTTGGGAGCTGTATGACCTTTGGGCAAAATGTTTTTGCCTCCCTGATCAACTATGGCCAAAATCAATGAATGAACAGTTGATTTAGGGGTTTTTGGATGCTACGAATCCAACGGCGAGGTCCATTTGGGTCCAAAGTGAACCCAAAAAATGAAATATGCCGGATCCACAAAAAATCACCCAACAAAACTGTGAATGCCTGATCCAACCCTTGTAGCTCCAAATTCTTCAAACAAGAATAGGCATGTAGCAGGTTGGCTCTGATATGATGTAGAAGTTTTCAAAACCAACTTCAGAGTCCAAGAACACCTGCATGCAAAAGGATACCTATCACAGGGAAGAGAATGGATGAAAAATAAAATGAGGGTTTGAAGCTTTGAAATATGGAGAGATTATATTATTAGAACAATCGAAAATGAAAAAAATATACAATGGATCAATCCTTAAGAAAGGATATCGTGCAAAACCTAAAAGTAACCATAATAGGTAAACATTTAATAATTAATATAATTATTAAATGTCACATTATGCAAACTAAAGTGAAATCTTCAGAGAGGAATAAAGGTAACTTAATTAACATAATTAAGTTAAAACCTTTACTCTAACAAAAGGTTGCAGGTGTTCAGTGTTTGCTCTGAGTTTTTCTCTAGGATTGTCTCCTATGTTTGTGTGGTTCAGATATGTTGAGAATGGCTGCTAGAAGCTGCTATATCCATATTTTGGGCTTCCAATTCATTGTACAGTGCATGTTATGTTCATCAGTTGTGAGCTATGTTTTTTCAGTGTATTTGGCTAAGGTATGAGAAAATAGTTGCTCCAAATTTCTTCTTGTTTGAGTCTTATAACTTGAAATTTTGGAGTTCAGTTGATATGATCATGTTGAAGATAATTTTGTTATCTAGAAGGATTGGATCATGCTAAGGTTGTGTGTGCTTAATTTTTATGTGTTTTACACTAGTCTGGATGACCTTTTTTATAGCACTACTTTCAAAGCTTATGGAAGCATGTTAAAGCATGTGTTTGGGTTGCCCTCATTCTAATTCCACCCTAGAATATTTTGGTGATGACCTAATTTAAATTTGTAAATGCGAGTGGTGTATAGCCGACTTTGGATATATTTCAAAGTTGAAGAAGGTACAAATATAGGATGAGATTTGTGTGAAGAGGGAAGTACAAAGAAATAGAGAAGGATAGATGTGAATCAGTGTGTATGTGAAGTGATTTTGGTAGATCAGTGTGAAACCTTATTACGAGTTTTCAAAAGCAGTGAGCTAAAGGTGTACTCTATCATTCATGCATGTATACAAGTGGTTGAGTGAATTGTGGTAGAAATATCTATTACATTGAGATTGGCTTTCTCTATGTAACAAATCCCTTCTATCTTCTTTGTAATTATATTGCAGTGATCCATTTGAGTGGTTAACCCTTGTTTGATAGTGAGTCCTATTTTGGTAGTGATCCTTCTCTAGTAGCGAGCCTTTTAATCAGTTTTGATATTCTCTAAATTATGAACTAATCCTCACCATGTTTTTTCCCTTATTAGGTTTTCCATGTAAATTTGGTGTTATTATATATGTGTTGCTTTTCAGTTTTTTCCTTTTCACTTAATTATTAATCATAGTAATAGAGTAAAGGATTTGTGATTGATTTAATTTTTTTTTGAAATTTTTAAAGATTAAATCTTGTCACAACTGATTCACCCCCCCTCTTAGTTTTCTTTTTCAACAATTGGTATCAAAGTTTGGTTCCTTGGAGAGGAGCTTAACCACTTAAGAATGGTCTAGGATGGCAAGCAAGATCACTTTTGAATATGCTAGGTTTGATGCAACAAATTATGCTATCTAGAAAATACAAATGGAAGGAAACCTAGATTATTGTAGATATGATGTTGAGAAATCTTACAAGACTACTTACACTCCTTTGACTAATGGTCCAAGTACAACTGATGAAATCAAGGCACATGAAGCAAACAATAAGGTGAAGTTTATTCTGAAGAATAGTCTAAAGATGAGAACAATAAATCCTATGTACAAATAATGGATGAGTTGGTAGGTGAAATGCAAGGAATAGGTGCTACAGTAGAGGAATCTAGGATTGTGAAGAAAATTATTAGAAATCTCCTTGATGCATACAATGAAAAGGTATCTACTATTGAAGAATATGTGGATTATAAGACTTATACTAAAGAATAGTTATTGGGAACTCTAACATCTTATGAGATGAGAAAGCCAAATTTAAGGAATGTATCCAAATCATAAACTACTTTCAAGGCTGCAAGAGCTAATGATTTGGATGAAGAAAACCTTGATGAAGTAGAAGCTAACTTTGTGAGAAGGATGAAGAAAGGATTTGGTAAGTATGAAGGTAAGTTACCCTTTAAATGCTTTAGTTGTGGAGGAATAGGTCATTATGCTTGGAGATGTCTAGAAAGAGCTAAGAACAAACAAAGATTTAACAAAAAAACAAAGGTAAGAAGATCAACAGAGCATATTATTTGAATAAGGATACTAGTATTTCTGATGAAGAATCTGATTATGGAGATTTTGATGAAATGAATGCTTGTTCTTTTCTATAAAAGATGAATCTAGTTCTATTAAATTTGAAAGGTAGGTGAAGGAATGTCCTCTAGAGAAAGATAAAGATGAAGATACTGTAATCGCCGTCGTACATGCTAAACATGAAAAAGAATTATTGGATTGTTGACAATGGATGTGCACATCAAATTACTAGTGATAAGAGTAAGTTTTTTAAACTTGAAAAATATGATGGAGGCTTAGTTATGTTTGGAGATGATACTAGTGCTAAAATTTGTGGGATAGGTTCAGTAAGTTTTGATGGCAAGCATAATACCAATGATGTTTACTATGTTAAGGGTTTAAGGCATAATCTCTTGATTTTTTTACAAATGTGTTGTAAAGGATATAATATTGTATTTGAGGATGAGAGATGTGAAATAAGGAAAGGATCAAGAACACTAATTGTTATAGGAAATAATTCTAGAGGAAATATATATCAGCTTAAGGGTATTGATGGAAATTGCTTTATGAATCCGATTAATGATAGTTGGTTATGGAGTTGGAGAATGTGTCATGTGAATTTTGATAACTTGATGAGGATCAATGTAGTGCAAGCCATAAGAGATTTACCAAGGATTACAAAGCTTGTCAATGATATTTGCAAGAATTGTTAGTTTGGAAAGCAAGAAATAAAAAAATTCAGATCAAAGGAACAATCTACTACTGGACTACTGGATTTAATTCATAAAAATCTTTGTAGTTATACAAGAGTGAGAATTATACAAGGTGAAAGGTTCTTTATTATTTTGATTTATGATTGCTCTAGATACACATGGGTTAATTTTCTTAGACAAAAATCTAATGCATTAGATAGATTCAAAACATTCAAATCTATGGTAGAGAATAAAGTGAATTTGAGAATAAAATTCTTGAGGTTTGACAGAGGTGGTGAATTCACCTCCCATGAGTTTAATATATTTTGTGAAGTTCATGGAATAAAAAGAGTTATCTACTCCTAGAACTCCTTAGTAGAATGGAGTTGTTGAAAGAAAGAATAGAACAATTCAAGAAGTAGCTAGATCAATGATTACTAAAGCTGGTTTACTGTAAATTTACTAGAGAGAAGCTATTCACACTATTGTTTATGTTTTCAATCGAGTTCAAGCAAGAGATAATAGTACTAAGACCCCCTATGAGCTATGGTGTGGAAGAATTCCCACTGTTAAGTATTTCAAGGTATTTGGAAGCAAATGTTATATTAGACAAGATGAAGAAAATTTAGGGAAGTTTGATGTTAGAAGTGATGATGATATTTTATTTGGATATTATACTAAGAGAAAAGCTTACATATTTTTCAATAAAAGAATAAGAAATATTGTCAAAAGAACAAATGTCAAGGTTGTTGAAGACATGCAGAATTCAATTGAAGTTGATGGATATGTATATGATGAACCTAATTGTGTAATAATTGAAGAAGTTGTGTAAAAAAAAGAGAAGAATAATGAAGAAGAAGAAGAATCTCTAGTGGCGTCCCCTAAGACACCTAAATATGTGTAGAAAAATCATTCAAAAAATAAAATCATTGGAGACAAAAGGAAAGGAGTATTGAGAAGAAGTAGAGCTATTGTTGTTGTTGAGATAGATTTGTGTTTACATTATGAGATTGTACCAAAGACTATAAGTGAAGCATGTAAAGATGAGAAATAGATGGAAGCTATGAAAGAATAACTTATGTAGATTGAGAAGAATAAAACTTGAGAATTAGACCCTAGACAAGAAGATAAAAACATAATTGGATCAAATAGGGTATTCAAAAAAAATTTGAATGAGAATGGAGTAGTTAGAAATATAGAAAGGATTGTGTGTAAGGGTTACTCATAGGTAGAAGGTATAGACTATCAAGAGACTTTTTCTCTGGTGGTAAGAATGGAAGCTACTAGAATTTTTTTAGCATTTTCTACTCATAAATATTTCAATGTCTATTAGATGGATGTTAAGTCTACATTCTTTAATGTTGAGTTAGAGGAAGAGGTATACATGGAAAAATGAGAAGGATTTTAGTTGTCAGATCAACTGGATATGGTTGGTAGACTAAAGAAGGATTTATATGGATTGAAGCAAGCTACTAGAGATTGGTATGCAAGGTTAGGAAGGTATTTGATTCAACAAGGTTTCAAAAAAGGTATGATAGATAATAATCTGTATTTTAAAATTGAAAATGACAAGATCTTGATAGTAGTTGTATATGTTGATGACATTAACTTTGGAGGAAATGAAACTATATGCAATATTTCTGCTAAAGAGATGCAAAAAGAATTTGAGATGTCTATGTTTGGAGAGAATATTTTCTTTCTTGGGCTATAAATAAATCAAATAGAGAAATGTTTTTTTATTTCACAATAAAATTATGTAAGAGAGATGTTGAAGAAGTTTGGGATGGGTGATTCCAAACTAGTATGCACTCCTATGGTGACTGGTTGAAAATTGAGTAAAGATGATGATTCACCTAAGGCCAATCAGAACAAATACAGATCTATGATTACCATATTGTTGTATTTAACTGCTACTAGACCGAATATCATGCATGAAGTTTGTGTTTTGGCTAGATTTCAAGAAGATCCTAAAGAAACACGTGTCGCTATTGTTAAGAGAATATTCAGATATTTGAATGGAACTATAGATTATGGCTTGTGGTATCCTAGGGATATGAATTTTATATTGGGTGCTTATACAAATGAAAATTAGGTTGGTTGTATAGATGATAGGAAAAGTAAAAGTGGCGGGGCATTCTTTTTGCATCAAGTGGTTGACATATTTACAAAGGCTCTTCCTAAAGATACTTTTGAGTATCTCCGAGAAAAGTTACAGGTCATTGCCCCTCCTTTCTTGAACTAGATGCATATGGAGTTACATTAGTCTGGTGGATCTAAGTTTCTTCTAGACTGATGTTCTAGTGGCTAACTCTAAGGGGGAGTAGGTAGTGTCATGTGTTTTCATTAAAAGAGTATTTTGTTTTTAATGTCAAAGGGAAATCAATATAAAAAATTCTTTAGCTTTGGCATTGATGTTAAAGGGGGAGAGAAATATGTGGAGAGAGAGAAGTATCATGTGAAAAATATTATCTACTAAGGGGGAGAAATAGAAATAAAAATCATGAGGAAGTATTTTAAGAGTTGTTGTGTTGTCTTTGATGGTTTTCACATCATGTGTTGCCATCAATGACAAAGGGGGATATTGTTGCAAGAATATATATGTTGAAGCAAGTATGAGAATTGTTTCAATGATTTCAACTAGTTAACTAGTTCTCAACTAGTTACAATTGAAATTGATGAAGGTTATTGGTTGTATATGTCGAGGATATTGAGAAAATTGTAAAGGAAAAGGTTGCAAGTTTTCAGTGTTTTCTCCAATTTTTTCTCTAGGATTTTCTCCTATGTTTGTGTGGTTCAGATATGTTGATCATGGTTTTTGGAAGCTACTATATCTAGATTTTGGGCTTCTGGTTCATTGTATAGTGCAATTTATGTTCACCAATTGTGAATTATGTTTTTTCAATGTATCTAGCTAAGGTCTAAGAGAAATTTAGTTGCTCTGGATTTCTTCATGTTCAAGTCTTATGACTTGCAGTTCTATAGTTTAGCTAATATGATTGTGACAAATATAATTTTGTTATCTAGAAGGATTGCATAATGCTAAGTTTGCATGTGCTTAATTATTTATGTGTTTTACACTGGTTTGGCCAACCTTGTGTTTAGCACTACTTTCAAAACTGATGGAAGCATGTTGAAGTGTGTGTTTGGGTCACCCTCATTCTAATTCCACCCAAGAATGTTTTGGTGTCGATATAATTTGAATTTGTAAATGCAAGTGGTGTATGGATGACTTTGGATATGTTTCAGAGTTGAAGAAGGTATAAATACATGAGATATTTGTGAAAAGGGAAATACAAGGAAATAGAGAAATATAGATGTGAATTAGTGTGTATGTGAAGCAAGTTTGGTATATCAGTTTGAAACCTAATTGTGAGTTTCTAGAAGTAGTGAGATGAAGGTGTAATCTATCATTCATGCATGTCTACAAGTGATTAAGTGAATTATGGTGGAAATATTTTTTGCATTGAGATTTTTTTTCTTTGTGTAAAAAATCCCTTCTATCTTCTTTGTAATTTTATAGAAGTGATCCCTTCGGGTGGTTAACCCTTGTTGGACAATGAGTCTTGATTTGGAAATTGAGTCCTATTTAGATAGTGAGCCTTCTTTGGTAGTGAGTCTTTGTAATAAATTTTGATATTCTCTATATTATGAGATAATCCTCACCCCAGTTTATCCCTTATTGGGTTTTCCACATAAATCTAGTGTTATTGTGTATATGTGATGCTTTTTAGTTTCTACCTTTGCACTTAATGATTAATTATACTAGTAGAGTAAATTATTTGTGATTGATTTAATTTTTAGTGAAATTTATAAAGGTTAAGGTTTGTCACAACTAATTCACCCCCCCTCTCAGTTGTCTTGTTCAACATTCAAGGTGTGGGATCATGTGCAAATGAGGTAGAATCTCTAGAGATGGTCAACATCCTCTTCTAAACTAAGTGAAAATGTGTTAGTCTAGCCCAACACATGAAAAACCCTATCATTACTCTACTCTACCAACTCAAAATGAAAAGAGATAGAAAGATAACATAAAATAGAAATAGAGGTGATACACCAAGATAGAAATATATTTCTTCCAACTTTAGAATAGAATAATATAACAATGAAATAATTATAACACATGTTCATTCATGAAGGTAAAGAAATTTTACTCAAACATACAAGATATTATAGTTATAATAGTTGAATTTTATAAACATAAAGCTTAGAACCGATCTTTACAATGGTAGAATACAAAAAATGTAGTTCATGTAATAAAAAATCCTTAGAGGAGCTAGATGAAGAACCCTTAGAAAATATACAAGTGTTTCTTTTATAGATCAGCATAACTCATATGAATACAAATCAAACCCTAATCCAAATAGGGTTAACAATTGAAGAGATGTAATCAAGGAAATATTTTCTCATGAAATCCACACCAAGAAGAGCCTAGAGAGAAAATATCTTGCACATCATCCACCTTGCCATAAATATTTTCATAAAAGTCATCCAAATCCATCACAAAAGTGGGGATATGAGTATTGAGCTCATTAGAAGGAATAAAGGAGTAGTAATGAATGAGTATGAATAACACAAATCCACTTGCATGAGTCAGAGAATGCATTAATGTTGTCCTTGAATCCCCTAAAAAAAAATTTAGGTGCTCAAAAAGTGATTCAAACATGTTAATGGCATCGTCCAGAAAAAATTCCAAATCTATAGGAAGGTTAGGACGTCGAGCCAGACAAGAAACCCTTGCTTATGCATTAAATGGTCTAGACCCCTGGAAGGGCACATTATCAGGAATTGAGTGTTAGGATTTCCTCATACAAGATGCTTATAACAAGGGATTAGAAGAATTTAGAATCTAAAAATAAAATGTAAGAGAGAAGTCTTACCTCCAAAAATCAGAGGTAAAGGTGAAGCCTTACCCTAAAAATTGAAAGTTAGGGTGAAGCCTTACCCTTGAAATCCAAAAACTTGACACTTAGTAAGTTTTTTGAAAAAATATTTTGAGGAAAGTGTTGAGGAAGAAAGGTTTACCTCCTACAAAGGAAAGCCAAAAGGAGGACTAAAGTCCCATTAGAAGCAAATTTTAAAATATTAGGAAGAACCCTTATTTCTTACTTAAAGAAGGTGAGAGATAAGGGGGAAGTTTGAACCTCAAACCCTGGAATCGGAGGTAAGGGTCAAGGCTTACCTTTAAAAATAAAAAAAATCATAGTTAGTTAATTTTTCTTTTTAAGATTTCGGGGAAAAGGAAGGAAAGTGAGAGGATTACAAGGAGTGTGAGGAATAAAGAAAGGGAATAGAGCAATGGAGAAGAGATGTAGAAAAGTAAGTGACAACCCAAAATCCTAAAAAATTAATACTTAGCTATTTTTTTGGATCCCTCAAGGAGAATTTATGCAAGACGGCCCATGTAGGATCTCTTAGATCAGTTATCAATGATGGGTCATCAAAGGGTGGCATGAAATGACAACATTTTTGGAAAATTTTGTGGGATGATTGCCTACTAATCATGGAATCTAGGGGCCTTATTAGTACATGGGGCATAGATTCATGAAGGGGATCTACAAAATAAAGCCTACCAAGGGAAAAAAAAACATGTGCAGGCCTACACTTAGAGAAAAGAATGGAAACCAGAACATACATTCCATTAAGGAGAATGTAGGGTGTGCAAGGAGAACTTCACGAAAAAAAAAAATTTACAGTATGTACATGAAACTCAAAACTCATATAAATAAGGTTTGATATGAATCCCATTAACTAATATTAAAAAAACCTCACCATACAACTTGGAAAGATAGAATGCATTGGCCTCCTTGTAGCTAGTGATGACTTATGGACCACTCCAAATGGAATCAAACTTGGAATGTCTTCTAACTTTGGATCTATTTTCATCCCATTTCAACACTAGATCTCCCTCTTGGAACATCATATGAACTTCCTTCTTGTCAAAATTTATTTTGACCAATTCTTGATGTATTTATATGACTTGCATAGATTTGTTCTTGTCTCCTCCAATTCCAAGAGCTCAACCAACCTTACTATCATAACATCATTTTCTTCTAACTCTAGATGATGTGCCAAATCAAGGGAAGATATCTCCAATGATAATGTTAACCTTGCTTCTCTTCCATAAACAAGCATGATGGGAGAATTACCATTTTCTCTTTTAGGACTAATTCTATTAGCACAAAGGGCTATCTTTAACTTGCTATGCAAGACCCTTTAGTTGTCCTCAATGGTCCTCATAATCCTAATGATATTTTTATTTTATGATTCAGCTAGGCCATTACCCTAAGGGTAATAATTAGATAAGGTATTCAAGTAAATGCCATTCCTAATTTCCCAATCAAGGATTTGAGCACTAGTGAAAGATGACATTATTTAAAATGATGGTAGGAGTGCCAAATCTTGTAACAATTCCATCAAGGAATTCCAAAACTAAAACATCATTGGAATCCTTCAAGGTGACAACCTCCATCCATTTGGTGAAGTATTTTGTGGCTATAGAAATCCATTTATGACCAACACTTAATGGTGGATTTATCATGCCAATAAAATCCAAACCGCAATGTGCAAATGGTTGATTAACTTGAACGGGGTGAAGAGGGAGGGCATCCAACCTTTGCTTTGTAGAAAAGAAAGCACATTTTTTTCAATTTCTCGCCCATTTGTGAGCATCATTGAACAAGGTTGGCCAATAATAACTATCCCTCATGAATTTTGTAGTAGTGTTCCTTGCAGAGAAATGACCACCTAAAGAACCATCATGAAATTCCTCCAACATTCTGCTGACCTAATATGCCTCTATGCATCTTAATAGGACCCCCATTGAAATCCTTTATGAAGAGTATGCCATCTATTATGACATAGGGAATATACTGTAATTTAGAATATCTTATTTTGGTCCTATCTATACCTAGAGGATACCTACCTTCCTGCAAAAAGGTATTTATATCACACACCTCGTTGTCTTGTATGTTTGCATTTGGTTCTTGTTGTTCCTATAGCACAAGGGCAGTTTATGTATGAGTCTCAAATTTTGAGACAAGTTTCTCACACAATCCTTTGCCTCTCACTAACTTAGTGATTTGGATTCCAACATCATGCTCCATTACCTTGGTGATCCATCCAACCATTTTTCATTGATATCTTTGATCAATAGGAACTCTTTAACACTAACATGGGGTACCATTAACTATATCATGTTGTTAGATAGTGTGTGTCTAAAAAATTTCAATGCCCTAATAATAAGAAGAGCCTAATTTTTAATGTAGTTGTACTAGACCTCATAATCTTTAAGCCCTTCACTATAGAAAGTAAGGAGTTGCTCCAAATTTTCTTTATTTAGCTAGGTTAGGATAGCTAATATACTTGCTTCACCCCGAAAGGTATAAATAATAAAATCCTTGTCATAGTTACGATTGACAAGGGTAGGAGCTTGAGAAATTTCTTGTTTGATAGCCTCAAATCTATCTTTACCTTCCTTGGTACATTCAAAGACCACATTTTTCTTGAGCATAGAGGTAAGAGGCTTTACCAAAGCAACAAGATTTGGAATGAACCTCCTCACAAAGTTAATTTTTCTTAAGGAAATTTGTAATCCCTTCTTGTGAATGGGAAGTGGCATGGCCAAGATAGATTTTACCCTTGTAGTTTCAATGACCAAACCATCCCTTTAAACAATGTGTCCAAGAATTTCTCCCTGATTTATGGCAAGGACACATTTATTTGGATTTAGGGAATACCATTTTCCTTGCATATCTAAAATACTTGTTCAACGTGACTAAAATGGTCTCTAACATGTTTTTAAAATACTTTGATATCATCCAAGTAAACCATAAAAACTATCTAAACACACCTTGAAATACCATATCCATGGCCCTTTGAAAAGAGGCACCTGTATTGGTTAGACCAAAAGACATTTTACAATAAGCATAGGTGCTCCACTTTGTAGTAAATGTTGTCTTATGTTGATCAGATTCTTGGACAATAATTTAATTATATATTGAGTAACCATCCAAGAAATAAAACCTTTCTAACCCACTGAATCTTTGTAAAATTTGCTCCATGGAGGGGAGGGGACAATGATTCTTTAGGGAGGCTTTATTTAGATCTCTAAAATACACACAAAGTCTTATTTCCCCATTATTTTTTCTAACAAGAAAAATATGTTGCACCTATGAAGAATTCTTGATGGGAAAAATGATTCTAACCTTAACCAATTTGGCCAACTTTTTTCTCATCAAAGGCCCAATCTTAGGATCTATAGGCCTTTTTGTTTCCTTACAAGTTTTACAACTAGATCTAATTCAATAGTATGTCAAGAAAGGCCTAGTTCAAAACCCTTTAGGTCTTCATAATTCCAAGCAACTACATCACTGTATATATTGCAAAGATCTATGAAAACATCATGTTTAGTGGTAGAGCATACCTTCCCCAAGTTTAGAGACTTTCCCTCTAAAATCTCTATTGGCTTGAAGTCACCCTTCTTTGTAGCTAAGTTCATATTTTTCTTCTTTAACTGATCATTAGAGTTTAAGATACCTTCAAGGGTGATGATACCATTTGGTATCTTTTTTCTACTCAACTCCACAATTTGATCACCATATTGATTTTGTAGCTTAGATTTATTTCTTCTAGAAAAAATTTCCTCCTCTTGTAAAAAATTTACTATCTGTTGATCACTGTCAAAGACCTACCAATGATATTTATTATCTAGAATAGCAAGCCTCACAACAAGCCTAATATGATACTCCTTTTTGCTTGTAATATGTGCTGGTATGTCAATTTGAGCACCAAATTCTACAAGTCTATCAGTGTGCTTATTATAATTCCTCGAAGTTGTTTGGATGTTAACACCTTCAAATTCCTCTATCAAATCCCAAACCCTATGATTGTAGGATTTGAGAAGATTATTCTTGGTTGAAATTTTGAGGTATGACCTGATGAACAACCAATTCACTATCACCAAGTAATTGCAACAATTTGATGTTCCTTTTTTGTACAAGTTGGAGAACATGGATGAGTGCTTCATACTCAACCACACTATTAGTGCAACTAAATTGAAGACTGGAAGAGAAATATTATTTCTCCTCTCTTGGAGTTATTAACATTACACCAACACCAGCACCATTTCTATTTCTAGAACCATAAAAAAAATCTGCCACAATCCCCTAAGTTATCTTAATTTTTTATGAGATTAGGGATAGTATTATTATTTTCATAAATATAGTAAGTTCCCAGACTAGTCTCCTCTACTTCGGCAATAGTTAATGGGTCAAATTTTAAAGCATTTCACCATTCATCCAACAAACAATCAGGTACCTATTGTATATGATTGATAGGATCATGAGTAGAACCCCCCTCTTTTTTATCATGCAACATAAAATTCATATTTATTGGACTAGGAGTGTAAGTCTCTAGATGATCATTTGTTATGGGCTCAAATTTGATGGTTTCTTTAGTGTCATATCTAGTTCTAAATAACATATGAGACTAATTAGTTGATAAGTATCCTCATATCTTAGTAGTGAAATACCTATTGTAAACAAATGGAAAAATGAGTAGGGAGGTCTATGACTAAAATATCTTGCAACACATCACAACCACGACATGCATACAAGGTCAATTTTAGGTTCTTAATTACTCCTACTATATTGACAATAGTGCCATCCAATTGTAAGACCTTTCTAGCCATAAGTTCGTACTTGATGCCAAGCATGTTAGCAACCCCCTTAGGCATGATAGAATTACTAGCCACAGAGTCTATCATAAAATTATGCACTATTTGATTTCCAATTATTAGAGAAAGATAAAAAGGAGATGGATTACTAATTTTGATAGAATTCCCTTCTTCTTTAGGTTATACCAAGCTACTTGATGGATTATTTTGCTCATTTTCTTGTACATCACCTGATTGTTTATGTTCGTTTAAATATTTTTGTAGAAAATCCCTTTGTGATAGAATGATAGATCCTCCCACATAGTAACATTCATATTATCTTTCTTCATTTTCTCCATAATGTTGAAAGGAATTTTATTAGCTCTAGAAGGAACCTTTGGAATGACAAAGTCTATTCTTGTTTCTTGGGAAATCGCAGGCTGCTCCACCACTTGTTTAGGCCTATTAGCATGTTGATTTGATTTTGGAACATCTGCTATCCTACCTATTGGTCCATCATCAACACTTTGTTGAGGTTGTTGAGATATTGATGCTTGCCCAATCTTGGAAGATGTACCACCCTCCATTTCTCTCTTCTTTGACCTTGTATTCTAGGCTATTGTATCAACATCTACTTGATTTTCACAGAACAAATTCCCTTGACTCCAACTGACAAATGAGGATACCTCACATGTATGATTTTGATTACTAGTAGCTATTTGGTTGGTGCCAATCTACTACCCTAAAGTGGAGATTTCATTTTGAGCTCCTAGGGTTTGTACAAACTCTCCATTTTGGAAAATATTTTGATTATGTGCTTGCTCACAAGGGTAACATCACTCCTCCTAGAATATATTATTTTGCACTGGGACCAAAGATTTAGTAGCCATGTGCATGGTATTCATAGGATTGGTATGATTTGTAGCACCCCTCTGATTTTCTTATGTTTTCAGACACTTCTTTTATTTTGATAGACTATTGTTGTACCTATAGCACACATACCCCATTTGAAAAGGGGACCCTCTCTTTTCTTCTCTTTGTCGGGTCACTTGTGTCACTGCCTCATTTTGTGTGCTCCTATTTTGATGTTCTAAATGGTCAATGAGCTTCGTGAAAGTCATATTGAGGTGACCATGTTTTGCCCCCCCTCAAATTTTCAAGACTCTAGGACCTCACGAAGGTCTCCTTGGTTTTTTGCCATAGTGTTTAAAACTGGCTTCCTTGGGTCATGTTGGGCCCACCTTATTGGACCAACCCTTTCAGGTTTTTGGTGGCTCACTATCATTTTGAATAGCTTTTGGCAAAGAAATTTCTGCTCGTCGAGACCTGGAACCTCTAACACCATTTGATTATCGTTGAACAAACCTAACAGCTATCATCCATCCACCGCCCACCTAGTGGGTCTCGGTGTTCCCACTACCATTTTCAAATTGACTAATGACAAAATTTTTGCACTATCATACAAATATTGATGATGGCATTAAATGATAAAATTCACTATAAATATCCTCCTTGACCTGTCATTTTCACCAAATTATTTTTAAGGAGAAGTGTCAGAGCTCAACGGTTGTCATCGTCACGTTTGCAGCCTCCATCCACCGAACCTAGCCAATTTTGAGGAGTTTCATCATTTTCCAACATGGGATGATTAGGTAGATTTTCCATTTTTCCTCAGCTTCTTAGTTTCCTTCAAAATCAGAAAAGATTAAAGTATTTTCTCAAATAGAATGGTAAAAATAAATGAAGGAATGATCTACCTATAAAACCCATGAATTGGAAATTTGAAAAACATTGAAAATAATGATCTGGACCCCTTCTGAACTAGGAGCCCCCATTGCTATTATTGAGCACATCGCTCATGCCCCTACGAGCCCGCTTCACTATCTCAACCATTCCTTTCCCTCGTAAATCATAAAAATTCAAAATCGATCACCATCCTTGTCGGGTTCGTCACTACGGGATGCCCCCTCCTCTTGGCCATTATTGAAATCTTCAAATTCACAAAGATCAAGAGATTGGCCATTGACCCTTGCAGGTCCACTTGCATGGACCTCCAGGTGCATTTTTCCTTTTTGGATATGTTGTTCCAAATGACTATCTCATAGTGCCCTACCAACATGTGGGTCCCACCTCTACAGTTCACAAAATCCAAACCTTGAAGGTTTCACAAGTTAAAATGTCACGTCTATCGGTCTCGTCAGGTCTAACTTCTCGGGCTTCCACCTGCTAGTTGCTTTTAGGTTTCACCATTGCAAAATGACCTCTCTAACTCATCTCTCTACCCACTGGGTCTTGCCTCTGAGCCCTTTGTTTAGAAACATTGTAAAATTCACAAGTGGAAGAGTGATCCTTCAACCTTCTTGGGCCCATTGACGCAGACCTTCATCTGCTATTAGTTGTTGCTTCCTTGCCATTTCAAACGACCATTTGGTGTCATCCCTCTGACCATCAAATCTTGCCCCTGAAATTTTCATTCAGGTTAAAACATGAACAAAATGAATGTCTTAAGCCATGCGGGTGAGGTCCTGTTGACTTCCATTTGTGTGACTCGGTTTGGATTCTGTCATTTCAAATGACCTTCAGACCTTGTCTCCCCAAGCTGTGCAACCCGACGTTTCATTCACTGCTAGATTATTAAAGAAAGACCAAATGGAAAATAGATAGTCGTAGCCCTCTACGGACCCGATGTTGTGGGTTTCCCCTTGCGGGCCATCATGCCTTCATTGTCGTCCCAAACAACCAATCCCTCACAACCTTCTGTGTCCTTTGACCTGCGTATCCTACTATCCTCTGACCCTACGAGTCACGCGTGGTAGAAAGTCATTTGTGGAAGTCTGTCTTACCAGCATTTCCTATATTTGTTGCCCCTAAAATGACTTCCGGCCTAGGGAAGTCCACACCCGTAGGCCTGTATTGCCCAAATTCCTCCAAACGAGAGACAAAAGTAATCTTTAGAGGATTTATATGATCTTTAGAGCATAAATTGTTTGATCCAACGCTACTTTGTGAGATTTTGGCTAACGTTCCCTGGATTTTATGCTTGAATCATTTACTACTCCTTTGGTTGTAGGATATATGGAACCAGCTACCATATCCTCAAGGGTGTTCACAAAAAAGGACAAAGGAAAGAAAATCACAAAAGAACCTCAGAGCAAGGAGGACAAAGACTAGATGAAGTACAAGTTCCAAGGGGAGCCCCTTAATTCCAAGGTCCTCATAGGATGGAAGGAGATCTCAAATACTAATCTGGGACACATAGATATAGGTGAATTCAAACAAAGGGTTAGGCTCAATCCTAAAAAAAAAAGATAGGAAAATCAAAAGTTGTGGATTGGCCAAGTCTTCGGGATTCCCGCCAGCCCTCATTACTCCCGAACTTGTGATGGCCTATAGAGAGGCATATGAGGAAGATACCAAGACAATAGTGGACATGGATGGAAACATATTGGCTGACTTGTCCACCAAGTCAATAGGGAAAACCTTCCACATCCCTACCTTCAGTGAGATGGAGAAAAATTCCATGGAATACGACAAGAAGATGTGGGATGAAGATCCCCTCAAATGCAAGAAATTGATTAATCAATACTGGCTAAAGGATAAGAGGGGCAACGCTAATAAAGTTCCCCAAGAACTCTTCCGAAGTGAATTTTTTGAATATTACCATGACTTGGTAACTCTTCTGAGAAAATTCATGGGCCTCCCAATTTCAGCTTACTTCCAAGAGTGTATGTTTTATTTCATTGAAGAAATCATCTGAGGAAACACATATTTCTATTGGGTTGGAATGATCAGCGACAGCCTGCATGAGCAATTTGTAGCAGTGAAGAAAACTTCAAAGTTTTACATGAAATCATACCTTGTGTACTTGGTTGCTAACCGTAGCCAATATAGGGGTTTATTTGTATCGCCGAATCTAGATCCACAAATAGTACTAAAGGTATATGACAAGTACCCTCAATTACAATACAAAAATTTCAAGAGGGATTACTACAGAGTTAACGAAGCCTTCACAAGCTACATCATTAGATTGCTTGGGGGTGACCCCAAAAGGAGAGTCTCACATAGTGCCAATGCTTTCATCTGCCGATTTAGATTCCTATTTATACAATTTTAAAAATTCACTTATATCTGAACTGAGGAATTCTCTAATAAGTTGTACAAGTTGCCCTAGTACCTAAATGACTAGATAGTGTTGCTTGAACTCTCATAGCACCTGCAACATACAAACACCCTCTTGAGAAGCAAGCATAAGGTGGGGATTCTTTATCCCCTTTCCTTCGGTTAGGGACAATATGAACTACACACCTCTCAATGTGTAGATTATTCAGATAAGGAACTCATGGAGTATCACCTCAGACTCCATATTGCCCGACCATGGATGGATCCCTATGGTAAATTAAAGAAGATGGTCATGGCTGAATATTCCCACCTACATAATGTTGAAGAATTTTGGGCCAATTGCAAGGATGAAAAGGAGGTGCGTATGTGGAAATACATGCACATGATGACCTACTTCATCAAGGTGGTCAAGTTGTTTCTTGTGTCGAAGCAAGTAGTTGAAGAAGAAAGCACAGTGATGGACCTGAGGTATAATGTTGTCACCAACTTGTGAATTCCAGTGATAGATTGGAATGAAGAGGAGGTCAATGACCTCGATATTATTACCAAGCCTATTGAGGCAAGAACCAAATAATGGATTGACAAGAAAATTTCTCAATTGAAGCGGCAAAGAGTAGAGCTAACACTCGTAGAGCCCGAGCATCCACACAAGGGTGAAACTAATAGTGGCATTGCTGATGATGCCTCAATAAGAGAGACATCGACATCTCCTCCCATCACAAGGTCAAAAAAGTGAAAGGAGGCTATTGAGCCCTAGTCTCAGTTTAAGGAAACTTTGAAGAAATCTTCAAAGGTTGGAACTCTAAAGAAATCAAAGAAGTTGGACAATTTCATAGAGATTCCCACTATTCAAGAAGACCCACTCCATGATGGATAGGAGCAACCAAAGTCCCCACCTACTACACTCACTACCCTAGCTACAATTGTTGCTACTACTATCACTACCCCACCTATTTCATAGACAGTAGTCGCCACCTCTCTGCCTACGGTGGACATCTCCATCCACCTTTCCTCCACATCTCCAACGGTTCAAATTATAACTGTGGAATCCTCTTCTACCACTACTTCCACACTTTATTCCTTTTCCATGTCCCCATCATTGTCTCTTCCGACTACCACTGCAATGACCACAATGCTCACTCTCGCCCTTCTAGAATCTTTTACTAAGTATATGCAGAACATGCCCATTGAGCTTTTTGGGATGTTTCCAAATCTCGTAGTGCAGGCCACATTAGCCCATGCCATAACTAGTCTCCCTATCCCTCCTCCAACTGAACCCCCTTCAATGGAAGCAACAATGCAAGAATTTGAAGAGTTGGACAAGCAACAAAAGGAGGCCACCAAGAAGCTAGAGGAAGAAATGAATGACTACCATGAGCATCCCATATATCAGCACCTCATGATTGATGAGATAGTCCAAGAAGAAATGGAAGCGGAGTCCTTTGATGAGGATGAGGATGATGAAGAACAGGGCACCAAGTACATTGTGGAAACCATTGACCCAGAGCTCGAAAAGGAGTTGGCTCAACAACTCAAGGATGTTGGGGAAGAGACTAAGAAACAACCCATCATGGAAGAACGGAATACTAATGAAGAAATGGAGGATATCGAACCTCCAACCAGGGAACAAAATCAAAGCCCGAAGCATGATGAAGAAATGTGTCCTCTAGAGGAAGAGAAAGAAAAGAATGAAGAGGACCAGCTTGAGGAGGAGGATGGGATGAGAAGAAGCCCATAATCAAAGCATCTTGAGGAACACGGGCATAACTAGGAAGAAGAAAAGAATTTCAAGAATGAAGATAGCCCCTAAAAGCATACAACTATTGAATCCCCAAGAAAAGTGACAGTTGTTATTCAAGATTTAGACGAAGAAGAAGGGGAGAAGCTGGAACAAGAGACCTCAGGCGACAAAACATTGCAAACATAGCACGCCCATGAGAAAGAGGGTGATCACGAATCACCAAAGAAGGAAGATCAGATGTCTAACTAGCTCAGGAAGCAAATAGAAAAGAGGACCCCAACCCAAATGGATCTGAAGGCGAGGCTAGAGGCCATCTTGGCTCAAGCCTAGATCAGCACCAAGAAGAAAAAGAAGTCGAAGGTCAGATCTTAGCTGACCATGGATGCCTCTAGATCGAGAATGGTGAAAATTTCCACCTCAGTATTGGGTGAAGAGGGGGTCATCTATAATATCTCTACCATTGACCTTGGGATAGTGATAAGGGAACAAAAAATTGATCATCTCCAAGGATATGTTGCCACCATTGTCCACCAGATGAATAAGGATAAGACCTCTAGGGAGGAGTTGAAGGCATAGGTGGTGGATCTAATGGCGTACATCTAGCAATGGTCTTCAACTGATGATCTTCCCACCACATTGTCGACTCCCCCATTGCTGCTATCAGAGGAGCATATCAATAAGCTAGAGAAAAGAAAGAGTTGGACTAAGGCCACTAAAGATTGGTTCAAGAAAGTCCTCTATAATGGGAACATGGGTATTGGACATGTTAGGATAGGAAATAAGTTTCTGGATGTGTGGAAGTATCTTGAGGATATAAGGAAAAGTTGCAATGACTTCCCAGAAATATATAGAATCACATATCCTAAGATTGAGGTGATCCTCAAGTTGCCTAGAAAAATAGTAAAGAAAGAGCTCTCAATGTATGAGAATGATTTCTCACTTGTGGAGAATTGCAGATTTGGCCTAGATCACATAAATCAAATATTAGAGTAGGTTTTCCATGAGGTGGAGCAAGATCTTGATTGGGTTAGGGAGATAAGGACAACATGCGAAGAGTACCTCAAACTAATGACAAATTCTGACATGCCTACTACTAAGATGGATCTAGAGAAGATAAGGCCTCATTTTAATAAGAAGATGGAAGAAGGAACCACGAGCGAGCTCACAACGGATTTTATGGGGTTTTTTGCTCATGGCTTCACCCAGTCAGAGCAAGTAGTGCAAAATGCAACCAAGTGTGATGAAGATTGGGAAACACACACCCATAGATCCAAGAAGTTGAACTTCTAGGTGCTTCAATCTGATATCTGGGATTGGGACAAGATTCATCCCTTGATCAAAATTTTTTTGGAGTATGCCACACTACAAAAGGAAGCTGGAAAGCCCATAATAGAAAATGAGTTCCTCACTGTGTAGTTGTAGCCAAAAGGAAAAACAACAATCTACTAAATGATAAAAGAGCTACAGTGCTGCCATAAAAGACAAAATAAACAAGAAGACAAAATGTAATTTTAAATTGCTATATATTTGGGGATAGGTGAGACCCTAATGTAAAGTGAATCTTGGCCACACAATGAGATTAAATCTTGGCCACTCATTTTTCTTTTTGAAAACTATAAATAGGGGTCTCCTCTCATTTTGGAGCATTGAGTTGTTGTAAAGGCATGCTACTGAAATATTAATAGAAGTTCATTGGCTTTTGGTGGACTCTTGAGTTTCAATTTCATGTTACATGGTTCTTCTCCCATAGTTAGTTAGTTTGAGTAGATTTACTTTGCTATTTTTAGTTCAATATATTTTTGATAGATTAGTTAATGCTATTCACTAGTTTTGAAGTATTATGTTGTGTTGATGCTCTTCTTTTTCCATAATTTTGGTTGTTTATTGATGGTAAACAACTATATAAAGTTAGTCTAGGCATAAACTAAAATTCTCTCTAAATTTCATCTTTTGTTCATGCTTCTGATGAATAAACGATTGAATATCTACAGTCCTTTGAAGCTTGCACAAATTTTATGATACTGTGATATAATCTGGTTAAGTGAAATTTTGTTGTAGGAAGGCTATCTGTAGTAGAATCCTCCATGATCATTGTTCACTGCTAGTTTCAGATCTGGAAACCTCTTCTCCTCCCTGCCCTTTTCTTTTTCTATAAGTGACCTATGCTAAGGTTCATTGCACATTGTAAAGAAAAATCTAAAGATGAAATAGGGGTTCAAGATTGTTGTTTGAATGTGCAACAATTGTGCAAGTGACTTCTCATCTTAATAACTCCTTTAATTGAACTGATTATCCTTAGCCTAACTTTCATAAGTCTGCCCTGTGATTACTAGCAAAATCAAATTCAAAACAACTGGGACATTCCAAGCAAGTCATGACCTAACACCCGAGAGACTTTGGGGTGATTTTCAACTTGTTGTTGTAGATTTCCTTTCAAGAGAGCTGATGCACCTACGCATTTCCTATGTTGATAAGTGCTAAAACACCCATCAACAACTATGATACTATGATGTTATTTGATCTTTGACGTTATAGCGATGATGGTTTTTAAATTGAGATGTGATGGTAAACTATTTTAATAATTACTGATTATGACATGCTCTCTGGTTAGCATAGTTGATTATGTGAGTTGATATTGATATATGTTCATCTATAGTTATTTACTATTTTAGTTTCATCAGTTTTGATGTTACATTGTATTGGTGAAGGGGACATGATTGCATCAATTGTTTGTGAGTGCCCTGCGATTCCACAATTTTTCCTTCATGGTGTGATTGTTCATGATCTAAATACATGTATGAGATATGTTTTGATTGCAATATTGAAGGTATAGGAAATAAACTCCACCTAGATTCACAGGTTTGAGCATGTCCATTTCCCAATGGAATAGTTGATTGGGAGGTAGTAACAAGATTTCCTTGTCAAGCTACAACCCTAGTCATAGTGTGTCATCAGTCTTTGTTTAGTTCATGCCTTGTTTTCATGTTGTCCCTATTTTCCTTGTTGTTTAATTATTTTGCAAGGTATGCTCTATGGGAAATTAATGTTAATTAATGTTTATAATGTTTAAATTGATTATTTATTTAATCATGATTAAAGTTGTTCGAAGCTTTAAATTTAATTTAGTTAATTAGATTTAATTTATTTTGTAAAGTAATTTAATTATTTAGATTAAATTTATTTTACATAGTAATTTAATTAATTAGATTAAATTTGATATTAAAATTGTTAAATTATAAAAGTTTTATTTAATTAATTATTTAAATTAATTAAATAAAGTTGTGAATTTAAATGAATGGATAATTAAAATTAATATTTTATTTTAAATTATTAAATAAACAAATGTCTTATAAAATATCTAAGAGGAAATATCTTGTGATTTGATTTGAAAAGATATTTTGGGATTGTGACATGTGTTAGAAAATTGAAAATTGGTGTTGGGAAATAATTCACAGAGAGAATTATTGTGTTAATTGAAAGAGGAAAAAGATGCTATTTCACGAGAATAAAAATGGTATTTTGGGGTTGTTGAAAATTGGAAAGAAGTTCTCGGGATATTGGCTCTCGTTTTATTTTCAACTTTCTGGAAAAGAGGATTATTTTGGAAGAGGGTTTGATAATTTTGGAATCTACTTCAAACTTCAATTCTTCAAGCATCTGAAATAGGTTCTTTATTATTTCTATTTAAATTCAAATTGGAAAGATTGCCTATACAATGAAGAAAATTTATTTGTTTTAAAGCTTTAATATGTTTTGAAATTGGAAAAATTGTCGTGGAAGCTTTAGAGCCTCAGATTAAATTCTTATATTCTTTTAAAAAAATGAAATGTTTTAAAACAATAGAATTCATAGAATGATTGTATAGAAAATTGGAAAACCTCTGTAGGAATTTATTTCAATCTTCCTGTCAAAAGTTGTAGAAAACCTTTGATTGTATTGGCAAATATCTTCCTGCAGAAGATTATTGTTTTTTTTCTTGTCCAATTAGATTTATTTGGCTTGGGAAATTGAAAACCCCTAGTAAATTTGTAAATATACTCTTGTCGAATTTTTTTGTGAAAAATTTCTCATCTCGAGTGATTATTTTGATATATTTATATATATATATATATATATATATATATATATATATATATTAATATACATATACAAATATATATATACATATTTTTATAAAAGTTTATGTAGAAATTTATTCCAGAAAACCCAGATTTAAAAACTTGTACAATGATTTTTAAATAAATCATAGGTTAAAATAAAATGATAGTTTATATGTATTTGTTTGGGTCTAGGTGCTACCCTCACAACTGACCCCATAGGGGAGGTGGGCTATGAAGGCAGCACCCAACGCTGCCTTCAGAGGCCGCGTGCCCCATAGGGGAGCTAGTTGTGAGTGCACAACCAAGCGTAGCCTGCAATAATGTTGCCATAAGAATTTCATTCACCCTTTCAATTTAGATTTTAATACTTGGGGTTTTTAATATATATAATATAATATATATACATAAATATATATATGTAAATATATATTTATATATATTTATATATATATATATATATGTATATGTATATGTATGTATATATATATATTTATTTAATATTTGTTTTGGAATATTGTAATTTAGTTTTTAAATATTTAAATAATATATTTATATATATATAATTATATATAAAAACATATATAATTATGTATATATTCAAATATATATATTTAAACGAATTTTTAAAAAGGAATGATTTAAAAAAAGAAATTGATTTTTATAGATGTAAATGGTATATTGAATTAAATAATTAGATTTAATTTCTTTATTCAATATAAATGAAATTGCATTAAGCTAGATTATTTTGTGCAATGTATTATTTTTTTCTTGGAATGGAAATTAGATTAAGGAAATCATAATCATAGTTGTATTACTTGCCTGAATTGCTTATTTAATTATGATATCTTTTGTTCACATAAGTTGAGAAATCCATTGCGTCGCTGATCACATTAAAAAGTTTACCAGGTGCACTGCAGTTTATAGGGGGTCGTGCTACCTGATTCCTATAGTCTAATAAAAAAAAGAGAAAAAAAGTTGAGAAATCTGTTAGTTATGAATGTGTAAGCCTTCTAGATGTTGTAATATTATGTGGGGGTTGTTGTGATATTTTTTTTAGCCCTTTATTTTCCTTGGGGAGTGCACTTGGTTGTGATCCAGTTTAAACACCTAGTTACTATGAACGAGATGTGTTGCTTCTTATATTATGGTTGGGATTTACTATAATTTTTTGTGCACTTTGTTTACCCTTGGTTTATGGATTAGATCCTTGTGTTGTTAGTAGGCGAGTGGCTCTCAATGGGGGCTGGTGCACAAAGTGGTGCCAGGATAACTCATGTGAGAGTTAGATAGTTCAGTGGAAATTAAATAAAAGTATTAGGGGAAACAGTAGCTTTAAAACACATAACTTGTTAATTGTGCCTTGCTCATTGGCTCAAGAGCTCATTTAGACTGGAGATGAGATGAGAAGTCTTGGAATGGCAAGGTCATTATCTTGTCCCTTTGAAAGGTATTTGACTCTACATCGGTTTGCATGTGGGGCTGGGATCGTGAGAGGCTACCAAGATAACCCAAGATGGGGGTCGGGGCCTAGGAAGATCTACCAAAATAATCCATGCAACTTTGTGATGACACTCCTCCTATGATAATAGTTTATATTATCTAGTTGATGTGCTTGATTCTTTTATTTTTGAAGCAATCTAACCTTCATGTTTTGTATTGTACTTGTTTAGTTTATTCTTGTGGTTTCTTGTGTCTTGAGATTGTTGGTTATGCCTAGGAAGCCCTTTTACTATCTCCTAGCATAGGGGGTGGGCCTTTGGGTACCACTTGGTTGGGTGGAGTGTGCACCTTACACCATTGGGTTTCCTCTTCATGTTCGTGATGGTGGGATCTTCCAAATTGGAGAGCTCGCATGTTCCAGTTGCTTTGTACCATATCTTATGTTCAGTTGGATGCATATGTATATGTACTACTCCTCATTTGTATTCAAGGAGAATCCTTGTATCATTGCTATTGTAATATTGTTTGTATGATCTACCTCATTCTGTAAATGAGCCTTGTAACTACCATATTGAACGAACATAATATTTAAATGATTTCAATATCTACTTTGTAATCTTATGAAATGAGTTTAATGTTATTAGATCTATGTTCTTTATTTTATGAGTATAATTTATATGCTATGGATCAATTTACTTTTGTATGTTATGGGATTCAAATGTAAGCATTGTTGTGTACCTTAGAGGATGTATGTGCTAAGTGTAGTTCACTTTACTTATTATTAATTTCACTTTTTTTTTAAAAATGTTATGCTTCCATTATAAGTGTATAATCCTCTAGGATTACATGGTGGGGCATTTCACATGGTATTAGAGCCCAAGTTTAAACATAGGGTGCTCTGGGATAATGTTGAACCCATTAAGTTGTTAGTTGCATAGGATTTAAGTTTGTGTTACCTTATCTTATACCTTTGTATGTCTATTTAGGATCATGCTACCTAGGTGAGGTTACGGTAGAGGTTGTGTTTGAGGCCAAGGAGGCAGTTGTAAAGGTAGTCAACAGGACTCACCTCCCCATGTTCCCCATGAATCAGATCGTGAGGAACAAAAGGCTTCCTAGAATGCTTTGTGACACGGTGACCAAAATCAGGATCCACCAAGAATCGAGGGTGCTTAGATGCATCGATTGTTAGAGGAGACTCTTTCTTGCCTTGGATTGAGGTAGGATAGAGATTAGATAGATATTGGTGAGGGAGAGAGATCCCCTAGATAGAGAGAGGTTCCAACATAGCAGGAGACGATCATAACTGCTCATATGAGAGACCTACTTAGAGCTTGTCTGCCCACTTTCGATGGTTTTGGTAGTGGACTTGAGGCCGAGACATGGTTGATAGACCTGAACTAGTGTTTTTCTATGCACCCTTATAGTAGCAACACCAAGGCTATATGTGCTATCATGCACTTCCAAGACTTTGCATCTACTTGGTGGAGATTGGAGGAGAATAAGCTTCATATTGACATTGATTCAATTTCTTGGGATATGTTCATCGAGAGATTTAGAGCTAGATTCCTATCTAACCATTGGTGATAGTTCCATGGAGACAAGTTTCATGCTTTGTGATAGTTGGCCATGTCAATATAACTGTATGAGCGTAGATTCTACGAGCTCAAACAGTACACTAGTATTGGTGATGATGAGGGCATGTTAGTTTAGCACTTCATTCGGGGCTTAAATGCCTGGATCAATGGTGGTGTTTGGGTTTTTGAACCCAAGACCATGGAGATAGCAGTAGAAAAGGCTAGACTAGTGGAGGAAAATTTGGTGATGGTGTTCGGTGGACATATTGGAGTACAGATAGGCAATGCTTCAGCTGCATGGCCTAGTTCACCTAGTGGCTAGGTGTAGGGAGCTGGACCACCTAGGACACAAAAGGTGCCTGCATAGAGTGGTCAACATTAGAATTCATAGGGGAAACGTAAGAATTTCCAACCTAGATAGGGTGACAGGTATCAGTCAGAAGGTGATAGAAACTAGAGGCGGTTCAAATGCTCCAATTATGAGTAGCTGACACAAAATACACTGTCTACCTATAATAGGGGTAGTGTTTAGTAGTTGAGCACACCTCTTAGAGGTAGAGGATTTGGCAAGGGTACATGATGTTTTTCTTGTGGCCAAAAAGGTCACATAGTGTGGTAGTGTCCTAATAGGGGCACATCAGGTTATACTCAGATGCCAGTTTTGTTAGAGCTGACTATTGGAGATGCGGATAGAGGTCATCAAGTATTTTTTGTGGTTGATAACTACTAGGCTGATCATCAAAGCACAGTGGTAGATACTTTAGGTATGTTACAACATAACAAGGTAACCATTTTATTTGATTTAGGAGCATCAGATTCATTTATTTCATTTGTCATAGCATGTTGTAGACTGAGGGTAGTTAAGTAAGATAATAGGTGGACGGTCGAATTGGCTTTCGATGCTAAAGTTGTAGCACTTTCCCTAGTACATGATTATATATTGGAGATTGGATCCTTTTACACTATAGTAGACCTTCGCATTATACCGTTGGAGTCATATGATATCATCCTAGGGATGGATTGGTTAGAGGCAACCAGAGCTGTTATTGATTTTAGACGCAAGTCGATTCGATGCATTGATGCATCTGGTAGGGAGGTCAAGATAGTGGGAGTTCAAAGACCCATATCATTGAGGATGATCTCAGCTATGCATCTGAGGAGATGTGTACATCAAGGTTGTCAATTGTTTGCAGTGATAGTAGATGACTTGGAGTTGGGAGATAGTGAGGAGAAGGTTTCACTTGATAGCTATCCCATACTTCAGTAGTATGTAGATATATTTCCCAGTGAGATTCCACGGATGCCACCTTTGTGTGACATCAATTTCAAGATTGACCTTATACCTAGATCTGAGCCTATTTCATGAGCTTCGTACCATATGACTACACAAGAGCTTAAGGAGCTTTGCTTGCAGCTAGAGGAGTTGCTAGCGAAGGGTTTCATCTACCCTAGGGTTTCACCTTGGGGAGCACTAGTAATTTTTGTGAAGAAGGATGGATCTCTCTTATTGTGCATAGACTACCATCAGCTGAATGATGTGACAATTAGGAACCGATATCCCTTACCTAGGATCGATGATTTTTTTAATCAGATCAAGGGTGCTATGGTCTTTTCAAAAATTGATCTTAAGTCAGGGTACCATCAACTACCCATATTTGATTTCGACATTCATAAGATAGAATTTCATACTCGTTATGGTCACTATGAGTTTATAGTGGTACCGTTCAGGTTGATGAATGTGCCATCTGTATTCATGAGCTTGATGAACAGATTCTTTCACACATATCTTCATAGATTCGTTTTGGTATTCCTTGATGACATATTGATCTATTCTAGGACAGTAGAGGAGCATGAGGAGCATCTAAGATAGGTTTTGTAGTATTTGATTGACAAACTGTTGTACGCTATCCTATCCAAATGTGAGTTCTTTTAGATTGAAGTTAAGTACCTTGGACATGTGATATTAGGAGAGTGTATTGCAGTGGATCCTCTGAAGATCCAAGCGATCATTGATTTGTTTGTGCCCACTAATGTGTCAGAGATACACAGTTTCATGGGATTATTAGGTTATTACAAAAGCTTTGTTTAGGGTTTCTCAAGGATAGGACATCCTATCACTTCTCTTCATAGGAAAGGGAAGAGATTCATCTGGTTTGAGCAGTGTGAGACAACATTTTAGACTTTGAAGGAGAAGTTGACCAGTGCACCGATTCTTGTGATACCTAATCCTACTGGAGATTTTTTTGTTTGTAAAAATGCATCTTTGGAGGGATTAGGAGCAGTCTTGATTTAGGATGGTCGAGTTATAGCGTATGAATCTCACAAACTCAAGGATCATGAGTTGAATTACCCCACGCATGATCTTGAGTTAGCAGTGATAGTACATACTTTGACAAGGTGGAGACACTTCCTTTTGGGGCACAAATTTGAGTTGCATAGTGACCATCAAAGCCTATAGTACATCTTCATGCATTCCAATCTTAATGCCAAGCAGAGGTGATGGATGGATTTCCTTTGCAAGTATGAATTTGAGGTGAAGTTCATCTAGGGGAAGGAGAACATATTTTCGACGCTCTTAGTAGGTAGAGACATGACTTGTGAGTGGTGACTCTTGGAGTGGTTTTGAGGAGTTAGATGATTTCTACACTTCCTGTAGATAGCTAGTATTAGGAGGTGAGATTAGAGATAGAGACATGTAAGACTCTTGAGGGAAGATTCTCAGGTTATTCTCTAGAGTTAGATGGTTTGTTGAGACACATGGGATGCATTTTTGTTCCATCTTGTTGAGATCTTCATACATTGGTTATGACAGAGGCACATTGGGCACCCTATTCAACTCACCCCAGAGAGAAGAAGATGCATGCTAAATTGTGATAGCTATACTTTTAGATAGGTATGAAATGATACATCACTGACTTTGTCTCAAGGTGTTTGGAGTGTTAGCGAGTGAAGGCTAAACACTAGCATCCGGCAAGACTTTTGCAACCACATTTTGTCCCAAAGTGGAAATGGGATATAATCTCATTGGATTTCATTGTTGGGTTACCTAACTCTTCACAATGACACTATGCCATTATGGTGATGGTGGATAGGTTGATGAAGGTAACACATTTCTCACCTATTCATTCATCCTATAATGCTTCATCCATTGCTAGAGTGTTTATGGGAGATATTGTTAGGTTGCATAGTATTCCTCATTGGATCATTTTTGATAGGGATCCTATGTTCACCTTCACTCTTTAGACGTCATTGCAGCATGCCATGGGGACATATTTGAAATTTAGTTTAGCATATCACCCTGAGACATATGGAAAGACTAAGAGGGTCAACTAGATCCTCAAGGATATGCTACACATGTATGTGATGGACCAACATACATGATGGGAGGACTATCATCATTTAGTGGAGTTTGCAAATAATAACATTTATAAAAGTTTGATTGGTATGCCTCCTTTCTAGGCATTGTATGGATGACCATGTCAAAATCCTTTGAGTTGGGACCAATTAGAGGACAAAGTTCTATTGGGTTCTAAGATGCTTCAGGACATGGAGCAATAGGTGATCCGGATGACGGAATATTTTATTCCTACACAGGATAGGTAGAAAAAGTATGCAGATGCCCATCGGGTGGATCATCAATTTGCAATAGGTGACCGAGTCTTTTTATGAGTGCATTTGCAAAAGAGTCCAATATAATATGAAAAGGGCTCTAAGCTCACAAATTTTTTCATCGAGCCATTCGAGATTCTTGAGAAGATTGGACCAGTAGCTTATCATCTTGATTTGTCACCCAGTCTCTCTCGCATACATGACACATTCCATGTTTTAGTACTCGGGCCTTACCACCTTGATATAACTCACATCCTTGATTGGAATTCCTTAAAATTAGAGGATGGGAAGCTAGCTTTGGAGCCCATGTCTATCATACAACATAGGAGACTCACCCTCATGGGTCGAGCTATTGAGCAGGTTAGGGTCTAGTGGGATCCGAGAGATGATACATCGGCTACTTGGGAGGATGTGAACAGGGTGAGGGAGCTCTATCCCTATTTTTTTGTAGGCCTCCAGGAGTAAGCCTAATCCAGGGGGGGAAGATGTAGCACCCCTCTGATTTTCTTATGTTTTTAGATAGTGCTTTTATTTTGATAGACTATGATACTATGATGTTGTTATTTGATCGTTGACGTTATAGTGATGATGATTTTTATATTGAGATGTGATGGTACACTATTTTGATGATTACTAATTATGACATGCTCTATGGTTAGCATAGTTGATTATGTGAGTTGATATTGATATATGTTCATCTATAGTTATTTGATGTTTTAGTTTCGTCAGTTTTGATGTGACACTATATTGGTGAAGGGAAAAAGATTGCATCACTCGCTTGTGAGCGCCCTACGATTCCATAATTTTTTCTTCATGGTGTGATTGTTCATGATCTATATACATGTACAACATATGTTTTGATTGTAGGATTGTAGTTATAGGAAATTGACTCTACCTAGATGGACAAGTTTGAGTGTGTCCATTGTCCAACAAAATAGTTGATTGGGAGGTAGTAACAATATTTCCTTGTTAAACCACAACCCAGCTCACAATGTTTCATTAGTCTTTGTTTTGGTCATGCCTTGTTGTCATGTTTTCCTCATTTTCCTTTTCATTTAATTATTTTTCAAGGTATGCTTTGTGGTAAATTAATGTTAATTAATTTTTATAATGTTTAAATTAAATATTTTACTTAATCGTGATTAAAGTTGTTAGAAGCTTTAAATTTAATTTCATCTTAAGAATGAATGAAAGATTTCCTGTACAATGAAGAGAGGAAGAAAGAGACCACATAGCCCCCCCATAATGAAGTAGCTCCAAAATTATTGAAGAAACCACATCTCCTAAAAGAAGTGAGAGGGAAGAAGTCGCATGAATTCAATCTTTGAAGGTGAATCAGGTGTAGCCCAAAATGTCTCAACAGAAGCAGGTGTGACCTCAACCAATGAAGAAGTCAAAGTAGGTGAAGACTAAAGACAAACCTCCAAAGATGAATGATCAATGACATCCTAGTGCACTGAAACAAAAGAAACCACATATGTAGCCATAGAAGTATCAACAATCGAAATATGAGGTGGAGGAGATGGAATGGATGGCTCAAGAACTCGATCTGACGTAAGAACTCCAAGGTTCAAGAAGCCAAATGTCTCATCTATAGTGTTGTGCAATTTTTGCACACACACCCCACTGAAGGTTGGGACCCTCGTTTTCTTAACTTTTGGGTGTCTTGGCCTTTCTATTCTGAAATTTTTCTTGCTTGGGCATGTGCTTTGATGTTCATCCTGCCAGTCGAGAGAGCCCTTTTATGGTTTATATTTCTTAACCTTAAGTTTTGGGTGCAGTTCGGGTTTCTCACTGTGTTCGGGAAAATCTGCCCTAGCCGGACTTTCCCAGTTTCCCTTTGGCATTTGGAAGTGGTTGCCTTTCTGCTCAACTCTGGGGAAATCTATCATGTCTGGATTTTTCCGAAGTCCGTGGTTCTATCGGATTTCTAGATTTTGGTCTCGACCATCTTGTTGATCGCATTAATGGCGATTGCGCAACCTTTTGGGCAATGATATATTGAATTTTGTGAAGTGATTTTCCATTTGAGTTTGGTTATTTACTTATCATTTGAGCTTGGAGTGTAAAAGCTTGATGTGTGTTGCTAGATTTTGCATTTGAGGAGATTTCAAGTGCTACATTCAGATTTTTGGGGCATTTCTTGTATTTTTCTCATGCTTGGACATTGTTTGCTGCATCCCAGGTTTCAGTTTCTTCTATTCTTATGGTATGTGGATATGCTCTCTTCCTCTTCTGGTTTTGATGCTTTGTTGTGCACTTTCATGTCGATCATTGCTTTGTTCTTGCTTGTGTGTGCGCGCCATGTCTGGCATTTGGAGTTTCCATGTTTGGCCAGTCTGTCTTGTTGATTGTCTAGAATATTTTCTTTGGATGGTCTTTCATTTCTATTTTCGGGGCTTGTTTGCCTTTTCCACAAACAACCTATCCTTTTTTGCAAGCGAGTTATGCCTAAACTTCTTTGTGCTTTCATGACAGAGGTTTTCAGGGTTCTTGACCTAGGACATAGCCAATCCCTTTCAAATTGTTGAGAGGAGAGTTTTAAATTCATGGTTGATCCATTGGAGATGTAGGTTAAGTCATTGTCGAGCTGCAAGATCTTGGTCCATGTCGTTTGACCTATTTTAAGGTGAGGATGAGGAAAACATAGATGTTTTGGTTTTCGTTGCCTTTGCCGAATTCTACCCTTGCTAGATTTCCTCGAGTCTTCTTGTTTTTCCTTCTTTCTTCATGATTTTCTATTTATCCGGACTTTTGTTTGCCTTGCATAATTTTGCTCCCTCTGGATTTTCTTGGTGTCTGTTGAATGCTCGTTTTTCCGAATTCATGCTTCCACGATGAATCTCTCTCGATTCTGCTAAAATCCACTCCGTTGGGATTTTCCCAGATGTTTTGGGCTTCCTTCATTTTACTTGTTTGCAGGTAGGATCAGGACAAGATGTTGCTGGGCATGGCAAGGGAAAGGCAATGGATCCAAGTGCTCAAATTTCTACTATCTCTGATGCAAAAAAGGTGAAAATGGACATAAAGAGTAGGATTCCTAAGAGTAGATTGACTTCCATCTGGTCAGGGATCACTGATAGCAATGTAGGTATGTGGTATTACAAGGAGTTCAAGGCTGAGATGGCAGCACAAAACCTCCCTTTGCTGGCTAGAAGAACTCTAGAATATGGGTTGGCACATGTAGCTAGATTCTCCTCCATAGTACAATGCTACGAATTGGTTCTTAAATGTACCAGAAACTATGATAAGGGAACACAAAGGATAGTTGGCCATCAGGGAAGAATTGTGGTGAGCTTTGATCATGTGTCCATTGCTAGGACTTTTGATATATCTGATAGGTCACATGTGGTGGCCTTTGATATGGATATAGAAAAGAAATATTATGAGGAGAATGTGGTTAAATCCCAACAGGTGATGAATTCTTGGTTGGAGAAGCTCAAGTCCCACTTCTCCATGTTGCCAAAATACCTTTTTAGGCTTAAGTTCAAATGGGAATACTATAATGTTATCACTCTTCTCAGCAGATTGATAGGGCTGAAGAGTGCAGGAGTTCTTGAAAGATAGATGTTTAATGTCATTGCTCAGATGGAACAGGGTATAGATTATCACTGGGCAAGTTCCATAAGCATAGTAATCCATGAGCAGACGTGCAATGTCTTGCAGACCAAGACTTTCACCATGACTTCCTACCTAGTGTATGCATTGGCAAGATTCCACCCATACAAGGGGTTGAGCACTAGAGGTGTATTTGGACAAGATGCAATCTATGAGGTGTATCCATAGTTACACTTGGTAGGAGGTAGCTACAAAAGAGAAAATGATGCTTTCACAATGTACATTACCAGGTTGCTGCAGGGTGCAAAGCATGTGAGAATTTCAGACAAGTCCAAGGAATTGATAAGGAGGTATGGGGCATGGTTCATCCAATTCCCCACTTTCTCCTACATTAGGATTGATGGCTTTCAAAGGGCTCCCTACAGACTCCCAAGGTACCCAACTGATTACATCATACTATTGGTGGTCACTAGGCAGATTTGTGACTTTGATGTGATTGTGAAGGGGGATAAGCATAAAATAGGGTTTGGGAATGATTTCCCCTTGAAGATAGGAACAAATGAGGTCTACCCTTCCATCTAGTCTACTCATGCTTCTAAAGAGGAAATGAGTACTTTTGGTCTCTCTTTCCATTCTAAGAGGGCAAGGTTTGATATTACTAGTGAGGCACAAAAGAAGGTCAGCAGGGAGTACAGCCACAAAGATAACATAGAGGATTATTTGGCTAACATTGGCAATGAATTTGATGTAAGGAAGAATAAATTCTCCAGGTTTCTAGTTGAATTAGTGAGGTTGTACAAAATAAAGGCCATTCTTGACCAGGTCAAGGAGGATGGATATCTGATTCAGGGTCATATCTTTGAAGCTATGAAGGATAAACCAATTGGAGAGATTGAGTGGTTGGAAGAAGAGAAGACAGAGTTGGAGCAAATTATGACTCCGATGATAAATTATAATAAAATGTGGCTAAAGAAAAAGATATTAGAGATGGAAAGTGAAGGTGTCCAATGCACCTACAATTTGATGGGAGACTTGGAGTCTCATTCTGCTTCTGAGGAATCACATGAACAAGACCTTAAGGGTAAAGCTAAGGTGGACTCTCCCTTCAAGATTAAATTTAGAGAAGTTCAAACTGAAGAGGTAGCAGATGTGAGAAAGCAAAGAAAGCCTATTTCCTTAAAGGGAATTCATGTTTCAAGAAAAGAGGCTAAGAAAGATAAGGAGGAAAAGGAAGATGTTGCTTCTCCTTTGCTTAAAAGAAGAAGACTTGTGAGAATTTCACAAAAGGAGAAGGAAAATTCTAAGTCAGAAAAGGAAGTTGAGACACTTGTCGTGGAGATAGAAAGTTCAGGGTAAAGAACACAGGTATATATGAGGAGGTCAATGAATCCTTCCCCAAAGGATGCTACAACAAAGGAGGATGTTCCTTTGACTACTCCTATCATTGAGCAGGAGAGCATTCCCCCTCCTCAGGACACTAGCAATGTGCAAGAAGACCCAATGAAGGATGAAGGTCCTAAGGACTTGGGTGAAGAATAATTTCAAGTAGGAGACCTCTTCAATGCTAAGGCACAAATTGATAAGGTAATTCAGTCTCCCTTGGTGGCCTATGTGGATTCACCTGCAAAAGAGAAATTGAACAAATCCCCTCAATAGGAGGAGATAGCAGCTAGGATCCCTTCACCAACACAGGTTGTAGAGGGGAAGTCTTTAAATAAGGATGATCCAATCAAGGAGATCCCTAATGTGACTAGTATTGAGAAGGATGCACCTAGTGTCCAGCAGGAGTAGGATAAATAGGATAAGGTGCCAACCGAATCCACTATTCCAGGTTGGCTAGATAGAGAGTTAAAGAGAAAATTGGTGATAGTGGAAGACGCTCCTCCCAATTGAAATGACCTAATGGCCAATATTGAAAAGGGGTTTTAAGAAGAAGGCTAGGGTTGTGTCCAAGATTGAGAGAGATGGATCAGGTAATAGGGTGGCTCACATTGTTACCCCTAATCCAAAAAAAGATAGAGATAATGTAAATGCAAAGGATTATCATGTGCAGACCATTGAATTAGGGCATGCTTCTATGGAGTAGGACTTTGAGGAGTATGAAGGCTCCAGTGTTGTAATTGTGGATAGATTGAAGAAAGAGGTACAAACTAGGCATGAGTTGGAAAGAGAGAATCATAAATTGAAGAAGTACTTGTAGGAGTTGATGAAACCCTTGCAGTCTATTAGCTCTTCCTCATCTGCTACAGGTTTTTTGCCTCGGGAAACAATCTCCGAACTCGAAAGAATGAAAGGCACTACACATGCAATAGTTGGTTGGTTGTCGGGATTCTAGAAAAAATGGGATGGTGCCATCAGGGATATCTTGTCAACTTAGGGAATGCCATGAGGTCAATGGATTGGTTGAAGATTGTGTTGTCTCAAGACAAAGAGGACATTGATCTCCTATTGCAAAAAGTAAAAACAATCATGGAGTTTATTAAGGATAAGCTGGTGAAGAGTGTGATTCTTCCTTTTCCAAGGGTTTATGAGCCTTGGGAATGGTTCGAGATCTTACAGATGAGGCAAAGGGCCTCAAACAAGATTCACAAATAAGGAAGGCAGATTGAAGACACTTTGACTGGCATTCATGATAAGTGTCTCTCATTCTTTGAAATTATGATAGGGAGGAAGAAGTTCGCCCCAAAGCATTTCAATTTGGAACAACTTAGGAAATGGTGGAGAGATGTCTATTCTCCAATCAGTGATGGTCCAATCACTAAACATTAGCTAGATGATGCTACAACCTACATTGTAGTTATTGACATATATTTGACAAATAGGGCTGATTGGGATGGCACAGTAAGGTAGGCAAGAGATGACATTAAGTCTATTGAAAGAAGAGTTAGGGTTTTTCATGTGCCACCAATTGCTGAATTGGACAGAGTGTTGCTGGTAGTGCATGCTGAAGAGGATCAAGCTAAGGACAAGGATGGGAAGTAATTATATGGGGCTACATTGAAGTTTGTGCTCCCCATTATCTACATGCATTGGCTAACCTTTTGAGACCACAGGCCGACTTAGATGAAATTGGTGCAAATTGCACATTTCATGTTGTGTTCGAATATCTTTTGAAGTCAACCTCTTGTGTAGCATTTTTATTGTAAACTCTTGATTGGGCCAACCTATCTTGGGGGGATCCTCTATAAAATAGTCACGTTGCCTCATTTTGTGATAGATAGAAAAATAGTTAGAGAGACAAGTGATACAAAATAGGCATAGAATATAGATTTGAGTGAATTAGGGGTTACCTTCAAGCAAGTATTGTAACAGAAGGTTGGAATTGCTGCTATTTTGGGTGATTTAATATAAGAAAGGATATTGTGATTTGGTATCCCTCTTGTGTTAAGTTTTATCTGGCATGGTTCTAGTTGTTCTATCTTTAAAATTGCTTAAGTTCTTAGTTAGATAGTTTGGTGATGCTTAGGGTTTCATGTTTGGAATGTTTGTAGTGATCTCTAGTCCACACTTTTTGTAGTTAGCTGATTGTTAGCTTCTTTGCAAAGTTAGCTTGGACTTAAATTTGTGCTTAGTTCAATTATGAATGTTTGTTCATTTCAATTACAATAGAATTGTCTTGAATGAATGTTTATAATTTGAAAATCTTTAAATGCCTCAGAAAATTGCACTATTCCTATGAGATTGCAGATTTATCTGGGTCAAACAGAAAGTAGTTTATGAGAGATCGGTCCATTTTGAGCATCTTATCTTTTGGCATTGTCAGCCTTAGGGTTAGAATTAGTCTTAGAATTATCTTTGAAACCTTTATCTTTTGTTATTTTCTTTATTATCTAAGTTCAATTGA
This sequence comes from Sequoiadendron giganteum, assembly GCA_007115665.2. Taxonomy (NCBI): domain Eukaryota; kingdom Viridiplantae; phylum Streptophyta; class Pinopsida; order Cupressales; family Cupressaceae; genus Sequoiadendron; species Sequoiadendron giganteum. Next base: position 364,882,514 of record CM021110.1, on the reverse strand, counting down.
GGATTTCAAGTATCAATTTATTGTTTAGATATGATAAATTCAAAGTCCAATATTTGCTTGTAGTAAGGTCCCTTTGTGATTACTAGCATTTGCACATTTATCACTGAGTTGTTTTGTTGCATTTTCAAGACCTAACATTAGATTTCTTGGTGTTATCTCTTTTCCCATAGAGATTTACCTTTCAAGAGAGAGGATCTAATATTATGTATGAGTTGTTGTGCAGAAAAAACCATCAATAGATTGGTGCTAGAGGGAGGGCCTTGAATAAGCAAGCTGGAGTATTTTCTAAACACCATTTCTCCTTAAAGGCTTAGAAGAAGAACTAGATCTACTCTAGGAGAAGAGGAATTTCAAGAATTACAGGCCCCTACTAGGTGAAGAAGGGCCAAGAGAGGGGAAGAATCATCATCCTCTCACCCGCTTCCATCATATCCATTATCGTCATCTTCATCTGATTATGAGGGAATTCCTATTCCATAACCACAACTGATTATAAATCAGCCATTACCACCCCCACTTCCACCAATGGCTTTCCTCACCAACAACCCATATCCATTGATCTTCAACAATTACAATGTCATTCCCAAGAACCTTGAGCAAATTTGCTCTAAATTCCATTGTCATGACCCCAATAGGACAGTAGAAGAACATATTAGGATTTTCCAGACTTGTCTAAGGGATAGAGGAATAAACCATGATGATGTGGCATGCAGAATTTTCCCTTATTCTCTTGGGGAAGAGGCCTTTTATTGGTATAATCACTTACCTGCTGCTTGCATCCATAATTGGATTGAACTAGATTAAACTAGAGACTGCATTTTTGTAGAAGTTTAAGATTCTCATTAGTTCCAATGACTATACCTGCAGTTTACTAGAGTTAAAAGGGAGATTAATGAGCCAATAGGATCATTTAATAAAAAATTTCATCGAGCCTACACCAAACTCCAGGCACCTTATGCTGGAAATGAAGACACTTCCCAAGAAGTTTACCTTGAAGCCTTGGATAGTCTTACAACCACTTTCCTTAAACAAAGGACTAACCCCCCAGCTACTTTGCTCACTGCATATGCGGAAGCTGTGAAGGTTAGCACAAATTTGAGACAATACTTATCAGGACCTTTGCCATCCTTAGGACTTGTTGCTCACCCTGGACAAGTTCAAACTCTCAATCAGGCTTTCACCAGCCATGCTCCCCTAATGAATCCTCTACTCTCATTGCCTTTGGTCCCTCATCCAGGTCCTCCATTAAGTCAAGCTCAACCTATGACATCTTATCCTCAAAAAAGGGCTAATCAACCCCTTCATCAGCAATAAGCTAGTTTTCCTACATATTTGTAGAATTCAGAAGTTTTGAATCAGACTGTTGGTTATGGAGGAATACCTAGATACCCTTCTGGTAATATGAAATCAACACCACCTAATGGACTAGATAAGCAGCAGTTGGATGAGTTGTCTGAACAGGTAAAAAATCTGAATATGGAGGTAACTTATTTGAGAAATCAGAATAGCCAACTTCAGACTACTCAAAAGAACATGCAATCTAACTATGGTAGGGAGAACAAGAACTTTGAAAGAGGGCAGTATTTTTGATATAAATCAACAAGGTGGACAAGAATTTGATAGAGGGAAACCACCTAGGCAAAATAGATCATGGAATACTGGACCTAATAATGGAGGGATTCCTACTCCATTGGATCAGCCCTCTACTCAGGAAAAGCCTCCAAATGGTGTATACTTAGCAGAGGTAGCTTTGTCTAGATGGTGTAGACTCCATAAGACAAGTCAACATTCTGAGTTGGACTGCACCGAGTTTTAGAATGCTGCTTCCATTTTTTAGTATGAAGTTGAGAATAATTCTAGTAGTTAGGAAATTGTGCCCTCAAATCCCTATGATTCTCCAGTGCTTGTACTCAATCATGCACCATTTCCAAAAGGTGAGGAAAATGAACCAAAAGAGAAGTCTAGTGACTGGGAGAATGAGGCATAATAGGTGTTAAATGAGGATGAGATCTCCTAGTTGTTTAATGAAGAAAATGAGAATGATAATGGCCCTTTGGATGAGGAGGAAGTTAGTGTTTAAGAAGTTTAGATGTTTCAACAACTAGCAAAGAAATATGATTTGAGAAATAGACCCAATAGGAGTCCACAGGCTGGAGGTCCTTTCACTACTTCTATCCCTCCTAGCAATTTTACTACTCCACCAGATCCACAAGCTAGTAATAATCCACCTTACCCTCATGTGCCAACACAATACTTGTCAAGGGGAAACAATGTTGAAGTTTTGAAAGATAAGCAAGCTAATGACCCTAATAAAACCCATGTTGATCTGAATGTGGAGAAATTGGGCGAGTATGTGACTAAAGAATTCAAGAAAGTAAAGGTAAGTCTTTCTGATTTTGATTTATTAAGAGTTCCTGCTATTAGGAATGCAGTTTTAGGGTCATTCAGCCCACATTTAGTACCGTAGGGGGTAACTGCCAATGAGGCTATTACCAGGTCTTCTAATTCATAGGCGTCTAGAGGCCAAGTTCCACCTATAGATAAAGGGATAGATAAAGATAAGGTTCAAGTTGCACAAGCTGACACTCAATTGAGTTTGTTTCAAGGCAATATGGAAACCCCTCCTTTCCTAATTTATGTTCGTATCTTTGGAAAGAATTTTCATAATTGTCTTCTAGATTGAGGGGCATCTACAAATGTTATGCCTTTTGTTGTTTGCAAAGCATTGGGCATTACCCCTATATCTTCTCAAAAGAAGTTCACTCAACTAGAAAAAATAGAGGTAAGTGTTGTGGGAGAATTAAACATGATCCCTACACATCTGGCATCAGATCCTAGGGTGCAACAAGTGATCAACATTCAAGTTGCTAACATTCTTGATACTTATGGATTGATTTTAGGTCAGGATTTCACCAAGAAATTGAATGGGTATACATCTATAGACCATTCAAAAATGTGGCTACCATGGAAAGGAGTTCCAAATTAGATTAGAATTGAAAGAGGACCCCAAATGAAGTATGTAATCAGTGAATACCAAAATATTTCCAATGAGGTGTTGGTGTCCAAAGTTAGCATGGGAAATTATGTATTGGTTGTAGTAGCTTCAGAAGATGAGATATCTTTATGTTACAGGACCCCTTCAAAGAATTTGTATTAGAGGTCAGTGATTCTGGACCACTGATTACATGAATAGGTGAAACTGATGATCAAGAAGATGAACAACTTAGTTTGCTGGATAAATTTTAGGAATTCATCTAGAGGTGTACGGAAAATCAGATACAACTGGGAGGAAGGATGACTTTTGAAGAACTATTGCTTCCCAATTGGTGTAGAGTCCATGATGCTCCTCACTCTGAGCTAGACCATGACTTGTGTCAAACTACTATGGAACAGATACAAAAATACATTAATCCAGTCCCAACTATTGGACTTGATGTACAGATGGAGTTAGATGATGATAAGGGTGAAAGCCCAATGCCTCCCAAGAATCCCCCTATTACCAAAAAATTAAAGGATAAATTAAGGCCATTGGAGCCTGATGGCCATTGGATATTAAGATTTGATGGGTCTAAATCTAAGGAGGGTGTTGGAGTAGAATTTGAGTTGATCAGTCCTAAAGGTAAGAATTATTTTTCTGCTCACAGACTCCAATTCCAATGCACTAATAATTTTGTTGAATATGAAGCTTTGATCCATGGCTTGTTGATGGCATCAAGGAAGAAATTTAAGATATTATAGGTCTTTGGGGACTCTAAATTAGTAGTCAAACAAGTAAGGAAACAATATTCATGCCGCGATAGGAGAATGACTAATTATAGGCATAGAGTGTGGGATCTCATCAAGGAATTTGATGCTTTCAATATCCAGTTGATCCCTCGTAGAAAGAATCAGGTTGTTGACTCTCTAGAGCCACACCTTGCAACCTTTATCACTTTTAGGATTAAAGAGGTTTACCATCGAACTCACTCCAGTACCTTCAGTGCTTAATAACATTACTAATTTCTAGGCATTTGAATATGATAAGCATATTTTGGATTTTATCACAAGTTGTGATGTGTTTTCTTCTCAAGTCATTGATGAGATGGAACCCCAAGAAGTAGAAATAGAATTGGGAGGAACCATTAAGATGAAGACCAACACTATTCCAAGAGGTATGGTGTAGCTTGAACAAATCTTTGATTTAGATAAGATAAGAGATCAGGAACAACAAGTTAAAAGGGAATCTCTCAATAGCTAGTGTGAAAAATATAATATGGGGACATTAGATGAAATGAAGAATGTTTTTAATGGTAAGGTGTGTACTCCTAAGGATAGGAAAGGGATTATTGATGCATTGCACACATATCATGATGTGATAGCCTGGAGTTATGAATATTTGAAAACATATGATACTTCAATCATTACACACACTATTCCCTTGAAGACAAATGTCAAACCATTTAGACAGAGACAGAGGCCAATCAATGCTTTATTAGAACCTATTATTCAGAAGGAGGTGCAGAAGTTACTTTCAACACAAATTATATTTCTAGTAAGACATTCAACTTGGGTTGCAAATCTGGTTCCAGTAAGGAAAAAGAATGGAGAAATCAGATTGTGTGTGGATTCTAGGAATCTAAATAGAGCATCATAAAAGGATAACTATCCAGTTCCGTCACTAGATGAAGTACTTCAAATAGTTAATGGATCTCAAATGATGTCTTTCTTGGATGGGTATTCTGGATACAACCAAGTTATGGTGCAATATGAGGATAGGCACAAGACTGCCTTCACTACAAAATGGAGAACTTTTTCTTACAGAAGGATGCCATTTGGGTTGATCAATGTTGGAGCTACATTCTAGAGCTATGGAAATTTACTTTAAAGATATAATTGGTAAGTGCATCATTATTTATATGGATGACTTGACAGTTTTTTCTAAGAAACGAGGTGATCAAATAACAGATTTATGCAAAGTATTCCAAAGGTGCAAAGAGTTTGGGATTTCACTTAATCCAAGGAGTAAATTTTTGGAGTCATAGAGGGAAAATTGTTGGGACATATCATATCAGAATAGGGTATTGCAATTGATCCTAAATGAATACAAGCTATCCTAAAGATACAACCTCCTACAAGTAAGAAAGAGATGAAGTCATTCTTTGGTAAGATTAACTTTGTTATAGAATTTATCACTGGATTTACAGAGATAGTGAAACCATTGAATTGTATGTTGAAACAAGAAGCAAAAGTAGAGTGGAATGCAGAAGCTAAGGAGGAATTTACAGAAATCAAGAAATCTATTATTGAGGCCTCAGTATTGGTAAGTCCAGATTATGCTAAACCTTTTTACATATATTCATTCGCTTATGATCACTCCTGTGCTAGAATGCTAACCTAACAGTCTGATCAAGGCGATGAGCATCCTATACCCTTCATGAGTACCCCTTTAAAGGATGCAGAATTAATATATCACAATGTTGAAAAGTAGGCTTATGCTTTGGTTAGAGCAGTGAAAAAGTTCAAACACTATATTTTGAGGAATAAGGTTTTTGCCATAGTGCTTGATCCTGCAGTGAAGTTGATGTTAATGCAGAATGAGTTGGGTGAACGAAGAGCCAAATGGGTGACTATGTTGTAGGAATATGATATGGAGATTCAACTCATGAAATTAGTAAGAGGATAGGGACTCACAAAGACAATGGTTGAGACAGGTCCTGATCTCACAGCTCAGCACTATTATCTTCAGGAGGTATCTCTAGGAGATTGGTATGGTGAAATCATTTTTTATTTACTAAATTAGAAATGTCTTGATTACCTTAGTACAGTTTAGAGGCGATCTTTGCACTTAAAGAGTGGAAATTTTATGATGAAAGGAGCTATCGTGTATAAGGAAAATCATGAGGGTGTATACTTGAGATGTCTAGGAAAGGAAGAAGCTACCAGAGTGATGATTGAATTTCATGAGAAATATGGCACAGGCCATGGTTTTGCATCATCCATTGCAAATCAGATCTTGAGGGCAGGCTATTATTGGCCTACTTTATTCAAGGATGCACACCAACATGTGAGGACTTGACACATATGCCAAACTACAGCATGTAAGGAAAAACATGCAGCGCTTCCCCTTCAGCCGGTCATAGAGGTAAAACCATTCACCCAATGGGGAATGGATTTCATAGGTCCAATTAATCCTCCATCTTCTGCGGGTCACAAGTATATTCTTACTATAACTAATTATTTTACTAGATGGACAGAGGCTCTTGCTTGTAAACAATGTACTTCAGATGTGGTAATCATTTTTTTGGAGTCAGGTATCATTAATTATTTTGGTTGTCCATTGTCTTTAGTTTGTGATAATGGCCCTGCATTTGCATCGCTGAAATTTTCTAATTAGGATTTTGACCATGGGATTGTTATTAAATTTTCATCCAATTACTACCCTCAGGGTAATGGTCTAGCTGAGTCTTCCAATAAGAACCTATTGAAATTTATTCGTAAGTTGTTAGAACAAAATCCTAAGGATTAGCACACCTAGCTTTGATTTTCTCTCTAAGCAGACCGTACTAGACATAAGGCATCCATAGGGACCTCTCCTTATCACCTAGTATATGGTTTGAAATCTATGTTTCCTATCCAATTGAAGATCCCTACCCTGTAGATAATTAATGAATACTACAGTGAGGAAAATAAAAGTGAAGCTTGTTTGGATGACTTATTACACCTTGAAGAAAAAAGAGATGAAGCCCTAGAAAAATTTGCTAAACATCAGGGTGTAGTGAAAAGATGGTTTGGTATGAGAGCCAAGGTGAAAGTCTTTAGAATCTCTGACTTGGTTCTCTACTGGGATAAAGCCCATGACCATAAGGGAGAGCATGGAAAATTTGATAAACTCTAGCTTGGTCCTTACCAGATTTCAAAAATTCTTGGAGATAATGTTTTTCGTTTGAAGACCCTCACTGGTGAGGATATCCTGTTACCTATCAATGAGCTGTATCTGAAGAATTATTTTCAACCTTGTTGTTTGCAGCTCATCCTATACACAACTAGTGTAGGTTTTCTTTCTGCTTCTTTTTGCACTGCTTTTCTTTTTTTCTTTGGTTAGTGTAGGTTTTCTTTGGTCCGTTTTGCTTTTATTTTGGTTTTTTATTTTGGTTTCTTGCTTTCTCGGGGTTGTTGCATTTGTACAATAGGCTATTTTCCTAGGATTGTTCTAGAAATTTCTTTTACAAACTCTAATCAGTTTTTTGGAGTCAAGTGGTGGAATTCCTTTGTCTACTGTCCCTTGTGCTTAGAGTTAGAGTCACTCATTTTGGAAAAACTTTGGAATATATTTGGGTCTCACACCTTCACATTAAAATAAGAATTTTGGGATTGCATAGGGTTCCTATGTAATTTTTCCTGGTGAAAAATTATATATTCTTCTTCAATACCACTATGTTCCTCATCCCTGAGTGTGATTTTTGTTACTTACAAGGTGAAAGAAAGGTTCTATTAAATGTTAGAAAAGAGAAAAGAGAAAAGGGAAATCTTGAAACTCAAAATAACTTTCACATTATTAGGGGTATCCTAGTATCTCTACTGGGGCTATAGATGCCTGGCTGGCAGTAGAGCTGTGCTTGGGAGGATCACAACGATAACCTCATCGAGGCTATGGATGCCTGACTGGCAACAAGGCTCTATCCAGGTTGCATTTGAAGTTAAGACTTTTATGTAGCCTGGTCAGATCTTCTCGGGTTCCCATTGCACCTAAGGAATAGGAAATAAATGCAAAATACACAGACTTGGACCCTAGTATAGGAAAAATTCTTCTTGCTTGTGGTTTCTGAAACTTTTTCCATAGGTGACTTGATGAAAGGATTCAAACCAGAGATTATGGGTTCATGATTCTAGTTTGTTCTTGAAATGTTCTAGAGCATTTCCCCAGTGGAGTCACCATTTGTTGTGCAGTTTTTGCACACACACCTCACTGAAGGTTGGGAACCTCATTTTATTCACTTTTTGGTGTCCTAGCCTTTTTATTTTGGATTTTTTCTTTCTTGGGCATGTGCTTTGATGTTCATCCCGTCGGTTGGAAGGACCTTTTTATGGTTTATATTGTTAACCTTAAGTTATGAGTGCAGTTCAAGTTTTTCGCTGTGTTCAGGAAAATCTGCCCTGGCCAGACTTTCCTGGTTTCCCTTTGGCATTTAGATGTGGTTTCCTTTCTCCTCAACTCTGGGGAAATCCGTCATGTCCAGATTTTTCCGAAGTCCGTGGCTCTGTCAGATTTCTAGATTTTGGTCTCGGTCGTCTTGTTGATCGCATTAATGGTGATTGCACAACCTTTTGGGGCAATGATATATTGAATTTTGTGAAGTGATTTTCCATTTGAGTTTGGTTATTTACTTGTCATTTGAGCTTGGAGTACTGGAGCTTGATGTGTGTTGATAGATTTTGCATTTGAGGAGATTTCGAGTGCTGCATTTGGATTTTTAGGAAATTGCTTGTATTATGCTCATGCTTGGAGGTTGTTTGCGGGCATCCCAGGTTTTAGTTTCTTCTATTCTCATGGTATGTGGATATTCTCTCTTCCTCTTCTAGTTTTGATGCTTTTTTGTGTGCTTTCATGTCGATCATTGCTTCGTTGTTGCTTGTGTGTGTGCACCATGTTTGGTGTTTGGGGTTTCCATGTTTGGCCAGTCCGTCCTATTGATTGTCTGGAATATTTTCTTTGGATGGTATTTCATTGTTGTTTTCGAGGCTTGCTTGCCTTTTCCACAAACTTCCTATCCTTTTTTGCAAGTGAGTTATGCCTGAACTTCTTCATGCTTTCATGGCGGAGGTTTTTAGCATTCTTGACCTAAGGCATAGCCACTCCCTTTCAAACTATTGAGAGGAGAGTTTTAAATTCATGGTTGATCCAATGGAGGTTTAGGTTAAGTCATTTTCGATCTGCAAGCCCTTGGTCCATGTCATTTGACCTATTTTAAGGTGAGGATGAGGAAAAAATAGACGTTCGGGTTTTTGTTGCCTTCATGAAATTCTACCCTTTTTGGATTTCCCTGAGTCTTCCTATTTTTCCACTTTCTTCATGATTTTCTATTTATCTGAACTTTTGTTTGCCTCGTGGAATTTTGCTCCCTCTGGATTTTCCCAGTGTCCATTGCATGGATGTTTTTCCAAATTCATGCTTCCATGGTGAATCTATCTCGATTCCGCTAAAATCTGCTCCATTGGGATTTTCCTGGATGTTCTGCGCTTCCTTCATTTTTCGGGATTACTAAAACCGTTACCATTTTTGGGGATTTCCATCTTTAGTGAATTCTTCTAAAGTTTTGTGGGAATAAAGAATCTTATGATTACAAGAAGAATTTGCTTATTGATAATGCCTTGTGATGATTAAATGAACTTATGCTAAGTGGTTTCAAGTTATTCCTTTATTATACTGATTGATTGATTGATATTGTGGGGTTTGTATGTTTATTTTGCTGGATTATGCCTAGTCTAGATTTCACGGAGGAGGCTAAACCCTAAAATTTGAAATAATTGATGTTCACACTTGTTGTTTGTATTGGATCTCATTATGGTTTTTTTACTTGTTTGTAAGCAGGATCAGGAAAGGATGTTGTTGGGCATGGCAAGGGAAAGGAAACAGATCCAAGTGTTGAAAGTTCTGCTATCTCTAATGCAGAAAAGGTGAAAATGGACATAAAGAGTAGGATTCCTGAGTGTAGGATTCCATGATGAATCTCTCCTGATTCTACTAAAATCCGTTCCGTTGGGATTTTCCCGGATGTTCTAGGCTTCCTTCATTTTCTCGGATTACTGAATCCGTTACCGTTTTCAGGGATTTCCGTCTTTGGCGGATTCTTTCGAAGTTTAGTGGGAATAAAGAATCTGATGATTACAAGAATAATTTTCTTATTGATAATGCATTTTGATGATTAAATAAGCTTATGCTAAGTTGTTTCAAGTTATTCCTTTATTATAATAATTGATTGATTGATATTGTGGGGTTTGTATGTTTATTTCGCTAGATTCTGCCTAGTCCGGATTTCCCCAGAATTCCTCTCCAGTCTGGATTTCGTGGAGGAGGCTAAACCCCAAAGTTTGAAATAATTGATGTTGACACTTGTTGGTTGTATTGGATCTCATTGTGGTTGTTTTACTTGTTTGCAGGCAGGATCAGGCCAAGATGTTGTTGGGCATGGCAAGGGAAAGGAAATGGATCCAAGTGCTCAAATTTCTACTATCTCTAATGCAGAAAAGGTGAAAATGGACATAAAGAGTAGGATTCCTAAGAGTAGAATGACTTCCATCTGGTCAGGGATCACCGATACCAATGTAGGTATGTGGGATTATGAGGATTTCAAGGCTGAGATGGCAGCACAAAACCTCCCTTTGCTTGCTAGAAGAACTCTAGAATCTGGGTTGGCACATGTCTCTAGTTTCCCCTCCACAATACAATGCTATGAGTTGGTGTTTGAATGTGCTAGAAACTATAAAAAGGGAACACAAAGGATAGTTGGCCCTCAAGGAAGAATTGTGGTGAGATTTGATCCTGTGTCCATTGCTAGGACTTTTGATATACCTAATAGGTCACATGTGGTGGCCTTTGATATGGATATAGAAAAGAAATATTATGAGGAGAATGTGGTTAAATCCTAGCAGGTGATCAATTCTTGGTTGGAGAAGCCCAAGTCCCACTTCTCCAAGTTGCCAAAACAACTATTTAGGCTTAAGTTCAAAAGGGAATACTATGATGTTATCACTCTCCTCAGCAGGTTGGTAGGGCTGAAGAGTGGAGGAGTTCTTGAAAGTTGGATGTTTAATGGCATTGCTCGGATGGAATATTGTATAGATTATCTCTAGGTAGGTTCCATAAGTGCAGTAATCCATGAGAAGATGTGCAATGTCTTGCAGACCAATAATTTCACCATGACTTCCTACCTGATGTATGCATTGGCAAGATTCCACCCATACAAGGGGTTGAGCACTAGAGGCATATTTGGACAGGGTGCAATCTATGAGGTGTATCCATAGCTACACTTGGCAGGAGGTAGCTATAGAAGAGAAAATGATTCTTTTACAATGTACATTCCCAGGTTGCTATAGGGTGCAGAGCATGTGATAATTTCAAACAAGGCTAAGGAATTGATAAGGAGGTGTCGGGCATGGTTCATCCAATTCCCCACTTTCTCCTACATTAGGATTAATGGTTGTCAAAGGGCTCCCTACAGACTACCAAGGTACCCAACTGATCACATCATACTATTGGTGGTCACTAGGCAGATTTGTGACTTTGATGTGATTGTGAAGGGGGATAAGCATAAAATAGGGTTTGGGAATGATTTCCCCTTGAAGATAGGAATAAATGAGGTCTACCCTTCCATCTAGTCTACTCATGCTTCTGAAGAGGAAATGAGTACTTTTGGTCTCTCTTTCCATTCTAAGAGGGCAAGGTTTGATATTACTGGTGAGGCACAAAAGAAGGTCAGCAGAGAGTATAGCCACAAAGATAACATTGAGGATTATTGGGCTAACATTGGTGATGAATTTGATGTAAGGAAGAAAAAATTCTCCAGGTTTCCAGTTGAGTCAGTGAGGTTGTACAACATAAAGGCCATTCCTGACTAGGTTGAGGACAATGGAAATCTGATTTAGGGTCATATCTTCGAAGTTGTGAAGGACAAACCAGTTGGAGAGATTGACTGGTTGGAAAAAGAGAAGACAGAGTTGGAGCAAATTATGACTCCGGTGATAAAGTATACTAAAATGTGGTTGAAGCACATGATATTAGAGCTAGAAAGTGAAGGTTTCCAATTCATCTACAATTTGATGGGACACCTGGAGTCTCATTCTGCTTCTGAGGAATCACATGAATAGGACCCTAAGGGTAAAGCTAAGGTGGACTCTCCCTTCAAGATTAAAGTTAGAGAAGTTCAAACTGAAGAGGTAGTAGATTTGAGCAAGCAAAGAAATCCTATTGCCAAAAAGAGAAGGCATGTTTCAAGAAAAGAGGCTAAGAAAGATAAGGAGAAGAAGGAAGATGTTGTTGCTCCTTTGCTCAAAAGAAGAAGACTTGTGAGAATTTCACAAAAGGAGAAGGAAACTTCTAAGTCAGAAAAGGAAGTTGAGACCCCTATGGTGGAGATAGAAAGTTCAGAGGAAAGAACACATGTATATATGAGGAGGTGAAGGACTCCTTCCCCAAGGGATGCTACAATGAAGGAGAATGTTCTTGTGACTACTCCTATCATTGAGCAAGAGAGAAATCCCCCTCCTTAGGACACTAGAAATGTGCAAGAAGAGCCAAGGAAGGATGAAGACCCTAAGGACTTGGGTGAAGAAGAATTTTAGGTAAGAGACCTCTACAATGTTGAGGGACAAATTGATAAGGTAATCCAGTCTCCCTTGGTGGCCTATGCGGATTCACCTACAAAAGAGAAATTGAACAAATCCCCTCAATAGGAGGAGATACCAGCTAGGATCCCTTCACCGACACAGATTGTAGAGGGGAAGTGTTTAAAGAAGGAGGATCCAATCAAGGAGATCCCTAATGTGACTAGTATTGAGAAGGATGCACCTAGTGTCTAGTAGGAGCAGGATAAACATGATAAGGTGCCAACCGAATTCACTATTCCAAGTTGGCTAGATAGAGAGTTAAAGAGAAAATTGGTGATAGTGGAAGATGCTCCTCCCAATCAGGATGACCTAATGGCCAATATTGAAAAGGGGAAAACCAAGAAGAAGGATAGGATTGTATCCAGGATTGAGAGAGATGGATCAGGAAAAAGGGTGGCTCACATTACTACCCCTGCTCTAGACAAAGATAGAGATAACATAACTACAAAGGATTATCATGTGTAGACCATTGACTTAGGGCATGCTTCTATGGAGGAGGACATTGAGGAGTATGAAGGCTCCAATGTTGTAATTGTGGGAAGATTGAAGAAAGAGGTACAAACTAGGCATGAGTTGGAAAGAGAGAATGAGAAATTGAAGACGTACTTGTAGGAGTTGATGAAACCCTTGTAGCCTATTGGCTCTTCCTCCTTTACTATAGGTTTCTTGCCCCAGGAAACAATCTCCAAACTGGAAAGAATGAAATGCACTACACATTTAACAGTTGGTTGGTTGCAGGGATTCTAGACCAAAGGGGATGGTGCCATCAAGGATATCTTGTCAACTGCAGGGGATGCCATGAGGTCAGTGGACTAGTTGAAGACTATGCTGGCTCAAGACAAAGAGTACATTGATCTCCTATTGTAGAAAGTAAAAACAATCATGGAGTTTACTCAGGATAAGCTGGTGAAGAGTGGGATTCTTCCTTTTCCAAGGGTTTCTAAGCCATGGGAATGGTTCAAGATCTTACAGATGAGGCAAAGGGCCTTGAATAAGATTCAAAAAAAAGGAAGGCAAATTGAGGACACTTTGACTAGCATTCATGATAAGTGTATCTCATTCTTTGAAATTATGATAGGGAGGAAGAAGTTCTCTCCAAAGCATTTCAATTTGGAACAACTTAGGAAATGGTGGAGAGATGTCTATTCTCCAGTCAGTGGTGGTCCAGTCATTAAACATCAGCTAGATGATGCTGCAACCTACATTGTAGTTATTGATAGATATTTAACAAATAGGGCTGACTGGGATGGCATAGTAAGGCACACAAGAGATGACATTAAGTCTCTTGAAAGAAGAGTTAGGGTTTTTCTTATGCCACATATTGCTGAATTGAATAGAGTGTTGTTGGCACTGCATGCTAAAGAGGATCAATCTAAGGACAAGGATGGGAAGTAACTATATGGGGCTACATCAAATTTTGTGCTCCCCATTATCTACATGCATTGGCCGACCATTTGAGACCACAGGCCGACTTGGATGAAATCGGTGCAAATTGCACATTTCATGTTGTGTTCGAATATTTTTTGAGGCCAACCTCTTGGTAGCATTTTTATTGTAAACTCTTGATTGGGCTGACCTATCTTGGGGGGATCCTCTATAAAATGGTCATGTTGCCTCATTTTGTGATAGATAGAAAAATAGGTAGAGAGACAAGTGATACAAAATAGGCATAGAATATAGATTTGAGAAAATTAGGGTTTACCTTCAAGCAAGTATTGTAATAGAAGGTTGGAATTGTTGCCATTTTGGGTGATTTAATATAAGAAAGGATATTGTGATTTGGTATCTCTCTTGTGTTAAGTTTTATCTGGCATGGTTCTAGTTGTTCTATCTTTAAAATTGCTTAAGTTCTTAGTTAGATAGTTTGGTGATGCTTAGGGTTTCATGTTTGGAATGTTTGCAGCGATCTCTAGTCCATACATTTTGTAGTTAACTGATTGTTAGCTGCTTTGCAAAGTTAGCCTGGACTTAAATTTTTGCTTAGTTCAATTATGAATGTTTGTTCATTTTAGTTACAATAGGATTATCTTGAATTAATGTTTATGATTTGAAAATCTTTAAATACGTCAGAAGATTGCACTATTCCTGTGAGATTGCAAATTTATCTAGGCCAAATAGAAAGTAGTTTATGAGAGATTGGTCCATTTTGAGCGTTTTATCTTTTGGCATTGTTAGCCTTAGGGTTAGAATTAGTCTTAGAATTATCTTTGAAACCTTTATCTTTTGTTATTTTCTTTATTATCTGAGTTCAATTGAGGATTTCAAGTATCAATTTATTATTTAGATATGATAAATTCAAAGTCCAGTATTTGCTTGTAGTAAGGTCCCTTTGTGATTACCAACATTTTCACATTTATCACTGAGTTATTTTGTTGCATTGTCAAGACCTGACATTAGAGACCTTGGGGTTATCTCTTTTCCCATAGAGATTTACCTTTCAAGAGAGATAGGATATAATAATTTGTCTGATTTGTTGCTGTGCAGAAAACAACATCAACATCTAGGATGTAGGATGCTTCACACTAGAAGTGTGATAAACAACTATAGGAACAAAAGCACTATCAAAATAAAAATATGCAAAGCAATACAACCAAGATGAGTGATCCACCACCCTAGTAGAAATAACTGCTCTACTCTCGAAGTCTCTGACAATAACTAAATCAGGTGTGAACTCCACAGATCTCACATTGCCTCCATGTGTGATCTGATATATGGAAAGAAGGTTGTGTGTTAAATGAGGAACATGCAAGACATCCTGAAAAGTGTTGTCCCTAAAAATAATAGACCCCTTCCCTAAAATAATCATGTATGTATTGTTTCCCATCAAAATAGGAGACATAGTGCAAGGCTCAAATGAAGTGAACATAGACTGTGAAGATGCCATATAATGAGATGCTCTTGAATCTAGAAGCCATCTCCCTGACTGAAGACCTGAATAAGCACAAAGAGCATGCCCCTTCATATCTAATG
Source organism: Sequoiadendron giganteum (assembly GCA_007115665.2). Taxonomy (NCBI): domain Eukaryota; kingdom Viridiplantae; phylum Streptophyta; class Pinopsida; order Cupressales; family Cupressaceae; genus Sequoiadendron; species Sequoiadendron giganteum. The sequence goes on along the minus strand of CM021110.1, from coordinate 364,867,181 downwards.
AAGTATGTAAACCAATTGTGCCCCTATCAGACTGTGGTGAAGAAGAAGAATTAGGGGAAGGAGATGATGTAGACATCCTAGAAGGAAAATCAATATGATGTTTCTAAAGAATATGCTTCAGCTCATCAATTTCCTTCTTATAGCAACTATGTTATGCATGGCCTTATCTCTTGCAATATGCACATGTAACCTTCTCCTTCTTAAATGATTTCCCCTTTGAAGAGGAGGATGAATCTGAGGACTCCTTTTGTTTTTGTTTCTTTCCCTTTTCACTAGAAGCCTTCTGATCTATGGGCCCCTTGTTGTGTAGTTTTGCACACACGCCCCACTAAAATTAGGGACCCTCCTTTTCCTAGCCTTTTGGCTCTTTTTTGTGGCCTTCCCCTTTTTTTTTAAGCTTGTCTTTGAAAATCTTGAGGTTTTGGTTTCTAGTTTTTGGTGCTTTGGTCCTGGTATTTGTGTTACTTTGCAATGTTCCTTGATGCCTATCTTGCTTGTAAAGTGCCCCAATTATGCTAACACTTTGAAAATTCTAAGTCTTTTGGACAATTTCGGGTTTTTCCTTATTTTCAAGATTTTTCCCCTTAGGCGGATTTCCCCGGCTACCTGGAAAACTCGACGGGGCTGGTTTTGTGTTGTCTTCAGATATTTTGGTGCTCCGTGGATTTCTGTCTTCCCCGGTGTTTTATGATTTTCCTTTGTCTCTTCATTTCCCCAGTTTGCATCTTCAGGTTATTTAACTTGATACTGCAAGGGCTTTGCATCTAGGTCATGGTTGTGCGGTGTTACCGCCATATCGTGAGGGGATTTCATTCTTGTCGTAGTAGCATGGTGCTCCCGCCATACCAGGAGAGTCTTTATTCAACGGTGTGGTTACGCGGGGTTGGTTCATCTGGTGTGGTAGCACGGTTCACCTCGGTACCATGGGTGTCTCTAAGCTAGGTCATGGTTATGCAGTTCACCACCATACCATGGGGACTTCATGCTTAGCTTGTAGTGATGTGATTTACCGTGTTACCTCGTTGGTTGAGTAAGTGGCTCGTGGTAGCACGGTTTTAGTCACTTTGGAGTCATCGGGAGGCCAGGTTGTTGGTCAACGGTGTGAGAATTGTGTTGAATTCGTAGGAATCCATTTCCTTGGGAAAAATCCCAGAATCCGTTCTTACTGCATTTTACCGAAGTATGTTAGGTGTTGCTAGTTTCGGAGATTTCTGTCCCTGTTGGATTTTCTAAAAGTTTTCTATTTTTTAAAGACTAAGGGGATTCGCAAGTTGATGATTAGTGGTTCTACATTGTATGATGGATTTGGATGATTGCATGATATGTGCAAAAATTTATTGAGTTCTGACTAATGAGTGATTGGCCTTTTGGTGATTTATGTGCTTCCCTCACTAAAATCTGCCTGGTCTGGAATTCCCTGAAATTCCTTCCCGACCTAAATTCTGTGAAGGGGTGAAAATCCTGAACTTTGATAAGGGTTGCTTTAATGAAGTTTTAATGGATTTTGATGGCTATTTTGGATTCCTTTGATGATTAGCGTGGTGTTTATGACTGATTAACTTGGATTTTTGATGCTAGAATGAATATTAATGGTGGCCATTTTGAATGCAAGTTGGATCGGGTAGGTTGTTGTTGTCGAGGCCTAAGGGAAGGATGAGCATACTTTAGGATGTTGCGGGATCTGTGGGATTGCGTCTAGGTACATTTTACGGCTACGGGCAGGTGAAACTCCCTCGTGCATGGCTAGGTCAACACGCTCGAGGGTCATTCATCTGAGTTGGACATGACACAGAGGATTCAAACTGTTTTGACTCGATTGGAGTCATTGGAGAGTCCTAGCTCGGCTATTGGTCAGTGACTCATATTCACACTCATATGAAACATGCATTACCATTTTTCTACTTCGTGTCAATGGGACATTAATGGCAAAGGGACCTACAGGGTTAGTTTGATCTGAATCAGGATTTGTAGAGATCCTAGGCCAATCTGAAGGGGCACCTCATGCATTCATTGTGGGGTAGAAATTTATTGCAGGTTTTTTGGGCTGATATGGTGGGTGGCCAACCTTCTCTATAACCCTAGCTCAGGTTGGCATGGGACAGGATCTCTATAAGTATGGCATTTTTCCTCATTTGTAAGTGTTAGAAAAAGCAGGTTATTGTTGGAAAATAAAGGGTTAAATAGTTGATTAGAAGAATTAGGTGTTAGTTTCATTTTCGAGTAAATGTTGTAACACAAAATATCAAAATTGTTGCTATTACTGGTGATTCAATACAAGTGAAGACATTGTGTTATTATTGGTGCCTTGTTTGGATTGATTTGTCTTGCATGATTCTTATTCTATCTTTGAAATTTTGTGGAAATACCTGAATGTATCTTAGGTTTTAGAGTTGAGTAATTTAATGGTGCTTGTGATTTAATGCTTGGAGTATTATAGCAATCTTTGGTTCATACTTTGGGTAGCTTCTTGATTATGGGACTGTTGTGCAAGGTCAACCTGTACCTATTATTTATGTGCTTAGTTCAATTGTGGGCACTTCTCCATGTCAACTACAAAACTAAGGTTGGCTTGGATGAATGTGCATAATCTGAAAATCTTTAATTCCATAGACGATTGCACTATTTCTATGAGATTACATGTATAGCCTAGGTTAAACAGGAAGTAGTTTTAAAGGAATTAGTCTGTTCCAAGTATTTTTTTCATTGCTATTGTTGATTTTAGGAGTAATATCAATATTAGGATTTCTGAAACCCTTACCTTTTCTATTTCTTTGAAATGCGGTTAAAGTAAGAACTTAAGTATCACCCTGTTGCAAAATCCGATAAGTTTAGAGTCTCCAACATTTGTTTTGTAAGGTCCCTTTGTGATTACCAACATTTTCACATTTATCACTGAGTGATTCCACTGCATTGTCATGACCTGACACCCAAGAGATCTTGGGGTTATCTCTTTGTTCATAGAGATCAACCTTTTAAGAGAGATAGGATATTATATATTTTTCCTGAGTTGTTGTTGTGTAGAAAACACCATCAATAGGATTGGCACTAAAAGGAGGGCATGAATAAGTAAGTCGAATCATTTTCCAAATGCCCTTTCTCTTGAGAGACTCAGAAAGAAAAACAGATCTACCCCGAGAGAAGAAGAAGAGTTTCAAGAACTGCCACCTCCAACTAGGTCAAGAAGGACCAGAAGAAGGGAGGAGTCATCATCCAATCCATTATTTCCACCATCCTCACCCTCATCCACCTCATCTTCATCTGATTATGAGGCTGGTTCCATTCAACAATCCCAACCAATCATCACTCAGCCTTTACCACCTCCACCTCCGCCAATGGCTTTCTTGGAAAACAACCCATCATCTCTATCCTTCAACAACTACAATGTTAAGCCCAAGAACCCTGAGAATTTTTTCTCTAAGTTTCACACAAGTGATCCCAATAGAACAACATAGGAGCATATTAGGATTTTTTAGACTTGTTTGAGGGATAGAGGATTAATCATGAAGATGTTGCATGTAGACTTTTCCCTTACTCTCTAGGAGAGGAGGCCTTTTACTGGTACAACCACTTGCCGACTACATCCATCCATAACTAGGTTGAACTTGAGGCTGCATTTCTGGAGAAGTTTAAAATTCCCATCAATGCCAATGAGCTTTACATGAAGTTTACCGGAGTTAAGAGAGAAGTCAATGAGCCTATAGGATCATTCAATAATAGGTTCCATAGTGCATACACTAGATTGTAGACACCTTATGCTATAGATGATCCCACTGCCTTAGAAGTCTAATTTGAGGCCCTAGATAGTCTTACATCCACCTTCCTTAAGTGGAGAACTAATCCTCCAACTCCCCTACTCACTGCATATACAGAGGCTATTAAGGTCAGTACTGATCTGAGACAACACTTGTCAGGACCCCTACCATCTCTGGGACCAGCTGCTCACCCTAGGCAAGTCCAAGCTCTTAACCAGGCACTGACTAATCACACTCCCATTATGAATCCCATTCCATAACTTCCTTTGGTTCCACATCCAGGTCACCCAATAAGTCAGGCTCACCCAATGCCTAGTTATCCGCAGCGGGGTGAAAATAATCCCCTTTATCCACAACCACAAGCTGGTTGCCCTACATATTTATAGAACTCAGAAGTTTTGAATCAGTCTGCGGGTCCTAGAGGAGTGTCAAGATACCCCCCAAACAATGTAAATTCAGTGCCTTACAGTAGTCTTGATAAGGAAAGGTTAGATGAGCTAATCGAGCAAGTGAAGAAGTTGAATATGGAGGTAACCTACTTGAGGAGCCAGAACAACCAACTCCAAGCTGCTCAAAGGACCATGCAATCAAATTACAATAGGGAGAATTGGGATGTTGCATGAGGGCAACACTCTGACAGAAATCAAAATTTTGAAAGAGGCCAAGGTTTTGGTCATAAATTTGATAGAGATCAACCTTTCAAGAGAGATAGGATGTTATATATTTTGTCTGAGTTGTTGTTGTGCATAAAACACCATCAACACCCCTAAGATGCAATGAGTGCCTATGATGTAGAAGGTTTCAACTTGCCCATTCTAGCCAACTTAGCTTACTCTTGAGTGAGAGATGAAGCAAAGTCATCAAGAAATGGTATAGTAAATCGAGTACCAAGAGCATCCCTAGTGGCATAAAAGGTAGATACAAAAAATGAATAATCTGGTCCAAGCTTAGAAAGAATGGATAATATCAACTGAGATTCCTTCGTCTGTATACCACACTGTGTCAACTGTAGTCTAAGAGACTTGAGTTTTGTGAAGAACTCCTAGATGCTATTAAAATCCCTTGAATTTAAGCTAATAAGCTCATTCTCAAACTGGAATCCTCTCATAGTATCCTGCTTCCCAAACAAAGACCCTAAAGTAGTCCAAACTTGATGGGGTGTAGTGCAACACTCAACATGAAAAATAAGATCAGGAGAAGTAGATAGACATAAAGTACCAAAAGCTTCATCACACATATTAAACCATTTTCTCTTTTCAGTAGCACCTATAGGTTCAACTTTTGTACCCATGGTCACCCTGTACAACCCTTTGTGCATCAAATAAATCTCCATTTTTTTTCCAACCAAAGTAGTTGAATGTAGTAAGGGGTGCAATATTGTGTTAATCCATGACAAAAAGTAGTAGTATATACTCTCAAAGAAAAAAACAATTCTCTTTGATCTCAAAAAAGTAGCATGAATTACATGTTTCCCAAGAAAATAACCAAGAAATCAAAAGCTGAGATCTAAAAAAAATTATATACTTAGTAATTTGTTTTGGAAAATTAGGTTTGAGATTTGTGTAGAGCACTGAACCAGCTTTTTGACGCCTATTTGTTTGTGCAAAATGGAGTCTGGATGCAAAATTTATGCCTCCCGAAGTGAAAACAACTACTTATGACTTCAAAGGCTGAAAAAAGCAACAAAAAGGAAAAATCCTTCAAAAGATGAACATGCAACTGCAGATCTGAAGCTCTTTCTTTAGAATGGTATTAGAGGCTTGATTTGCAGCCCCTTCTCAATTTTTGGAGAAATTCATTGTAGAGCATGTTTGGGGTTCCTCAAGGGTTTCATGCCTTGAGCTTATTTCTGAAGCATTTTGGATCAGATCGAACATCTCCATTGGATTCAGAGTGCCAGAAAAAGTCAGGATTGGCTTTTGTTTCATTGATTTTCATCTTCATTTATCAAATTTGCGAGGGTTTGAAGCTACGGTAATTTTTTGCTAGATCAGAGGGGTTTTTGCACGATACTATGAGAGGATTTCAGTTGGAGAATGAGTTCTAATACCATGTTAGAAACCAAGATCAAACATGCAAACCCGAAAAAACCTCCCACAAGAGAAAAACAGAAAAAGCAACAGCAATTTGCATGAAGATGTGCAAATGAATTGTATTCAGGAATTGAGAAATTACAAGAGATGAATTGCTTTATTAAAGTAGTGTATGCATAACCCTAAAGGTAAAACCTAATTATGAACTAAAAATAGTTCAATCTAAATAAAGCTTACTTATGACTTAAGTCAACTAACTATAGCCTAAGTAAACATAATAAAGTGTAATTAAATAATTAATTACACCAACAAACTTGCCACATGTTGCCAATAGAATATCAATAATCAGAAAACCCTAGTCTATCAAAATAAAAAGAAAAAACTAAAAATACTTGTAGAAATTAAAAGAAAACCCTAGATAGGGAGTTGCATGACAAAAACTATGGATGGAGCTCATAGGAATGATCAAATGTGGCTCGGAAACTATGACTACGACTCACGGGTTGTCGATTGTAGATCACTACAACAAATGTGACTTAGTTTCTCAATGATTGTGGTGAACCTAAAATGTGGATGCGACGAATGATAGCCATTTGCGGTGCACAAACCTGAATCTGTACCTGCAACCTGCAAAAAAAATAAAATTCGTATGAAATCTACAAAATATTTGTCCTTTGTGTCAAGTTCACCAAATGTAACTAAGGAAAAATTTAGGTTAGCATTACCAAGCATAAACAAACCAAACCATAGCTAAAAATGGCACACAATGGAACATAAAGCACAAACTAATGAATAATCTCACCAAAACCTTCATGCATTCCATGATTCATCTCCATTGCCTCTCTCCACTTTTCTATAAATAATATTTTCCCTTAGATTTTATGGAGCAACTATGACCTATGAAAATACTAAGAAAAATATTGAAGGATTCAACTAAGCAATTGCAAGTGTACTCTAAAGTTCACAAGCATGAAGTTCTGTCAGAATGAGGCTAACATTGTCTTTTTATAGAATCCAATGTTTTGGATGAGTGACCAAGATTAATAATTGAAAGATGCCCTAAGATGGAAGGCTGAGATTGAGTATGACAATTAGAAATTAGGCTTAGGTCATAATTAGGTTAAGATTTGAAATAGAAACCTATGATTTTTAAGAAAATCAAATCAAGAGAGATTGCTAGAAAATTAAATAAGAATTTAAAATTATTTGATTTGGGAGAGAAAGTTGATTTTCTTGAATAAAAAAATTAATTTAATTCAAAAGAGGTAATGTCATGATAGTAAATAATGATTTTCAATTATTTACTATGTGGGAAAATAAAAAGTGGGATTTAAATAAATGATTTTATTTAAATTTGGAGGAAAAGACAAAAAGGACAATTGAATAATTAACCAAAATTATTTAATTGTAGAGGAAAGGGAAAGTGAATGATAGTTAAATAAATTTAGGAATTTATTTAATTATAGAGGGATATATGAAATTAATTACATATTTAAATAAATAAATTAAATTTATTTATTTGAATAATCATGAAGAATAAAAGATAGGAATTAATTAAATAATTAAGAATTATTTAATTAATAGTTGAATTAAGATCAAAGGAAATAATTGAATATTTAATTATCTTAAGAGGGAATATGGTAAGTCATGGAAAAATAAAAGCTTACAGGCCTAGGTTATTTTTCTGTGTCTACAACTATATGGAGTGTTCTTCCTCCATCTGCATTCTTCTGCATAACATGTTTTGTTTTTTCACTTCACCTACATTTGGGAGTTTCCACTTCTTGCATTAAGCTTCTAAGATATAGAGGCACTAGTTCCACCCCGAATGGGGAAGCTAATTCCCTGACTAACCAATAATAATATCAAAAATCTGGTAAATATTATTTAAAATTAGGTCTAAGACCTATGTAGAGGATGGAACCAGCTTTCTAACGCCTATTCATTTGCACAAAACAGAGTCTAGATGCAAAAGTTACACCTCCTGGAGTGAAAACAAAAACTTCTAACTTTGACAAGAAAAAAGTCATCAAAATGGGAAAAAATAGAAAAAAGCACCAGTACCATTGGATAGTGCTCGGAACCATCTTTTTGACAATATCTCATTTTTGAAAAATGGAGATCGTACACAAACGTTATGCCCAATTCTGTGAAAGTGCTCCAAACTACCTAATTAGGCCTTCAGGCAACCTTGGGGGCTAAAAAAATAAGCCCCTTGTTGCATGCAGAACTAGGGGGCTGGTGGCAGGGGCTAGGAACGAAGCCCTTGGTCACCCACCTAGTGACACATAGGGGTTGGGAGGCCAGTGGGGCTGGGCATATAGTGGATGCATGCCTATATGACCATTGGCTTGTGTTTGTAAGCCCTCAAGGGTTGGCACATAGCGGCGATGGCGGATTAGAGGCCGCCTCGTGGCCACCTAGTGGTCATCAGGTGGCTGCTAGGTGGTGGTCTCCTTTTCTACTGGAAGTGCCAGCTAAGTGGCAAAAAAACAACTTTAAAAAAAAAAATGATTTGCACGAAATTTTTGCCTCAAGAAGCGTGCTAGGGAGGTTGTACGACATCCCTAGCAAAAAAAATTTGCCTTTTTTTTAACAACTCCAAAATTGACAAAACAACAGGCATTCCTAAGGTTTTTGGGTTCTCTGATCACGATGGTGACCTTTGTTTTCCCCAAAAATGCCTAAAAAAATAGGCTACCCCCAAATCTTGCAAAAAGATGCCTAGCTTGAAACCCTTACACTTAAAAATCACTATAAGGCAGAAATCCTTCAAATGACGAACAGGTAGCTGAAGATATGAAACTCTGATACCATGTAGAAGTTGAGAAACCAACCTCATAGACCCCAGTGAACACCTGCAAGCCATAACCTATCACAAAGAAAGAAAGATGTTCCTGAACAACAAACATGCTCTGCAAGCCTCAAGCGAAAAAATGCATTAAGAGAATGAATAATTACAATGAGATCAATTCTTAAGAAAGGAGATCAAAACCTAAAATTAGGAAACCCTAGTGTGCACACTTAATAATTAATAATTAATTATTAATGTGCCTAAGTTTATCTTAAGTAAACCTAAAGTGATAAGTGACTTAATTAATTAACCAATATGATTAAATTAATTAAGTGAAATGACTTATTACTCTAACAAATTATTTTGGAAGAGGCTTTGATAATTTTGGAATCTGAAGGCAAGGCTCTACTTCAAACTTCAATTCTTCAAGCATTTGAAATAGGCTCTTTATTGTTTCTATTTAAATTCAAATTGGAAAGATTACTTGTACAATGAAGAAAATTTTATTTGTTTTAAAGCTTTAATATGTTTTGAAATTGGAAAGATTGTCATGGACTCTTTAGAGCCTCAGATTAAATTCTTATATTCTTTTGGAAAGATGAATTGTTTTAAAACAATAGAATTCATAGAATGATTGTATAGAAAATTGGAAAACCTCTGTAGGAATTAATTTCAATCTTCCTGTCAAAATTTGTAGAAAACCTCTAATTGTATTGGAAAAGATCTTCCTCTAGATGATTTTTTTCTTTTCTTTTCCAATTAGATTTATTTGGCTTGGGAAATTGAAAACCTCTGGTAAATTTGTAAATATCCTCTTGTAGATTTTTTTTGTGAAACTTTTCTCATCTGAAGCAATTATTTTGATATATATATTATATATACATATACAAATATATACATATTTTTATAAAAGTTTAAGTAGAAATTTATTTTGGAAAACCCAGATTTAAAAATTTGTACAACAATTTTTAAATAAATCATAGGTTAAAATAAAATGATAGTTTATATGTATTTGTTTGGGGCTGCAGGCTACCCCCACAATCACCCCCATAGGGGAGGCGGGTCGTGAAGGCATCACTTCCTTCATAGACTGCGTGCCCCATAGGGGAGCCAGTTGTGAGTGCACAACCATGAGCAGCCTGCAATAATGTCGCCATAAGAATTTCATTCGCCCTTTCAATTTCAATTTTAATATTTGGGGTTTTAATATATATAATATAATAGATATATACATAAATATATATCTAAATATATATATATATATGTGTGTGTGTATGTATATGTATGTATATGTATGTATATATATATATATATATATATTTATTTAATCTTTATTTTGGAATACTGTAATTTAGTTTTTAATATTTAAATAATATATTTATATATATATACATATATAATTATGTATATATTCAAATATATATATTTAAATGAATTTTTAAAAAGGAATAATTTAAAAAGGGAAATTGATTTTTATAGATATAAATGGGATATTGAATTAAATAATTAGATTTAATTTCTTTATTAAATATAAATGAAATTGCATTAAGTTAGATTGTTTTGTGAAATGTATTATTGTTTTTTTTGGAATGGAAATTAGATTAAGGAAATCATAATGATAGTTTTATTACTTCCCTAAATTTCTTATTTAATTATGATATATTTTATTCACGTAAGTTGGGAAATATTTTGGTTGTGAATGTGTAAGCCTTCCAGATGTTGTAATATTATGTGTGGGTTGTTGTGATATTTTGTTCAACCCTTTGTTTTCCTTGGGTAGTGCACTTGGTTGTGATCTAGTTTAAACACTCGGTTACTACAAATAGGATGTGTTGCTTCTTGTATTATGGTTGGGATTTACTATCCATTTTTGTGTACTTTGTTTACCCTTAGTTTATGGATTAGATCCTTGTGTTTTCAGTAGGGAAGTGGCTCTCAATGGGGGCTGATGTACAAAGTGGTGCCAAGATAACTCATGTGAGAGTTAGATAATTCAGTGAAAATTAAATAAAAGTATTAAGGGAAAGGGTAGCTTTAAAAAACATAACTTGTTAATTGTGCCTTGCTCATTGGCTCAAGGGATCGTTTAGACTTGAGATGAGATGAGAAGGCTTGGAATGGAAAGGTCATCATCTTGTCCTTTTGAAAGCTATTTGAATCCACATCGGTTTGCATGTGGGCTCGGGGATCATGAGAGGCTACTAGGATAACCCAAGATGAGGGTCGCAGCCTAGGAAGATCTGCCAGGATAACCCATGCAAATTTGTGATGACACTCCTCCTATGATAACAATTTATATTGTTCAATTGATGTACTTGATTCTTTAATTCTGGAAGCAATGTAAGCTTCATGTTTTGTATTGTACTTGTTTAGTTTAGTCTTGTGGTTTCCTGTATCTTGAGGTTGTTGGTTAGGCCTAGGAATCCATTTTACTATCTCCTATCATGGGGGGTGGTCCTTCAAGTACCACTTGGTTGGTTGGAATGTGCACCTTACACCATTAGGTTTCCTCTTCATGTTTGTGATGACGGGATCTTCCAGATTGTAGAGCTCCCATGTTCTAGTTGCTTTGTACCATCTTTTATATTCAGTTGGATGCTTATGTATACGTATACTCCTCATTTGTATTTGAGGAGAATCCTTGTATCATTGTAATTTTAATATTGTTTGTATGATCTACATCATTTTTGAAATGAGCCTTGTAACTACTATATTGAATGAACACAATCTTTGAATGATTTTAATATGTACTTTGTAATCTTATGAAATGAGTTTAATGTTATTGGAACTATGTTCTTTATTTCATGAGTATAATTTATATGCAATGGATTAGTTTACTTTTGTATGTTATGGGATTCAAATGTAAGCATTGTCGTGTACCTTAGAGGATGTATGTGTTAAGTGTAGTTCACTTTGCTTATTGTTAATTGCACTTTCAAAAAAAAATTGTTACGCTTATGTTGTAAGTGCATCATCCTATAGGATTACGTGGTAGGGTGTTACATGATTCCACTATTTTTTTACTTTATATGCCTTATTAAAATATCTTTTATTCTCACGTGCACTTCTCCTTCAGCAAAATAATATTTTCCATTTAAAATATTTACCCACTGTGGATAAAATTACTCCACCCGATAAAATAAAATACCCATGCCATTTAAATATTCACTCTATCTTATTTTATTTCACCTCGCATATTTTATCAACATCCCTGATGATTAAAATAATTCCTTATAAAATTACCCCAGGCATCAATAAAATATTTCACCTTTGAAATATTTCGCATTTGAAATATTTCACATTCTACCTTTTATTTCCTTGGGCAATATTTTATTTCAAAATATTTTTCCAATTAAAAAATGGCAATGGGCCCACCCTGTGTAACTCTCTCACCAACCTCGTAGCTTTTTTGTGACATCATCAAAACTCTCGTGAGGCTTGCGAGCAAATGTTGAAAATGCTTGTGCATTATTTCACCTGGGCCCACCCCATTTTTAATCAAACACCATTTAATTTTGAAAAAATTAAAGTGGCTTCCCCCATGCATTCTCACCAATTCTTGCCAACCTCGCACCTTTTTCATGATGTCACCAAATTTCTTGCAAGGTCAGCGAGGTTGGCCCTAAATTTCAATTTTTTCTTGGTTCGAGCATTCTCAGGCTCTCCAACTCATCACTGGTGCGGGCAACATCTTCTCCAACTTGCTCGGGCCTCTCCTCCTGATGTGCGCATCATTCAGTCATAACACCCATGCTTTGTTTAGGTCACACCCATCCAAACAACACACTGGACTCCTCACATGGCGCGGGCCTCATACCTTTGCCTCTAGGCCGCACCACTCTTTGTTCAAGTTGGTCACGCCTTGCTTGGTTTAGGCCCCTTGCTCCTTGCTGCTCCCAACACCCAAGGTGCCATCCTCCTTTGTTTTTCTTTGCGTGGGCCTTCATACCTTTGTTGGCCAGTGCACCTGCACACTTCCTCATTGTCAGCCATGCCTAGGCTTCCTCCACATTGCCTCCAATGCACACACCATACACCATGGTAGCCTCCTTCCTACTTTGATGGACGCACACACCTCCAACTCTTTTTGTTTGATGTAGGCCTTTCTCTGGTGGTGCACCTCCATCGAGCCTCCTGATGATTGCATTTTTCATGCTCATATAGCGCAAGCCCCCTTCACATATTGCGTAGACCCTCCTCTTCACAAAGAAAACCAACAAAATTACCAAGTTTTATGCCAAGTGATGGCTACACACATTGCTTCCTCAAATACATTGGATTGGATCATATCATGGTGCTTGCCCATGTAAACACTTAATACACTTTATCCATCTTAAATGAATTTGTCACTTCCCTTCCACAATAAACATCCAACATCTCTTTGACACCGATGATAGCATGACCCTCAAACCCCATTTTTGAAAGTAGATCTTGCTTTTCATTTTAAAACTTGAAGGCAAGTATACCCTCAATGTGCTACCCTATTCAAAACAATTTTCTTGAAGTGATTTCCTTGATGCAACACTAAAACCATTATAGGTTCATGACCATGCAAAGCATGTCGGGCCCCATGTGGGTCTGACTAAATTTTTTTTGGTTTTCAAACAAGTTTTACCCTCAAATGGTCTGATACTGCCTTTTGAATACTTCAGAGGTTGAAAAACGAACTAGGTCTTCATCAAAATATGTTTTCTGGCACTTTTGCAAAATGGTCAAAATAGGCCAAGTAGGCTCAGGAATCAATCTGGGAAACTTGTCAAACAACCTCTAGGAGACATCAAAACTTGCAAGCATATAGTCATTTGACCAAAAATTATAGTGCAATGAATGACTCAGAAAAAGGAAACCCGAGGAACCAGATATTAATCAACAAACTTGTCCGATCAAACTTTTTTGAAACAACAGATGTTTTGCACCAATTAAAACTGATCCAACTGCCAATTTGTAAAAATAGCAAATCAACTCCTGGCGAGCTGCCATCAGACATAGTGGAGCATTAAGATACCCTGAGCATGTGTGCAAAAGGAATATTCTTGAAACATCACTTATCAAAAGTTATTGACGGTCGAATTTGGCCTCTCTGAAATGTTGTCAGGAATGCAGATGTGAAACTGAACAAACTGCATTCAGTTTCAACTTGCTAAAAATAGCAAATCAGATCATGAATCTCTGAAAATTGACATGTGAGATAATTTAGGTATAGAGAATAGAGAACAACATTCATTCTAACATGATGGTCAACAGGTTGCGAAAACCAAGCTCAAACAGGAAGCTGTTTCACAAAACAAATAGTCTGCAAACAACAGAACAATGTCAAAACCCTCTAACTTCACTTTTAGAAACTCTGTCAAAATGTATCATGGGAAGCTGAAAATTGACACACATGTTCACATATGTCAAGTAAATATTTCTGTGAATGGGTTTTGCACGAAAATCAACAGGCTTCAAAATACAACCCTCCAAAGTAGGTCAGTCAGGTAGACATGTTAGGTGCACCTCTGAAAGTGCAGAGACAATTTTGAAATAGGCATCTGAAATTTGCAAAATTTGAGAGTGCCATCAGTGGCTCCAACTGGGGATGTATGCCCCTTGTGGGCATATCAAGATTCTAGATCTCTGGGGAGAGTAGACCAAATGCTGAGTCTATCAAGTGCCCTCAAACTGCTCCCTTATTCAACTTTTATTTTTTCAGCTTCATTTGATGACCCCAGGTCACCAAATGAAAAAGGAGAGTCAACTGCTACCTCTATCAAACACAATTTTGTAGAAAGAGTTGATCTCCCTCAACTTATGCTTGCCTTTGTTAAACCACAACAACACTGGTGACTGTATTTTTGCAAACAGCAATACCAAACTGCCCTTGTGCAAATGTGAACTTTCTCTCTATTTAGCATTGTTATCACATGGAAACCAAACCAAACAGACCACATCACTGCCACTCTCTTCATTCTCTAATTTTGCATCAAGTGACATGATTCAAAAATAAAGATCAAGACCATATGAAAGCATAGTCTGATCACAACCATCTGCCTGATGAAACATGTTGGTACCCCTTAACAGACAATCATTCACAAAATTATCAACATGTTCATAACCACTATGCATTTGAAAGTCAGGCATACTTTCAAAATGTTGATTATTATGTGGCAACAACTAATTACATTCATCATTTAAATCATTTTCAAGCTGAAAATAGCTTGCCTTAGTGTTTTTCACATTGCCACATTCTATGAAAACCTCTTCCAGCTAACAAAAATAACACTCACATTCCGCTACATGGCTGGAACTATTGAACTCAAATTGATTACTAGTTTGCATATCAGAATTAAAACTATCACAAGAACTTACCAAAAGATCTTGTTCATCATGCAAACTCTCCAAGTGCACACAAAAAATACACTCATGCATTAGCACACTTTATAACTATTCTTCATCATGTTGGTATTGAGATTCATTAGGGATTTCTGACTCATCATCATCTGTAATCATATAGTCATCCTCTGAACATAAGGTATCAACCTCTTCAATATCACAAGCTTGCTCAACAAGCAATTCTGTTTAAAAAGCATAATATGATTTCTGATCGAAATCAACATCTTCATCCACATGAAAAAACTCATGTCTAGGCTCATTCAACTCAACAAACAAAGACTTGTTCAAATATGCATTACAATATTCAAGATTTGACTCATTGGATATGTATTAATCATGGTTATCTGCTGCTTCAAACTCATCAAAATAGATTTTTGAACTTGCATCACTGTCCATATCTTCATCCTCATCATATAGTGCATCATCACAATCAATTTGTTGTTTGTCTTCATCCATATGATCATCATCATGATCAACTGGTTCATCATTGGAAAACAAATCAGATTCACTTGCATCATACCTTGCATCTTGAAGGTCATCATCATTGTCAAAGGTAATAGGGGTTGTACACATCAATTGAGAGTTGTCCTCATGTGCACATTTATGATATCCTATGGTCAATAGGTCTGAAATTTGTTCACAACTCAATAGATCATTGTTTTGATCTATTGTTTCAACCACTTCCTCTTCTTTACCTTCACTTGAATTGGTTGCAATATCAAATTGCAAATCAGGGAATATCAAAGTATCATCATCTTTAGACTCTGAGAACTCAATGGGCTGATCATAAACTAGATCTCCCCAATCATAGGAGGCAGAATTGCTGACAACATTGTCAAAAGAATGGTCATAACCAGTCATAGTGAATAAACTTTCCACTTCTCCCTTCTTAATTTCTTCTAGGCTATCATAACAACAATCCACATCACTTTGCATTTCAACATCAGATTGGGTATCATCATTGAACTTGTCACTTGCATCCTCTTGAGGATAAACAC